>SJYT01028576.1:96020-107049 GCA_006410635.1 Cephalophus harveyi | reverse complement strand
ATTCTATTCTCATATCTACCTTTGCCTACTCTTTACATTTTTATTTCCATTATTAAAAACTTTATTTTGCATAAATAATCCTCACATCACTTATTTATTCCTATTTTATCTACTATCTGAATTGCTGAAAAAGACAGAAATTTTAAGTTTCAAAAGATTTTAAATGTATTCTTTGAATTTGTTTTTCCAAAGTTAAGTTCAGTTCAATTCAGTCGCTCAGTCATGTCCGACTCTTTGAGACCCCGTGGACTGCAGCACGCCAGGCCTCCCTGTCCATCACCATCTCCCGGAGTCCACCCAAACCCATGTCTATCGAGTTGATGATGCCATAGAACCATCTCATCCTCCGTCATCCCCTTCTCCTCCTGGCCTCAATCTTTCCCAGCATCACAGTCTTTTCAAATGAGTCAGCTCTTCACATCAGGTGGCCAAAGGATTGGAGTTTCAACTTCAGCATCAGTCCTTCCAAAGAAATCCCAGGACTGGTCTCCTTTAGGATGGACTGGCTGGATCTCCTTGCAGTCCAAGGGAGGGACTTGCAAGAGTCTTCTCAAACGCTACAGTTTAAAAGCATCAGTTCTTCAGTGCTCAGCTTTCTTCACAGCCCAACTCTCACATCCATACATGACCACAGGAAAAACCATAGCCTTGACTAGATGGACCTTGGTTGGCAAAGTAATGTCTCTGCTTTTGAATATGCTATCTAGGTTGGTCATAACTTTCCTTCCAAGGAGTAAGCGTCTTTTAACTTCATGGCTGCAATCACTATCGGCAGTGATTTGGGAGCCCCCCAGAAATAAAGTCTGACACTGTTTCCACTGTTTCCCCATCTATTTCCCATGAAGTGATGGGACCAGATGCCATGATCTTAGTTTTCTGAATGTTGAGCTTTAAGCAAACTTTTCACTCTCCTCTTTCATTTTCATCAAGAGGCTTTTTAGTTCCTCTTCACTTTCTGCCATAAGGGTGGTGTCATCTGCATATCTGAGGTTATTGATATTCTCCCAGCAATCTTGATTCCAGCTTGTGCTTCTTCCAGCCCAGCGTTTCTCATGATGTACTCTGCATCGAAGTTAAATAAGCAGGGTGACAATATACAGCCTTGACGTACTCCTTTTCCTATTTGGAACCAGTCTGTTGTTCCATGTCCAGTTCTAACCGTTGCTTCCTGACCTGCATACAGATTTCTGAAGAGGCAGGTCAGGTGGTCTGGTATTCCCATCTCTTTCAGAATTTTCCAGTTTATTGTGATCCACATGGTCAAAGGTTTTGGCATAATCAATAAAGCAGAAATATATGTTTTTCTGGAACTCTCTTGCTTTTTCGATGATCCAGCAGATGTTGGCAATTTATCTCTGGTTCCTCTGCCTTTTCTAAAACCAGCTTGAACATCTAGAAGTTCATGGTTCATGTATTGCTGAAGCCTGGGTTGGAGAATTTTGAGCATTACTTTACTAGCGTGTGAGATGAGTGCGATTGTGTGGTAGTTTGAGCATTCTTCGGCATTGCCTTTCTTTGGGATTGGAATGAAAACTGACCTTTTCCAGTCCTGTGGCCACTGCTGAGTTTTCCAGATTTGCTGGCATATTGAGTGCAGCACTTTCACAGCATCATCTTTCAGGATTTGAAACAGCTGAACTGGAATTCCATCACCTCCACTAGCTACTCTAAATACTTCACATTCTGAATAACATCTGGTGTTCTTGATGTGAATAAAAAAGAGAAACTGACAGGTAAAAAGCAAGTAAAACAATATATTGGGCCTCCCTGGTGGCTCAGTGGGTCTCAAAAGAGTCGGACATGACTTAGTGACTAAACAGCTACAAAAAAACAACATAGAAGTCACTATATTACTTCTTCATGTCTTTAATTATTAAATCTTTAGCAGAAATGTACTATTTGCTTTTCAGGTGCAATATGGTTCTGCAATATTGTATCATTCTTGAGAGAAAAAGTTCAAGAGAAATCTATTATTTCTTTTACATTTTTCAATTGTTAAATATGAATTTTATAAATTCTTTAATTATTAAATATTCCTCACAACATATTTTAATTTTCACATGTATAATTCAAATATAGTTCATGTTTAACTTGCTGGCTTTGAATTCACTTGCATACAATTGAGCAAGGGAATTATAGCAAATAGTGCCAGATTAAGCTCTTATTTTCTTTTTAATAGAATTTTGGGACAATTTAATTATTTACTCCAATTCCATTTCTCATAGCAGACACAAAAAACGTCCTGCATTTTTGATAGGTTGTTTAATAGTCTGTCATTTATTCTTTCAAACATTTCTTCATCCTGTTCCTTAATCAACATCATCAGTGATTTCAGCAAATCAGCCCTTATAATTGTACTTTCTTTCACACACCCCCATAAATGGCAATGCTGTCTGCCCTTTTACTCCACTGTAAATCTTTCTCTGTAATAATTTTTCAGTAATTAATACAAAATTCAGCGCTTCCACCTCACATGCCGATGAAGTGTCTTCCATGCCTCTCTCAGCCCCCAAGAGGAGACATAAAATGTTTAGCCTCCCAGAAAACTTTACCTCAATTCTTGCCTCTCTTTCTCTTTTTTTAAAATTTTATTATTTTTTTTATTTTTAAATATAAATTTATTTATTTTAATTGGAGGTTAATTACTTTACAGTATTGTATTGGTTTTGCCATACATCAACATGAATCCACCACAGGTATACACGTGTTCCCCATCCTGAACCCCTCTCCCTCCTCCCTCCCCATACCATCCCTCTGGGTCATCTCAGTGCACCAGCCCCAAGTATCCAGTATCATGCATTGAACCCGGGCTGGTGATTCATTTAATATATGAAGAACATAGACGCAAAAATCCTTAACAAAATTCTAGCAATCAGAATCCAACCACACATTAAAAAGATAATACACCATGACCAAGTGGGCTTTATCCCAGGGATGCAAGGATTCTTCAATATCTGCAAATCAATCAATGTAATATACCACATTAACAAATTGAAAAATAAAAACCATATGATTATCTCAATAGATGTTGAGAAAGCCTTTGACAAAATTCAACATCCATTTATGATAAAACTCTCCAGAAAGCAGAAATAGAAGGAACATACTTCAACATAATAAAAGCAATATATGACAAACCCACAGCAAACATTATCCCCAATGGTGAAAAATTGAAAGCATTTCCCTTAAAGTCAGGAACAAGACAAGGGTGCCCACTTTCACCATTACTATTCAACATAGTTCTGGAAGTTTTGGCCACAGCAATCAGAGCTTAATAAAAGCAATATATGACAAACCCACAGCAAACATTATCCCCAATGGTGAAAAATTGAAAGCATTTCCCTTAAAGTCAGGAACAAGACAAGGGTGCCCACTTTCACCATTACTATTCAACATAGTTTTGGAAGTTATGGCCACAGCAATCAGAGCAGAAAAAGAAATAAAAAGAATCCAAATTAGAAAAGAAGAAGTAAAACTCTCTTTCTCTTGAACTCAAAATGTTTGCTCCTCATTTGTCTACCCTCTCTCATTTTCCTGTCTGTTCAGGTTTCTGACACCCTCCTTTTCCTCACCTCTTTCCTCTGTGACTCCCCTCATTTTGTAGGACATAGAACTACATTTACTCTGATCCTTTCCTAGATGTCCCTGCTTATCTGATTTGGTTGATATGAACATTTTCCATATTCTCATAACATTTTGAGTACATTCCCACTACAACATTTTGTTTAACTTACCTAGTATGAGTTTATTAGAAAATATGTTCCTGAAATCAGGGAATATAATCTTAATTTTCTGTATATCACTAGTATCACAATTCTTTAGCACACAGTATGATCCATACAAGTTTGACAAGGAATGAATGAATTACTACTTTATTATATCTACTTTATTAGGATTCAAATAAAGTCAAGTTTCTATTCAGTATCTTTTTTCTTGTTCTGGTGGTTGACAGGGTGGTCCTCATATAAGTATATGACAAAATTGAAAAGATAAATTCTTATTAGCTACACTGATGGGACCTAATTCTTATTAATTACATTAAAATATCTAGTATATTTGTGCTCTGCTACGTTGCTACGTTGCTTCAGTCGTGTCCGACTCTGTGCGACCCCATAGACGGCAGCCCACCAGGCTCCCCCGTCCCTGGGATTCTCCAGGCAAGAACACTGGAGTGGGTTGCCATTTCCTTCTCCAATGTTTGTGTCCATACTGGTGCCAAATGATACTTTTGGACCCCCCTCCCAAAGGAAGGTGTAAATCAACATGGCAACCAAAATCATAGTTTCTAACGATTTCTTCACATTAGATGAAGTGGTTGAGGTCCATCAGCAAAAATAATTACAGCCTGAGGCACCTTTATCTTTTCTCCACTACCTTGAACATACCACCCTGCATGGATTATTTTGTTACTAAAACAAAGGCTGCATGGATAACACACATACTGAGATGTATTTGGCTCAAAATCAAAATCAAAAAAGATTGCTCAATAAAGAAGTGAGGTGACAGAACAGAGTACTCTTGAATATAAAAATCACTGGACTAAAAGTCAATGTTTCCTGACTTGAATCCAACTGTGTCTTTATGCCCATCACATGACTTCCTTGAATCTCTCTTCCTCTTCTGGTAAAATTAGAGAACATTCCACCTTGAGTATACCGTTTATCTAGTTACTGGGAAAGTCATACAAGATTAGTGGCTGTACTCCAAATGCTAACATATGCTCTGTTCTGAGTTTATAATTGCAAGCAACTGTCTGACATGCTATGAAAATATTCAATGTGCATCTACCATATGACAAGGTTATACCATTCCTCTGTCTTACCCGAGACAAAAAAAAGATTGTCTTCAAAGATTCTTGTACAAATAATATTATAATATCTTTATTCTTGATAGTCCCAAACTAGAAACAGCCAGGGTGTCATTCAAAAGCACTTTTATAATAGATGACTCAGCAATAATTGCAACAACATGGATAAATCTCAAAAACATTATGCCATGAGACAGAAGCTAGATGTCACACAGTATAAGCTCTATGATTACATATAAATGAAAACAGAAAAAAATGAATTAATGATCATTTCAGATAAGTAACAGTTTCTGAGAGAGGTAATCAAGCGGGACAGGGCAGGAGGAAACTTCATGGGGTGACAGAAAAGTAACACACTTCAACCCTGGTAAACGATCCACCTGAACAGTTAAAACATGTGCATTTCATCACATACAAATAGTACTTTAATTTATTAAAATACCTTAGTTCATGAATAGGAAAAAGAAAATTGTCACTGCAACTGAAGCTTCATTGTTGCTACTCAATTTCATTCCCATCCATAGCTCCTCAAGGTAACAGGATTTTTAAATTTGTATGTAGGCCTCCAGGCATTACATTCAGCTCAGTTTAGTTCAGTCGCTCAGTCTTGTCCGATTCTTTGTGACCCCATGAATCAGCACACCAGGCCTCCCTGTCCATCACCATCTTCCGGAGTTCACTCAAACTCACGTCCATCGAGTCAGTGATGCCATCCAGCCATCTCATCCTCTGTCGTCCCCTTTTCCTCCAGCCCCCAATCCCTCCCAACATCAGAGTCTTTTCCAATGAGTCAACTCTTCCCATGTGGTGGCCAAAGTACTGGAGTTTCAGCTTCAGCATCATTCCTTCCAAAGAACACCCACATGCATACAGTTCTTCCAATATATAGCAGACGTTTAGTTTAAAAGAGATTTTTTCTGCACAATAAAGTAGTATTTTGGCATTAAAAATATAGATAAATATATTAAAATATGATTTGAGTTTCCATAAGATTTCATTCATCTTTTTCTCAAAGCATATCAAAAATACATTGAATTAAACTTCTTTTTAGAAAAAATGATTAGATACATTTCTCATGTCATTCCTTGTAACTCACATTGCTAGTGTTGTTTTTTCTGCCAGAGACCACTTTGTTTTAGACAGAAATTACTGAAATTTTCCACGTTATTTCCAATGAGCCAATATTCACTAATCAACTAGTAACATTTATAAGATAACATATCTTAAATTATCTTTGGCTCTTATTAACCTGCATTCAAGTTCTGTTTCCATCCTCAGGATTGTTGACCTTTTTGATTACTTATGACCTAACTCTCTGTTTCTTCAACTTTGCATAAACTCCCTCTATACATTATCTTCTTTCTGGACTACCTGGTTCTTATACTTAAGGACATTTCTGTACATAAGCATCTTGATGAATTACTGATATAATCATTGCAATGTATTGAACATATGACAACATATATATACCCACTGAAATAATATAGGATTTTCAATATTTTAGAATTTCCTTTCTTTCTTTCTGTTTATTTATATCCTACAGAACCCATCTACTCCAGGTCTTTTATTTCTAAGTGTGGTAAGAGCTTCCTTTTCTTTATGTTCTCATTTTAGCTGTACATCAGTTCAGTTCAGTTCAGTCACTCAGTTGTGTCCGACTCTTTGAGACCCTATGGACTGCAGCACGCCAGGCCGCCCTGTCCATCACCAACCCCTGGAGTTTACCCAAACCCATGTCCATCGAGTCGGTGATGCCATCCAGCCATCTCATCCTGTGTTGTCCCCTTCTCCTCCTGCCCTCAATCTTTCCCAACATCAGGGTCTTTTCAAATGAGTCAACTCTTTGCATCAGGTGGCCAAAATATTGGAGTTTCAGGTTCACATCAGCCCTACCAATGAACACCCAGGACCGAGCTCCTTTAGGATGGACTGTTTGGATCTACCTGCAGTCCAAGGGACTCTCAAGAGTCTTTTCCAACACCACAGTTCAAAAGCATCACATCTTCAGCACTCAGCTTTCTTTCTAGTCCAACACGCACATCCATACATGACTACTGGAAAAACCATAGTCTTGACTAGACAGACGTTTGTTGACAAAGTAATGTAATCAGTAGCATTAGAAAATACTGAAATCATGATAGTAAGATCTTTGTTGTCTGTTCTCTAATTATTCTTCAATGATTAAAGAAATCAGTCCCACTAGATAATTTTGTATTGTTGTATACTGTTTATATTTCAACCTAAATTTCTAGTTGGAACTTCAAATTTAACATTTATAAAACTAAGCTTCTAAAAGTATGCTGCTGCTAAGTCTCGTCAGTCATGTCCAACTCTGTGTGACCCCATGGACGGTAGCCCACCAGGCTCCCGTCCCTGGGATTCTCCAGGCAAGAATAATGGAGTGGGTTGCCATTTCCTTCTCCAGTGCATGAAAGTGAAAAGTGAAAGTGAAGTTGCTCAGTCGTGTCTGACTATTCGCGACCCCATGGACTGTAGCCTACCAGGCTCCTCATTGTAACTCCAATATAAAGGAAAATTTTAAAAATAAAATTAATTAATTAATTAAGGGGAAAAAAACTAAGCTCCTAATGATTTTCCCACAAACCAGATCCTCCCTCAACATCTGCCATACCAGTAAGTGATAACTACATTATTCTAGATGATCAAGCCAAAAATCTGGAGTAATTATTGACCTTTTCCTTTCTCTCACACCTCACCTTTAATCTATTAAATTCTACATTCTCTAAGTTTCAAAGTATATCTAGAATGCTACCATTTCTCACTATTCCATCTGCTGACATAATCACATGCCTATATTATTACAGTAGGCTCCAAACTGATCATATTTCTTCTCTTGCCCCTTCAATCTACTTTTAGTCGATAATTCCAAGTTATCTTCTATTTGACAGCATTTTCCAATCAGTGTAACTGTTTTCTTAAAATCTTTTCAATATTTAAGAACCTTGGGGTCCCATTTTTCCCTCTGACTTTGTTTCAAGTAAATTTACTATTTTTCAGCCATGTTGTTTTATCCAATATTTTTCAAATTTGCCAAGCCGACTCTTAAATCAGGGCCTTTGCAGATGAGTTCTTCCAGAACTATCTACAGTAAAATGTTGTCTTCCTTCAAGTTTTTGCTCTTTCGTTCATGGAGACATTCCTTGGTCACACTATCTAAGAGTGACCACCTCATCCTTATTAATACTTCCTGTACTCATTCTCCAATTTTCCCCTTACCATGCATGATGAGAAAACCAACGATGTGTTATTTATCACGGAATCATCTCTCTCAGCCAGCTGAAATATAAGCTCCTTGAAAGCAGAGATTTTTCGTTTATGGCTTTCTCCTAGATGCTTATAAAATTCCTGGCATGTACTGAAGAATTACTCACAGAATAAAGAAAAAAATCTTAACTACATTTGCAACTTCAATATCTGTTCAACTATTTCATTTGTCACATTTATTAAAAAGTTCAAGTATGTTGAAGATTTGGGAGACCTTTTCACAGATGGTTCAAATCTCAACCAAATATTTAGGAACAGATTGGCATTTACAAGGTAAATAATGTGATAGAAAGGCATTTCCAGTCAGAATGATCACAGACATATCATGGTGTCCTGTAAAGATTGTGAATGTGGAATATGACATGTTGAGAAATGAGGGCAGAAAAATTTGAATTCTACGTTAAGCATCTTGAACATTAGCCTAGACAGTATACAAAACCTCAGAAATATTTTGATTCCGAAAATTGCTTGTTACATTGATTTTAGAAAGAAAATATTTGTGAGGAAGTTAATGGAAAATGCATTTTGGAGAGAACAGATGAGAGGTTACAAGGTGTATTAGAAAGCTGTTGATAAGTATCTAATCAATGGAAGATAAACTGGCACAGAAAAAAGTAGGTCGTATGTAGTTACCTACTCACTTTATATAAATTATTTCTAATTATTTTAATATTGGCTTTCCTGGTGGCTCAGCTGGTAAAGAATCTGCCTGCAATGCGGAAGACCTGGATTTGATCCCTGGGTTGGGAAGAAACCCTGAAGGGAAAGGCTACCCATTCCAGTATTCTGGCCTGGAGAATTCATGGACCGTATAGTCCATGGAGTCTCAAAGAGTCGGACACGACTGAGTGACTTTAACTTAAGACTTAAGACAATATTATAAATTGGATTAAATATAGATAGTATTATTTGACAGATTCTGAAACTAATGAGAAAAGTTAAAGTAAATACTTATAAAAGTTACTGCTAGCTAGTAGAAGAGCTGAGTTTCCCAATGTATTACATAGACTTGCATATGGCTAACCCTATTTTTAGAGTTGGCAAATGATAAGCAGTGAATAGGAAGAATGCATTTTTCACTTATTAATGAAATTTTAATTAACATATCCAGAATATAATTTTAGATGCTTATTTAAAATGGTAGTGACTGGAAGAGGCTCTGTGGTACGTCTAGGCAAAAAATGAACAAAAAAGCCTTATGCTGAGTTTCATAACTAGTATTAAAATGTGGAAGAGCTGAGCTACACAAACATGAAATATAGATAATCATGACATATTATAAATCCCACATTACTTGTTATCATGTTCTAAATCAAACTGAGTAGAAGCATTCCTTGGAATATGGGGTACAAAAATTCGATAGAAAAGCAATTCTAATCATCATGACTTCTTAGAATTCAAATTCTGTTCAGGTATTTCAAACCACAGAATTACCATATTATGGAGGAACAAGGTATAAATAGTGCTGTGCTAATCCATCAGAGATATTCCATTGCCTGGACTACTTGTCTTCCTTTTAGGAAACGAGGTAATATTTTCATTTATCTTTTTGCTATTCTATGTACCTTGTAATATTGTAAAACCTAAGAGCATTGTTCCCAAAAAAGTATTTTTTAAAGACACTAATGTCAGTGTACCTTAAGATTCTTTGAGAAATTGTTTGATAGCTAACATAGCTACTGATTCATCTCCTTTTCAGTGCTTCTTAAAAAAATTAACATACAGATGCTAGAAATTGTTATACTGCTCTATCTTATGATGAAATGCCACAGTCTTACTTTAAGGATGAGCTAATCATAATGAGGTTTTTGAAAATCCAGGGTGCTGCACATTAGATGTATGACCTCCTGTATCACTTTCTTCATCTGTTAATCAGACACATGTACCTAACAAAATTGTTCCACAGACTAGAGAAAGAATTTACAACATACCTAGCACAATGTCTGGCAATAGCAGATGCTTCATAACTACAACTATTTCTATGGTTCTCATTTATCAACACGATAAAAGCACTTCTTTAATTCTTAGTTAATATTTGTCCAAGTTCCAGTTTCTTTCATCCATGGAAAATAAAATATCTTAAGTAAAATTGAGATAAGTGGCTATATATAGTGAACTTATTTCAAAATTTTAAATTATAAAATTTAATATATTTATCATCTTATTTTAAAACACTGTCATTATGAAATGCTTATAAAGTGAATGTCATGTGCATTATCCTGTAAAAGGAAACAAGAATATCTGGGATTCTTTAGTAGGAATGATAAATTAATAACAAAAGCAGGCAATACTAATCTTAAGACAGAGAATAATTCCCATACATACACATTCTCTAAATTTGCACAGGCAAAGATCACCAGCAAATTTAACAATTTTGAGTCAAATAAAATCTTGCCATTTAAAAATAATTGATTTCAAATTTGTAGATCTACAGAGTAAAACACTATTATATGTCAAAAAGGCATTAGAATAACTTTATTTCACTTTTCAGTTCTTTTTTTATGCACTGGCAAAGTTACATTGATATGTAGTCAGCAAACTTTGGGGATTTATATGTGGTCATAGTATTAGAGATTGAGCTGGAGGGGATCTTAGAAATCAAATCTTCTTAGTTAAGAATCTCGTTTGGTGGTTATTCTGTCAGGTTAAGTGATGTTCAGTGACTTGCTCAAGGTTCAGCAGCCTGTCCCAGGCTGAGCTGGGATCAGCAGGCTTCTTATCCCCAGCACAGTGTTATTTTCACCTGCCAACTCTTCCTCTTATGAGGGAGACAGGCTCCATGTTTTGGCTCACCTGAAATCTGATTTTAAAAAGATTTCTGGTTTTTTGTTTTTTTTTTTTTTTTTTTTTTTTTTTTTTTTTTTTTTTTTTTTTTTATTTTTTTTATGTATTTTTCAGATTTGTAGGTTTTTTTTTGTTGTTTTTTATTGTTTTTACTAA
>SJYT01028576.1:33189-86610 GCA_006410635.1 Cephalophus harveyi | reverse complement strand
TTTTTTTTTATTTCTCCCAGAATCTTCTAATAGTTCATCCAGGAGAAAAAATATACTTTTAAAATAAATAACCAACTAGTTTATTGCACTTTTCTGCTGTTAATTATTTTAAGCATATTAGGTATTTGCTAATACATAATTTTTTAACAGAGTCACATCAAAATAGCCAATAAAATAAAGAAAAACACATGTAAGAAAAATACACAGATTCAGAGTCATTTTAGAGATCTGAAAGGAAGTATATCCAAAGGGTTGAGTAGCTGTTCTAGCCATGCTTTTGATAATGTTCAGCTGGACCCTGATTCATTGATAACAGACATTTTTCAAATAAGCCAATGCCAAATAAACATCCTGTTAATTGCTTTCACCATAGTTCTACCCTGAATCTCTCTGGTTGTTTAGGGGGTTGAATACTGGATTGGGTTATGGGTTGTGTAAATCACAGTTACAAGAACACTTGCTGTGTTAGAATGAGTCAAGTGGAAAAATGCAATGGGAAGACATCCCAGGAGAGGATGAAACATGGATTGTAGCCCACGGTCTTATGGCCTGAGGCACAGTCCAACGTCAACCTCACTGAGAGCTTTAGGAACATGCCTTACCCTTTCTTTCAATTCGGGGGTCCATACCCATTAAAAAGGGCTTCCCAGATGGCGCTAGCGCTAAAGAACCAGCCTGCCAATGCAGGATACAAGAAACACAGATTTGATCCCAGGGTTGAGAAGATTGACTGAAGAAGGGCATGGCAACCCATTCCAGTATTCTTGCCTGGAGTATCCCATGGACAGAGGAGTCTGGCAGGCTACAGTCCATAGAGTTGCAAAGAGTCACATAGGACTGAAGTGACTTAGCACGAAGGGAGCCATTAAAAAAACAATGGTCTTCCCAGAAAGGATATGCAAGCTCTGCTACATACCTCAAGAGCCTGCTTTGTTTTAGATTTCCCTCTCTCTCTCCCTCTGTTCTCTACTCCCTTGCTTTGCATCTGCTATACTTAATGAAAATTTGACATTATATGAATAATATACATAAAAGGAAACTCAAAACATAGTTTCAGTCAGTCAATTATATGGACACAGAGAATGCTCTGAAAATGCATATTCAAACTCATTAAATTCATAATAAATTTCTATAAAATAGCACTTTGTTACTTGATAGCAGTGATTTAGCCTTGAATTGTTAAAAAATAATTAGCTCTAGTTCTCTACTGTAATGATACAGACAAAATTACTGGTGGGCTATCCAAGTAAAACTGATTTTCATTTTTTTTTTCCATAAGGAATCAACAGAAGTATTCACTAAGGTAAGTAATTTCCCTTCAAACAAAATTAATTGCACGCTATCCTATAATATTTGCTTTTGTATTTATTGCAGTTCATTTTTATTATTAACAGAAAACTAAACTGGCTGAAGAAGAAAAGAATCACCTAAATTTCCTGGTAAATTTTTATACAAACATGTGAGCACACTCAGACTCAGCTTGGACACCACTGAACCACAATCCTCTCAACAACAACAAAGCAAAACAAAAAAACGCACATTTTTTTAAACAAATTCTAATTTCTATAAGTCTTCCTTATACTTTATGAAAACTATTGCAAAAACCTTCTCCCATTGTACCAGTTGTACTATTGCCATGTATCCACACAACCACTCATTCTAAAAACTCACTGACTTTTCATTTTGTAAAAATAGGAAATTATCCTGAAGACAGATACCACTGTGTTTAATCTCTATAATAATCTATGTGAGTGAGTGAGTGAGTGAAGTCGCTCAGTCGTGTCCGACTCTTTGCGACCCCATGGACTGAAGGCCTAACAGGCTTCTCTGTCCATGGGATTCTCTAGGCAAGAATACTGGAGTGGGTTACCATTTCCTTCTCCAGGACAAAGAATATTTTTAAACCTACCATTTATTTTATAAAAGTAAACATAATTTTATATGCATAAACTTTACTTTGCTTAAGTCTGTTTGGTATCATTTAGAATTTATCCAAGTAAAACTTTATTTGGTTAGGTCCAGGTGTTCTGACATATGGGATAATGGAATAATTATAATTTTCCTAGAAAAAAATCGGCCAGTATTACCAGAAATTTGCCTGGCCCCAGTATCTCAAGACTGTTTATCAGCATCAGAAAGCTATGAAGCCATGGACTCAACCTAAGACAAACGCTATTCCCTATGTGGTGAGTTCTCCCTTTTATTTTTTATTTTCAAACCGAGTTGTCTTTTATAATAAAAATAAGACGGTGAATGGTGAAGTCGCTCAGTCGTGTCCGACTCTTTGCGACCCCCTGGACTAGCTAGCATCAGAAAGCTATGAAGCCATGGACTCAACCTAAGACAAACGCTATTCCCTATGTGGTGAGTTCTCCCTTTTATTTTTTATTTTCAAACCGAGTTGTCTTTTATAATAAAAATAAGACGGTGAATGGTGAAGTCGCTCAGTCGTGTCCGACTCTTTGCGACCCCCTGGACTAGCGCCAGGCTCCTCCGTCCATGGGATTCTCCAGGCAAGAATACTGGAGTGGGTTGCCATTTCCTTCTCCAGGGAATCTTCCCGACCCAGGGATCGAACCCAGGTCTCCCGCATTGGAGGCAGACGCTTTAACCTCTGAGCCACCAGGGAAGCCCATAAAAATAAGATAGGAAAATGAAATATGGAAATAAAATTCTAAGTTCTAAAGTAAAAGCTAAAACAAAATTAAATGAATGTTCTAGGCTGGAAACTGAATTATAAATCATATAGGGTGAACAGAGTTACAATAAGCAGAAATAATTATCATGATACATTGTGTTTGCATTGGATTTAAATTTCATAAGTATTTGCTTATATTATTTCAGTTGATTCTATAGCATTTCCTGAAGGTGGGTCAGCATAGAGAATATTACTTCCATTTCACAAAAGTATCTGAAATTCCAAAAAGTAGCCTGACCAAACTCTAATTAACATTTCTCCTTTGTTTCATTTTTTTTTAAATGTGACTGAGGAAATGAATTTTAACATAAGGAATAAGGGAGAGAGCAGGAAANATTTCAGTTGATTCTATAGCATTTCCTGAAGGTGGGTCAGCATAGAGAATATTACTTCCATTTCACAAAAGTATCTGAAATTCCAAAAAGTAGCCTGACCAAACTCTAATTAACATTTCTCCTTTGTTTCATTTTTTTTTTAATGTGACTGAGGAAATGAATTTTAACATAAGGAATAAGGGAGAGAGCAGGAAATTTTACCTAGAGAACAAAGAATTTAATATAAAAATATAAGATTTGGAATCCAGAAGACCTGACATAAATAAACTTTTGATTTGGGGCAAGTCACTTCATTTATATGGGTTTTTTAAATATGATTTACTGTATTGGATATACATATAGCATTTAAAGATATCTTCCCCGTGATGAGAGAAAATAAGAACTTAGTATCTGTAGTTTGAATATAATGTGCCAAAATTTTTTCTAAATATTTCCACAGAGTTGTAAATATTCTTTTTGTTTGTTATTATAAGCAATTAGCTAAAATATATTATTTCTTTCTCTTTTAAAGAGGTACCTTTAAGATTCTTGAATTAACTGCTTCTACCTGGTTATGGTAAGTAACTTTAGGCTTATAATTTAAACAATAAATGGGATTTTTGTGTGAAGGATGACGAATATTAAGTAATATACATACATGTTAAATTGCTTCAGTCAGGTCTGACTCTGTGTGATCCTATCGACTATAGCCCACCAGGCTTCTCTATCCATGGTATTTTCCAGTCAAGAATACTAGAGTGGGTTGCCATGCCCTCTTCCAAGGGATCTTCCTGATCCAGGGATCGAACCCATGTCTCTTACATCTCCTGCACTGGCAGGCAGGTTCTTACCACTAACGTCACATGGGAAGTATATAGCTTCAACTTTAAGTCATACTTGGTTTATGAAATATTTAAAATTTTGCTTATACCTCCTGGATTCACAAATGTAAGTGATCTGTATATTTGCATGCATTTTATAAATATTTTGAAAATAAATGATACAGAAGGTTCTCTATAGCTGATGATAAATTCAGTCAGAAGCAAGAGCTCTGGGTGGAAATTGTCACAACCATAATGGTCACAGGGATGTTAACCTGTCACCTTAGAGCTCAGACCCAGAATTTCAGTTCGGTGAAAGATATACAATATAGTTTTCTTAGACAAGTTAGTTTAAAACAAGCATTATTTTCTCTGGAAAAGAATCATTATCTTTTTAAACACATAAAACCTACTTCTCCTAGTGATTCTCTTTGACATTTTAAACATTGTCTTAAAACCATGATGAACAGTCAAGGAAACAAGTATACATCAATGTTGCTTTTTTGTGTAGTCACTTTTTCTTTGATATTGTCCTTGAAATACATAAGTCATCTCCAATCTCGGCATTCTGTCTCATTCAAGATTTCTTGTTCTTTGCATGTGTCCTGCAGTGGGACAAAGTAGGTTTCAGAGAAATGAGTAGTAACAGTGGTAGTAATTTATTGAGGCCTTGCAATGCTTGTCACAATCCTAAGCCCTTTGCCTATATTAAATTTCATGTTCACAAAAACCTACATAGCCAATATTATTAGCCACGTTGAGATAAGGAAACTGCTGCTGCTGCTCCTAAGTCGTTTCAGTCGTGTCCAACTTTGTGCGACCCCATAGACGGCAGCTCACCAGCCTCCCCCGTCCCTGGGATTCTCCAGGCAAGAACACTGGAGTGGGCTGCCATTTCCTCCTCCAATGCATGAAAGTGAAAAGTGAAAGTGAAGTCACTCAGTCGTGTCCGACTCTTCATGACCCCATGGACTGCAGCCTACCAGGCTCCTGCGTCCATGGGATTTTCCAGGCGAGAGTACTGGTGGGTTGCCATTGCCTTCTAGCCCCGTAGAAATTAAATACTTGTTCATGATCACCAGGTAAAGGTGGAAAAGCCAAGAATCCAACACAGATTTCCAGTTCTAGGACTCAAACACTCCACTATTGATGCCAAGCTACAACCCAAGTCCAACTAGAGGAATTTTTTAGAACACTTTTTTGGCTTTAGGTTATGTTGTCACAAACTTGATTTGCTTTGTCATATCATTTTTTCCCTCCAAATTATGGAAAGGATCAGACTACTTTGCACAGTAATTTTCTGTGAAAAAAAAAGAATAACTATTATGAATATGAGCTGAATATTCAGTTGTGTTTAATAAATAGCCTTATTCACTTTGCTATCATTATTTATATACTTATTCTACATTTAAAAAAATTGATCATGTGTTCCATAATGTGAGAGACATGAAGGAGACAAAAATAAGGTACCAAACTTATCTTCATTAAGCTCTATTCTAGACAAAGTCACAGAAATGCAATACAAGGTGCCAGATGCTAATTTGGTGACATCAGAAATATGTAGTAGTACAAAAAAGATCCAGTGATGCATCAAACATAAGTCCTAAAGTAAGTCCTTTCGGATAATTAGAAATAGGCTAAGCAAAGCAATGACAAAGGAAAAAAAGGTATCAAACTGATAGAAAAATGACAAAAGAAACAGAAAAACCAAAAATGCAAGTCAGTTTTAAAGAATTTAATAATTTTAGCAATTTCTTAATGTATCAGCCCATTGTCATTTTGCATAAGGTGGCTCAGAGGTTAAAGCGTTTGCCTCCGATGCGGGAGACCCGGGTTCGATCCCTGGATCAGGAAGATCCCCTGGAGAAGGAAATGGTAATCCACTCCAGTATTCTTGCCTAGAGAATCCCATGGACAGAGGGACTAGCTAGGCTATAGTCCACGGGGTCGCAAAGAGTCGGACACGACTGAGCGACTTCACTTCATTTGTTATATTAAAATCTAGATTTCAATTAGATTAAAGGGTTTTAGGTGCAGGAAGCAATAACATTTTATGTTTAATAGATTATTTAGAAAATAAGGATAATTAAATATTCCTTCAAAGTTGCTGAAGTGTAAATATTTACCACTTTATCAGTTCAGTCGCTCAGTCATGTCCAACTCTTTGCGACCCCATGAATCACAGCACGCCAGGCCTCCCTGTCCATCACCATCTCCCGGAGGTCACTCAGACTCGCATCCATCGAGTCAGTGATGCCATCCAGCCATCTCATCTGCTGTCGTCCACTTCTCCTCCTGCCCCCAATCCCTCCCAGCATCAGAGTCTTTTCCGATGAGTCAACTCTTCGCATGAGGTGGCCAAAGTACTGGAGCTTCAGCTTTAGCATCATTCCTTCCAAAGAAATCCCAGGGCTGATCTCCTTCAGAATGGACTGACTGGATCTACTTGCGTCCAAGGGATTCTCAAGAGTCTTATCCAACACCACAGTTCAAAAGCATCAATTCTTTGGTGCTCAGCTTTCTTCATAGTCCAACTCTCACATCCATACATGATCACTGGAAAAACCATAGCCTTGACTAGACGGACCTTTGTTAGCAAAGTAATGTCTCTGCTTTTCAATATACTGTCTAGGTTGGTCATAACTTTTCTTCCAAGGAGTGTCTTTTAATTTCATGGCTGCAGTCACTATCACCAGTGATCCTATAAATAAATATAAATATTAATACTACTTTTATTTGTTGGATTAAAGAAACTGGCTGTCAGTTTTCACTCATACATTAAATTATTTCACAAATAGTTATTAAAATCCTACTATGTGCTAGGTTATCATGTTGAACACTAGAAAATATTAACTAATAATAGTTACAAATAATAACATTTTGGATACATGTATATGCATGGCTGAATTCCTTTGCTGTTCACTTGAAACTACCACAACATTGTTAATCAAATATACCCCAATACAAAATAAATTTTAAAGTTTGGAAAAAAATAACAACATTCTGCTAAACTAGTATTGATGAGTATGTGTGGGTTCTGTATACAGACATACATTATTTCTTGAATATAGATCAATAGGTAATGTAGCATTCTGTTTTCCTTTTCAGGTTGGACTGGAAAATCTATCTTCTACAGTTTCATATCTACCACTTTACTTCATACAACCAGCATGTTTGGAGTGGCGCATCAATATGACAAATCGCAGAGTATTTCCTGAATTATTTATACTCTCCCTGTTTGTTAGTTTATATTGAATATACTGGGTTTATATGGTGGTTTCATACAAACTTAGCTGATGATTATTTAAAATCCTTTCCCTACTCTTTCTGAGTTATAGAAATATTTTTCGTTCCCTCTGGAAATAAAATTTCAAGTGCATTCTTTGGTGTGTAATCATCATTTCCATCGTTCATACTGGCCCATGATGCTGTGGATTATAATATTGTTTGTTGTTTAGTTGTTAAGTCATATCCAACTCTTTGAGACCATGACCCACCAGGCTCCTCTGTCCATGGGATTTCCCAGGCAAGAATACTGGAGTGGTAGCCATTTCCTTCTCCAGGGGACCTTTCTGACCCAGGGATTAAACCCTGGTCTCCTGAATTGAAGGTAAATTCTTTTCTGCTGAGCCACTGGGGAAGGCTTCATGGATTATAACATAAAGAGTCTTATAGTATAAAAGAGTCCTAACAGTAACTCTGAACCAGCTTGACTACCATCAAAAAAACCATACACTTTCTGAGTAATTCAATCTTACTTCTCATAAATATTACTTATTATATTCTCCATCCACAGCTAGGTTTACAGTATTATTCAATCATCATTCTACCTTTTTTTTTTCTTTTACTTTGTGCCCATCATCGGCCACAGCATTAACCCCAAACCTTCACCAGAGGCTTCAGTCCTCCTGTCTCTGGTCGCCTTGTCACACTAAAATAGGGAGTCAGGCATTGGGACCATAAGCCTTCCGAAGCCCCCTATTAATGGTATTAACAACTGGAGAAATAGCAAAAACAAATGGCTTCATGCATGGAACATAAGAAAACTCTAGAAGGGGGACATATCCAAAGAAGACAGAGGGATAGGGAACTTAAAGGAAAGTGAATTAAAGAGGAAAGAATAAAGATGAAAGCTATTTGAGCTTAGAAATTTCTGTGAAACGTTTGCTTGTGATGCGAAGACTTTGGAGGAGTTTTCATAGGCAAGTGACATTATATGATATGTATCTTTGATGAAAAGATTGAAAATTGGAGACTTTTTCTTTGATTCAGTAGACTACTCCAGTCCTTTAACCTTCTCATTGTACTCCATTCTATCCAAGCCTTCTTAACCTCACTTTTTTTTCCTATTCAGGCTGAACACTGAAGGGTTTCTCAGACAAAAGGTACACATGCCATATATTTTGAAAGAGTGGAAGGGGTAGAAGCTAAGAGAATTTTACTTTGTCTTCATAGAACACTCCATCCCTTAACACTCTGAATATATTCCATTCTATTTCTTATTCACCTCACTTCCTTTCTTACACAGCCCAGACTTCACCCTTGATTTTTTTAAAGTATCATTTTGATAACTCATGTAACTCTTCTGTCCCTCTGTACTTAGTGCTACTGGAAAGCATGCAACCATGAACTAAATTTCTACTGCTACTTCATGCAAAGCAGCTGAATATTAAAGTAAGTTTGTTTTTTAAACACTTCTAAACATGTTAGTCATGAAAGGCTGCGTATCAATCTTTGTTGTCTTGGCATTAGAGTTAGCTGCTTTCTTCAACTCTCTCTAAACTCCTAATTATCTTACTGAAAAAAAAAAATTACCTTTCTACTTTACTGACAAATATTGAGTTTATCAATCCTAAACACTATCCACCTCGCTAGCGTGACACTTCACTAACTTGATCTAAATCTGAACATAACTTTAACCGTCTTCTTCAAATCTCAAGGGCTGTGGTGATCTTTCTCTGGTTCAAAACTAATAGCTCCTCTGGTGCTTTTTAAAATTTCCTCTGTACTCTATCCTGTTCAGTGTTGTTCACTGGGCAAAGTAATAAAAATGATTATAACATCTGAAACTCATTGAACAGCCATGTGCAGAGCAATTTATATATTTGTCTCAATTATCTTTATAACTATTAACAATACTCATTACTAATAACTCTTAATATTATACCTTATGGATGAGGAAATTTTAGCAAAAACAAGTATGTTGTCTTCAGGGGCAACATTCTACTTGGATCTATTGATATTTATGTCCTGGTGATTCTTACAATTGTCTTTATTTAGCTGTTTCTTACTGGAAATACTCCCATTTCTTTCTCCTACACAAATATCAATGCTCTCTAGGCCTCTGACCACAGCCACTTCTTTTCAACATATTTTTTCCTAAATAATATTGCCCACTTTAAATATTTTAATTGCCACATACAATTGGCTGATTAAAATCAGCTCCTAATTATTTAGATAAATTCAGCTCTAAATTACTGTTCCCCAAATTTAGACAGATATACCCAGTTGACTTCTGAAACCCTGTCTATATTCGTTGGGTTTCCAAATTAAAATGTAAGCAATGTCAGTGGCAATGTGTAAGCAGACATCAAGTCCTCAGTAATCAAAACATTATCTGACATTTGAATGAATTCCATATACTCCATATACTCCACACCTAATATTTTTGTTTTGCTGTTTTAGTCGCTAAGTCGTGTCTGACTCTTTCCGATCGCATGGACTGTAGCCTGCCAGACTTCTCTATTCATGGGATTTCTCAGGCAAGAATACTGGAGAGGGTTCCCATTTCCTTCTCCAGGGCATCTTCCTGGATCAAGAACCCAACCTGAGTCCCCTACATGGGCAGGCGGATTCTTTACCACTGAGTCATTAGGGAAGGCTGATGGTAATATTTTATTACCACAAATTAAACTGGAACACAGTATTTATCATAGCTGCTTTTTGCAATCAACAAATCATCTTCAAACACTATCTAGATGCAAGTTTATATTATTGGTACAGATAGATACCTAAAGAGTCTCCTATAATTGAAAAAGACTTAAAACATATGAAAGCAGGAAAACACATTACAAAACTTTGGAGATGGATTGCATACTTATGGTAACAATAGTTAGTGGCATATCTTTGTTGAGTATTTCTCTTGTAAATTAAACATCTTGACATTTCCAAGAGCATAGCAGTCAATAACAAAGTATAAAGTATCCTATTTCCATTATTACAAAATAGCAAGATATGTTCTGCTCTATCTGTATTCTGAAGTCATCTACTATTTTTAGGGTGTACATAACAGAAGAGTACTCTCATGTTTATTCATGTCTACTCTTTCCACCTGTCAAACATAATCTGCAGATTTCCTAACTTGTTGACTCACAAAGTAATAGACTTAATAATACTAATTTTCAGTGTAACAGCCAGAAATAGAGGGTTAATGAAGTTTACATGTGGGCTTCCCTGGTGGCTCAGATGGTAAACAACCCACCTGCAATGTGGGAGACCTGGGTTTGATCCCTGAGTTGGGAAGATCCCCTGAAGGAGAATTCTGACATCTGTATAACTGACTCTGGTCTGATGGCTTCTTTTTATCTTCATAATTTTTTCTTGCCTTTCAGTGTATCTTGTAACTCTCTTTACTGAATGTCAGACATATGTTATAGTTCAGAATAAGATGAGGAAAACATTTTATGCTTGTATATGAGTACTTTTTTTTTCCTTCTATGAGGCCTTTAGTAGTGGGATTTGTATTAATTGACTCCACAGAGAGAATATTATGCACTTGAAGAAAGGATTCTCTTACTCTGAATAAACACTTCAGCCACCATTATGATCCAAGAGTGTATCAAGCTAAATAACTTCATGTTGCTCCGATGATGACTTGAGCACTGCCAAACAGTATGATATCATATTGTCATTTCTTATTCAGTAGTACGTATAACTGGAGATACAGTGGTCAATAATAAATTCACAGGATGGAGGGGCTCTTGTAAGTTTTAATGATTATAATTATTTTGGTAGGTAATTCATATTTGTAACACTCACAATAAATTGTGGAAAATTCTGAAAGGGATGGGAAAATCAGACCACCTGACCTGCCTCTTGAGAAACCTGTATGCAGATCAGGAAGCAACAGTTAGAACTGGACATGGAACAACAGACTGGTTCCAAATTGAGAAAGGAGTACATCAAGGCTATATATTGTCACCCTGCTTATTTAACTTATATGCAGAGTACATCATGAGAAACGCTGGGCTGGAGGAAGCACAAGCTGGAATCAAGATTGCTGGGAGAAATATCAATAACCTCAGATATGCAGATGACATCACCCTTCTAGCAGAAAGTGAAGAAGAACTAAGGAGCCTCTTGATGACAGTGAAAGAAGAAAGTGAAGAAGTTGGCTTAAAGCTCAACATTCTCAAAACTAAGATCATGGCATCCGGTCCCATCACTTCATGGGAAATAGATGGGGAAACAGTGGAAACAGTGGCTGACTTTATTTTTCAGGGCTACAAAATCACAGCAGATGGTGATTGCAGTCATGAAATTAAAAGACGCTTACTCCTTGGAAGGAAAGTTATGACCAACCTAGACAGCATATTAAAAAGCAGAGACATTACTTTGCCAAAAAAAAGTCCATCTAGTCAAGGCTATGGTTTTTCCCGTGGTCATGTATGGATGTGAGAGTTGGACTGTGAAGAAAGCTCACCGAAGAATTGATACTTTTGAACTGTGGTGTTGGAGAAGACTCTTGAGAATCCCTTGGCCTGCAAGGAGATCCAACCAGTCCATTCTGAAGGAGATCATATATTAAAAAGCAGAGACATTACTTTGCCAAAAAAAAGTCCATCTAGTCAAGACTGTGGTTTCTCCAGTAGTCATGTATGGATGTGAGAGTTGGACTGTGAAGAAAGCTGAGCACCAAAGAATTGATGCTTTTGAACTGTGGTGTTGGAGAAGACTCTTGAGAGTCCCTTGGACTGCAAGGAGATCCAAAGAGTCCATCCTAAAGGAGACCAGTCCTGGTTGTTCATTGGAAGGACTGATGCTGAAGCTGAAACTCCAATACTTTGGCCACCTGATGCAAAGAGCTGACTCATTTGAAAAGACCCTGATGCCGGGAAAGATTGAGGGCAGGAAGAGAAGGGACGACAAAGTCAGTTGGATGGCATCACTGACTCAGTGGACATAGGTTTGGGTGGACTCCGGGAGTTGGTAATGCACAGGGAGGCCTGGCTTGCAGTGGTTCACGGGGTAACAAAGAGTCAGACACAACTGAGTGACTGAACTGAACGTAAGAAGAGAGACTTAACTGTTAATTTTTAAACTATTTGTTTTTCAATTGCATTCCATACTTGAAATAAAGCATAAGATTCCTTCACTGCAATTACCAACTGATGCTAAAAAACCAGACAAGTAGGGCATATTTGGACTTCCCAGGTGGCTCCACTGGTAAAAAACCCACCTGTCAATGCAGATTCGATCCCTGGGTTGGGAAGATTCCCTGGAGGAGGGCATGACAACCCACTCCAGTACGCTTGCCTAGAGAATCCCATGGATAGAGGATCTTGCTGGCTAAGGTCCGAAGAGTCACACAGAGTCAGATGTGACTGCTGTGATATAGTACGCACACACCTAATACATATTTGCAAAGTGCGTTTTGGAATTACATTTAAACTTTGCTATTATGGTTCTGAAATAAGCAAGTAACTTACAATCAAATCAGAAAGTTGATAGGCTTTAATTTTTTTAGTTTTCAGTTCAGTAGAGTTGCTCAGTCGTGTCTAACTCTTTGCAACCCCATGAATTGCAGCACACCAGGCCTCCCTGTCCATCACCAACTCCCAGATTTTACCCAAACTCATGTGCATCAAGTTGGTGATGTCATCCAGTCATCTCATCCATTGTCATCCCCTTCTCCTCCTGCCTCCAATCCCTCCCAGCATCAGGTTCTTTTCCAATGAGTCAACTCTTTACATGAGGCAGCCAAAGTATTGGAGTTTCAGCCTCAGCATCAGTCCTTCCAATGATCACCCAGGACGGATCACCTTTAGGATGGACTGGTTGGATCTCCTTGCAGTCCAAGAGACTCTCAAGAGTCTTCTCCAACACCACAGTTCAAAAGCATCAATTCTTCGGTGCTCAGCTTTCTTCACAGTCCAACTCTCACATCCATACATGACTACTGGAAAAACCATAGCCTTGACTTGACTAGATCACTAATCTAGAGCCAGACATCTTGGAATGTGAAGTCAAGTGGGCCTTAGAAAGCATCACTATGAACAAAGCTAGTGGAGGTGATGGAATTCCAGTTGAGCTGTTTCAAATCCTGAAAGATGATGCTGTGAAAGTGCTGCACTCAATATGCCAGCAAATTCGGAAAACTCAGCAGTGGCCACAGGACTGGAAATGGTCAGTTTTCATTCCAATCCCAAAGAAAGGCAATGCAAAAGAATGCTCCAATTACCGCACAATTGCACTCATCTCACATGCTAGTAAAGTAATGCTCAAAATCCTCCAAGCCAGGCTTCAGCAATACGTGAACCGTGAACTCCCTGATGTTCAAGCTGGCTTTAGAAAAGGCAGAGGAACCAGAGATCAAATTGCCAACATCCGCTGGATCATGGAAAAAGCAAGAGAGTTCCAGAAAAACATCTACTTCTGCTTTATCGACTATGCCAAAGCCTTTGACTGTGTGGATCACAATAAACTGGAGGAGGCACAGAGGAATTCTTACCATGGGTAGCAGGAAGCCACACTCGTGGTTATTGACTCCGATGATGGAAGGAACCAGATGAAATAATTTTTGAGCCAACAGGTCTAGCAGCTCATTAGGAAAGAAAAGGCCATCAACCACTCGAGTGAAAGACTTGGTTTTCTGAAACAAGGAAGAAGAGAAAAATTGGTAGCTGTTTCATTTCACAAAATCTGCTGTCCCCAGACTCTAGCCCAACTGAGCCAATCCACTATAGCAAAAGGCATTAAGAAAAGAAAAATCAATCACTCTTGGCCCATCCCAAGGCATCAGTGCTGCCTGGCCAACTCTGCCACTCACTTGGGCAAAGGGGCCCAGCTTTTCTGGGGCTGAATTTTCTGGTCTTCTAAATGAGGATAAAAAAAATAGTAACTCCCTAAGATATATAATACCCCAGCACAATGATTCTCAGAACGTGGCTCCAGGACCAGCAGCATTGCCTGGGAACTTGTTAGAAATGCAAATTCTCGGGCTTCCCTGGTGGTCTAGTGGTAAAGAACCCGCCAGCCAATGCAGGGAACACAGGTTCGATCACCGGTCCAGGAAGATCCCACGTGCCTGAGAGGAACCAAGCCCAGTGCGCCACAACTACTGAAGCCCAAGTGCTCCACAACAAGAGAAGCCACTGCGATGAGAAGTTCACACACTGCCACAAAGAATAGCCCCTGCTCTGTGCAACTAGAGAAACCCTGTACAGCAATGAGGACCCAGCACAGCCAAAACTAAATAAAAATAAATCTTAAAAAAAAAAATTCTCATGCCCTATCCCAGTCCTGCCAAATACAAAACTCTGGGGCGTGCAGCTCAGTAACCAGCCCTCCAGGTGGGTCTGATGCATGCTCAAGCGTGGAACCACTGTCCAAATGCGGTGGACAGAGAGGTGAGGTGAGGGGATGGCCAGGGTAGTGTGGGATGGTGTGAGCGTCTTCCCAAGGCATCTTCCTCAGCACTGAGACTTGGGTCTGGATGGATGGTTCTTGGGTCTTAGGAAGCAACATCTGGTTCTATTTATGATTTTTTTTGTTTGTTTGTTTTTAGGTCTCTGTTTTGGGAGTAGGGGTAGAAGAGAGCCCACAAAAAGAACTTTCACACTACATTGGGTCAAGAACTTACCTATTTCCTGGATCCTAGTACAACTTGTAGCAGATTTTTCAATCCATGCCAAATAATTGTTTAACAAATGTTGGAATCGGACAGGTAAGGACTTCATTGTCTCTCAAGGACTATCAGAGGGTCTCAAGATTGGAAGACTAGGCATAAAAGATTATCCAGTCCAGTGAATTACTTGGTGATTGAAATTCATCTATAGTCATTAAGACTCTGCTTGCATACCTACAGAGGTGGGTATCTCACTGTCTTCTAAAGGAGCTGATCCTTTTTCAGATAACCGAGTTTTTAGAAAGTGCTTAGTTATGGCTCCCCAGCTTCCAGCTCTTGATCTTGAGTTTAGCTCCTGGTGGCCTGTGGAGCAAATGTGGACCCTCTTTCCTGTGAGAGCCCTTCACTGATGTAGAGACAGTTACAATCTTTGTGTTTTGTTGTGTCTTCTCCAAACTAAGCAGCACCCTGGCTTGTCAATCTCCTTAAATTAAACTATAAGAGCTCTATATTCCACATTGCTTTTTTTATAGTCATTACTAGGAATCCCCAACCCCCATCTGTCCAAGTTCTGAATCGAAATAAACAAGAGAGAGGTAGGATTTGTCTACGATTCCATTCAAAGAACAACCTTGTCCCCAAATTCCCCTCCCTCTTCACCTGGTTGATGCTCAGCAACTCCTTGGAGGACTTTGCCCGCAGGCACCGCAGCAGGGCCGCGGAGTCTGACACGTTGCAGTCACAAATACTTGCAATTGTCTGCAACTATTTTCGGAGAAGGAACAGGTCAGTGCACAGAACTGAAAGCCTCCAGGAAAATGAGAGTTGAAAAACGTCCTCAGTCCAGCCCTAGGCTGCTGCTTCATGTATGAAGACCAGCATGTGGCCTCTCCCACCACGGGCCCATAATGGAGTGCACCCACTGAGGACAGGCTGGCACTGCATCGTCCTTTCTCTCTTGCCTGGCCCTCCTCGCCATCTTTAGTAATCACCTGAGCTGGATCTGTCTCAGCCTGTCAGCTCTGCTCAAGCCCCGCCGCCACCCCAACCTGGAGCATCTGAACATGTCCTGAACATCCTTTTTCTGTCTCTACACCAATTCCATTTATTCCTTGAGGCCCAAGCCCCATCTTTTCCAGGATGTCCTTTTAGACCATAGACCCCATGAGCCCTTCCTCTTCTAATCTCCTGTTACTCTCAGTGTCCTCACCTTCCTGCCCTAGTTAGCCTTTGCTAAACACCTTCCTGCTCTTAGGATTTGAAATAGCTCAACTGGAATTCCATCACCTCCACTAGCTTTGTTCATAGTGATGCTTTCTAAGGCTCACTTGACTTCACATTCCAGGATGTCTGGCTCTAGATGAGTGATCACACCATCGTGATTATCTGGATCATGAAGATCTTCTTTGTACAGTTCTTCTGTGTATTTTTGCCACCTCTTCTTAATATCTTCTGCTTCTGTTATGTCCATACCAGTTCTGTCCTTTATTGAGCCCATCTTTGCATGAAATGTTCCTTTGGTAGCTCTAATTTTCTTGAAGAGATCTCTAGTCTTTCCCATTCTGTTCTTTTCCTCTATTTCTTTGCATTGTTCGCTGAGGAAGGCTTTCTTATCTCTTCTTGCTATTCTTTGGAACTCTGCATTCAGATGCCTATATCTTTCCTTTTCTCCTTTGCTTTTTGTTTCTCTTCTTTTCACAGCTATTTGTAAGACCTCCTCAGACAGCCATTTTGCTTTTTTGCATTTCTTTTCCTGGGTATGGTCTTGATCCCTATCTCCTGTACAACGTCACAAACCTCTGTCCATAGGTCACCAGGCATTCTATCAGATCTAGTCCCTTAAACCTATTTCTCACTTCCACTGTATAATCATAAGGGATTTGATTTAGGTCATACCTGAATGGTCTATGGGTTTTCCCTACTTTCTTCAATTTAAGTCTGAATTTGGCAATAAGGAGTTCATGATCTGAGCCACAGTCAGCTCCTGGTCTTGTTTTTGCTGACTGTATAGAGCTTCTCCATCTTTGTCTGCAAAGAATATAATCAATCTGATTTCGGTGCTGACTATCTGGTGATGTCCATGTGTAGAGTCATCTCTTGTGTTGTTGGAAGAGGGTGTTTGCTATGACCAGTGCATTTTCTTGACAAAACTTTGTTAGCCGTTGCCCTGCTTCATTCTGTACTCCAAGGCCAAATTTGCCTGTTACTCCAGGTGTTTCTTGACTTCCTCCTTTTGCATTCCAATCCCCTTTAATGAAAAGGACATCTTTTTTGGGTGTTAGTTCTAAAAGGTCTTGCAGGTCTTCATAGAACTGTTCAACATCAGCTTCCTCAGCATTACTGTTCAGGGCATAGACTTGGATTACTGTGATATTGAATGGTTTGCCTTGGAAACGAACAGAGATCATCTATCATTTTTGAGATTACATCCAAATACTACATTTCAGACTCTTTTGTTGACCATGATGGCTACTCCATTTCTTCTAAGGGATTCCTGCCCACAGTAGTAGATATAATGGTCGTCTGAGTTAAATTCACCAATTCCAGTCCATTTTAGTTCACTGATTCTTAGAATGTTGACGTTCACTCTTGCCATCTCCTGTTTGACCACTTCCAATTTGCCTTGATTCATGGACCTGACATTCCAGGTTCCTATGCAATATTCCTCTTTACAGCATCAGAACTTGCTTCTATCACCAGTCACATCCACAACTGGGTATTGTTTTTGCTTTGGCTGCATCTTTTCCTTCTTTCTGGAGTTATTTCTCCACTGATCTCCTGTAGCATATTGAAGAGTTTGAAAAGGCAAAATGATTTTTAGTTTTAATGATTTATTTCAAACAAAAGAAGAAACATTAGATTAAGGATTTCTTATAAACACCCCTGGAGGAAAGGGAGTGAGTCATATTGTCCAGAGTAAGACTAAGACCTATAGCCATTAGTTTCCATCCTGGAAGCATGGTACCCCACTCCCCCATCCCGCCACACACACCTTATTCAGATGCTCACATTTTTAAAGAGTTGTTTGGTTTTTTTAAAATGATTCTATGGTGGGTCTTAGTTAGGTAAATTTTAACAGAATGCATTGCCTGCAAGAGGAAATGGCAACCCACTACTAGTAATCCCAGGGAAGCCTGGTGGGTTACAGTCCATGGGGTTGCAAGGAGTCGGATAGGACTTAGGGACTAAACCACCATCAGTGTATAAATGCATGGCATATTTGTATTCTTTCCTGGTTTGGAGAGTTTGGTAATACAGCGTGTTATGTAAGTCTAATCACCAAACCAGTTCTCACTTCAAGGCTGCGTAAGAGGAGAGGTATCAAAGAAAAATTTGCCTTCTCTAGGTGTATACTGGACTTAAGAGTTCACATAAACCTGAGAAGGATGGGTTTCTACTGAAGAATTCTCATGTTCTTCTGCAGGATTGAAAAATGGGGTCAAGTAAGCCCTTCTCACTTTAAACCTATATGCATAAAAAATAAAATCTGAGGAAAAGAGAGGATAAAAAGCATTACTTGAATGGGTCATAAATGTTCTTTGTTGTTGTTGTTTTCATTTTTGGAGCATTCTAAAATAATAAATCACAAGTGATACATGGGTAGATAAGTGAATTGAGGCAATGATACCCTGGTGAGATTTTTAAATGCAGACACATCTGGGACTTTTCTGTTTCTGAAGTTTTTATTTTAAAGAGTCTAAAATTATAGCTCTATTATCCTTTACTAGCTATCAATTTTTCTGACAGGACTAAAAGTTTTATTTTTACATTCTTTATGAAGAAGAAATATTTATTTCTCTTTAAGAGAATTGCTAATGCATTTAAGCTTCATTAAATTAACAGTTGTCATATTAAGAAAAAGGTCAAATTGGATTTAAAATATAATACAAACATCTCTGCAAGGTGATCTAACCTGTCTATCCTTAAGGAAATCAGTCATGAATATTCATTGCAAAGACTGATGCTGAAGCTGAAACTCCAATACTTTGGCCACCTGATGTAAAGAACTGACTCATTGGAAAAGACCCTGATGCTGGGAAATATTGAAGGCAGGAGGAGAAGGAGATGATAGAGGATGAGATGGTTGAATAGCATCACTGACTCAATGAACATGAGTTTGAGTAAGCTCAGGGAGTTGGAAATGGACAGGGATGCCTGGCATGCCGCAGTCCATGGGATCACAAACAGTTGGACAGCAATGAGCAGCTGAACTGAACTGAACAGATTATAATACAATAATAATTTAAGTTGGTATTATTTAAACAACTTATGTAGAATTTCTTTTAAAAGCATATCAAAAAATGTCAGTCAGTCAGTTCAGTCGCTCAGTTGTTTCCGACTCTTTGCGACCCAGTGAATCGCAGCATGCCAAGCCTCCCTGTCCAACACCAACTCCTGGAGTTCACCCAAACATATGTCCATCGAGCCAGTGATAACATCCAGCTATCTCATCCTCTGCTGTCCACTTCTCCTCCTGCCTCCAATCTTTCCCAGCATCAGGGTCTTTTCAAATGAGTCAAATTTTCGCATGAGGTGGCCAAAGTATTGGAGTCTCAGCTTTAGCATCATTCCTTAAAAACAAAACCCAGGACCGATCTCCTTTAGAATGGACTGGTTGGATCTCATTGCAGTCCAAGGGACTCTCAAGAGTTTTCTCCAACATCACAGTTCAAAAGCATCAATTCTTCGGTGCTCAGCTTTGTTCACAGTCCAACTCTCACATCCATACAAGACTACTGGAAAAGCCATAGCCTTGACTAGTCAGACCTTTGTTGGCAAAGTAATGTCTCTGCTTTTGAATATGTCATCTAGGTTGGTCATAATTTTCCTTCCAAGGAGTAAGCCTCTTTTAATTTCATGGCTGCAATCACCATCTGCAGTGATTTTGGAGCCCAAAAAAATAAAGTCTGACACTGTTTCCACTGTTTCCCCATCTATTTCCCATGAAGTGATGGGACAAGATGCCATGATCTTAGTTTTCTGAATGTTGAGCTTTAAGACAACTTCTTCACTCTCCATTTTCACTTTCACCTAGAGGCTTTTTAGTTCCTCTTCACTTTCTGCCATAAGGGTGATGTCATCTGCATATTGATATTTCTCCCAGCAATCTTGATTCCAGCTTGTGTTTCTTCCAGTCCAGCATTTCTCATGATGTACTCTGCATAAAATTTAAATAAGCAGGGTAACAATATATAGTCTTGATGTATTCCTTTGCCAATTTGGAACCAGTCTGTTGTTTCATGTCCAGTTCTAACTGTTGCTTCCTGACCTGCATATAGGTTTCTCATCTCTTTCAGAATATCCCACAGTTTATTGTGATCCACACAGTCAAAGGCTTTGGCATAGTCAATAAAGCAGAGAGAGATGTTTTTCTGGAGCTTTCTTGCTTTTTCAATGATCCATCAGATGTTGGCAATTTGATCTCTGGTTCCTCTGCCTTTTCTAAAACTAGCTTGAACATCTGGAAGTTCATGGTTCATGTATTGCTGAAGCCTGGCTTGGAGAATTTTGAGCATTACTTTACTAGCATGTGAGATGAGTGCAATTGTGTGGTAGTTTGAGCATTCTTTGGCATTGCCTTTCTTTGGGATTAGAATGAAAACTGACCATTTCCAGTCCTGTGGCCACTGCTGAGTTTTCCAAATTTGCTGGCATATTGAGTGTAGCACTTTCACAGCATCATCTTCCAGGATTTGAAATAGCTCCACTGGAATTCCATCACCTCCACTAGCTTTGTTCATAGTGATGCTTTCTAAGGCCCACTTGACTTCACATTCCAGGATGTCTGGCTCTAGATGAGTGATCACACCATCGTGATTATCTGGGTCATGAAGATCTTCTTTGTACAGTTCTTCCATGTATTCTTGCCACCTCTTCTTAATATCTTCTGCTTCTGTTAGGTCCATACCATTTCTGTCCTTTATCGAGCCCATCTTTGCATGAAATGTTCCCTTGGTATCTCTAATTTTCTTGAAGAGATCTCTAGTCTTTCCCATTCTGTCAGACTAATAAAGCCATAGATACTTTTGTTATTCTATAGAAGAAAAATATTAAATATATTGTATGTTTTCTGAAACAATCAATTTATAACATTAATGTTCATAGGGTCAACCAACATGAAGTTTCTCATTTGGGCCTGCCTCATGTGTGTTTCTTTTGCAAGGGTAAGTAAATGGACTTTTTAAATTGCAGTAATAGTATAATCATCAAATAGTTGTAGATAGCGAATCTACAATTGTATATTGTAGTTATAGTGTTGATAATGATGCAGAGACATGTTAATGAGTATGCAGTTTACTGTGCCAAACTTTTCAAAAGAAATTTTCAGATACCAAAATAATAAAAGTTGTGTAATCTGAAAATGAATAAGCAGCAAGGAAAAGAAGTGAATTCAGAAAGGCAGTGGGTTGGAGGAGAATAAAACTATAGGGAACCAGAATTCCAGGCAGATGATCTTAATAGTTTACATTTTCAAATTATACAAAACTGGATTAGGCTTCCTCTGGAAGTGAAGTCCCATTGCTGGAGGTCTGATGTAGTTGTTGTTTTTCAGTCACTATGTCTGACTCTTTATGACCCCATGGACTGCAGCACTCCAGAATTCTCTTTCACTATCTCCCAGAGTTTGCTCAACTCATATCCATTGAGTTGGTGATGGCATCCAACCATTTCATCTTATGTTACCCCCTTATCCTCCTGTCTTCAATCTTTTCCAGCATCAGGGTCTTTTTCAATGAGTTGGTTCTTTGCATTAGGTGGCCAAAGTGTTGGAGCTTCAGTTTCAGCATCAGTTCTTCCAGTAAAAATTCAGGGTTAATTTCTTTTGGATTAACTGGTTGGATTGACTTGCAGTCCAAGAGACTCTCAAGAGTCTTCTCCAATACCACAATTCAAAAGTATTAATTCTTCAACTCTCACCCTTCTTTATGGTCCAACTCTCCCATCCATACATGAATACTGGAAAAAACATAGTTTTTACTACACGGACCTTTGTCGGCAAAGTGATGTCTCTGCTTTCTAATATGCTATCTAGGTTGGTCATAGCTTTTCTTCCAAGAAGCAAGCATCTATTAATTTTGTGACTACAGTCACCGTCCAGTGATTTTATAGCCCAAGAAAATAAAGTCTGTCATGGTTTCTATTGTTTCCCCACCTATCTGCCATGAACAGATGGGACCAGATGCCATGATCTTAGTTTTTTCAATGTTGAGCTTTAAGCTAACTTTTTCTCTCTCCTCTTTTATATTAATCAAGAGGCTCTTTAGTTCTTCTTTGCTTTCTGCTGTCATAGTGGCATCATCTGCACATCTGAAGTTGTTGATATTTCTCCCAGCATTCTTAATTCCAGCTTGTGCTTCATCTATCCTGGAATTTCATATGATGTCTTCCCTGGTGGCTTAGATGGTAAAGCATCTGTCTACAATGCAGGATACCCAGATTCGATCCCTGGGTCTGGAAGATCCCCTGGAGAAGGAAACCCACTCCAGTACTATTGCCTGGAAAATCCCATGGACAGAGGAGCCTGGTAGGCTACAGTCCATGGGGTCACAAAGAGTTGGACATGACTGAGTGACTGCACTCTGCATAAAGGTAAATAAGCAGGGTGACAATATACAGCCTTGATATACTCCTTTTCCAGTTTTGAATCAGTCCGCTATTCCATGCCCAGTTCTAACGGTTGCTTCTTGACCTGCATAAAAGTTTCTCAGGAGACAGATAAGGTAGTCTGGTATTCCCCTCTCTTTAGGAATTTTCCACAGTTTGCTCTGTTCCACACAGTCAAAAGCTTTAGCATAGTCAAAGAAGCAAAAGCAGATTTTTTTTATTTTTTTTTTTTGGAATTGCCTTGCTTTTTCTATGATCCAGAAGAGGTTGGCAATTTGATCTCCGGTTCCTGAGCTTTTTCTAAATCCAGCTTGTACATCTAAAAGTTCTTAGTTCACATACTATTGAAGCTTAGTTTGAAGGATTTTGAGCATTATCTTGCTAGCATGTGAAATAAGCACAATTGTATAGTAGTTTGAACATTTTTTGGCATTGCCTTTCTTTGGTATTGGAATGAAAACACCTTTTCCAATCCTGTGGCCACTGCTGAGCCTTTCAAATTTGCTGGCATATTGAGTGCAGCACTTTCACAGCATCATCTTTTTGGACTTGAAATAGCTCAGCTGGAATTCCATCACCTCCTCTACCTTTGTTCTTACTAATTCTTCCTAAGGCCCCCTTGACTTCACACTTTGGCATGTCTGGCTTTCGGTAAGTGATCACATCATTATGGTTATCAGGGTCATGAAGATCTTTTTTGTATAGTTTTCTGTGTATTCTTGGCACCTCTTCTTAATCTCTTCAGCTTCTCTTAGGTCCTTGCTGCTTCTGTCCTTTATTGTGCCCATATTTGCATGAAATGTTCCCTTGATATTTCCACTTTTCTTGAAGAGATCTCTAGTCTTTCTCATTTTGCTGCTTTCCTGTATTTATTTGAATTTTTCACTTAAGAAATCTTTCTTATCTCTCCTTTCTTATCTCTCTGGAACTCCATAATGAATAACCATAGTGAATTAACTTTTTCCTTTGTTTCAGAAATGCTTCCACTTTATTGATGTGGTAAAAAAATTTTTTTCATCTATGTATAAATGTATTTTGGAGGAAATGGAAACTCACTCCAGTATTCTTGCCTAGAGAAATCCATGGACAGAGAAGCCTGGCTAATAACCATAGTGAATTAACTTTTTCCTTTGTTTCAGAAATGCTTCCACTTTATTGATGTGGTAAAAAAATTTTTTTCATCTATGTATAAATGTATTTTGGAGGAAATGGAAACTCACTCCAGTATTCTTGCCTAGAGAAATCCATGGACAGAGAAGCCTGGCAGGCTACAGTCCATGGAATTGCAAACAGTTGTACATGACTAAGCGACTAACACACACAGAAATGTATTTGTTTCTACCTTGAAGTATATTTTACATTTTAAAACTCTCTGATTTTTAGTATGCAATTTTGTGACTGCTATTGCTGTTAAAATATTAATCCTATTAAACTCATATTTAATAGAAAAATGTTTATGAAGTATAAATATATATTTATATATATTTACTGTAAGAATTTTATTTCTTTTCAATGAATAGAAGCATTAAGCAAGTATACACCCTTTATAGTGGATATAAGTTTTGCTATGCCCAGGTTTCCTCCTCATGCTTTGACAAGATTTTATTTTATTTTTTTAGACTGTGGCTTTGTAGTAGAGACTGAAGTCAGGCAGGTTGATTCCTCCAGTTCCATTCTTCTTTCTCAAGATTGCTTTTATAATAATATTGCACTGAGTTTACTTTGACAAAATAAGTGATGGATCTGAGAAGATTTTGCCTATATGAAAGCAGAGCGGAAGAAAGCATGATCTAGCAATTACTAGTAGGAGGAGTATGTCCCAAATTGTTAGATAACTTCTGTGCAGCAAATACTCAAAGTATCCCTATGTAGCACACCAAGACATTCATCAGTTTACTGCCATTAGAATTTTTGTTTAGTTCTTTGTCATTTTTGCCTCAATTCTGATGACAGGAGAGTGTTAAGAAAATAACAAAAATATCTACCCACAAGTATGCAGTAGATCAACACAACAATCTATCAAGGAAAAGCCAAGACATATGATCCAGATGTGTACAGTTTTAACCAAATACCATTAGACGTATGGAAAAGGAATAGAAAATAATTAAATGAAAACAATATGAGGCACTACTTTTAATTTCTTATAAGAGTTAAGATTTTAATCATAAGAATTAGAACTCCCTGATCACAATATGAATCACTGCTATGTGTCTGCCTCTGTGAACACTCTGGAATGTCTATTGCTTGTGTATCATGCATCTTACCTTCATGATCCAGTAGCAAGTATTTTAACTCAGTAATTCAGGAAATGACCCTAAAATTGGAAAGAATATTATACACAATATTAAATTTTAATGAAGAAGCTTTGTACCTGAGAGACAACAACCCTGGCACAGGCAAAGAAACCTTGTCTGTTCTATCCATGTGGACACGTGGCACATGGACAGCACAGAGTAGGCACTCATTTGATACTTTAAAAAAGTTTTTGAAAATCCATCAAGAAAGACAAAGTGTCCCCAAATCATTGAGGAACAATCTACATTCATTGAGAAGTCATATTGCAAAGTCTTTAGTCCCTGGGGATTTTGTGATAAGCCCAAAGGATGATATAATATAATCTTTACTTATTAAATGTCATCACAGTCATAAGTAATATAGATAGGATGGAGGTAACCATCTTTAATTGACTACTTTGCTCTCCTTTAGGATTACAGTGACATCATAGGCAGTCCTTACCCAGTTAACCCATCTGCAAGTATTCCTTACCCAGTTAACCCATCTGCAAGTATTCCTTACCCAGTTAACCCATCTGCAAGTATTCCTTACCCAGTTAACCCATCTGCAAGTATTCCTTATCCCATGTCAGATAGTGATTTCACTCCTCCTGTCGATCTTACAAAGGCTAACCTCCCCAATTACCCTGGTAATCCTGATCCTGATACAGCAGTACCCTCAAATCCCCTGGTTTTCACTGTTCTTGGAGCTCCCCTCTACAGTATCGCTAGTCTTCCCATATCTCCTTTTTCCGGTCAACTTCCTCCTACTGGGGTTTTCCGCCTTGTTCCTGCCTCACGTAGACCTACAGGACCTTTTTACCTACCTAATGAAGCTGCACCTTCTGCAGACAATACATATATAGTTGAGATTCTTGTCCCACCTACTACACCCCCACCTACTCTCCCAGATGTCCAACCACTTACTATCAAAGAGCCTGATGAAGCCGAGCCTGCAGCAGCTGCCCGTGCTGCCCCAGAACCTCAGTCCTCTATTTCTTTTGACCGGGTAAGTGGCCTCAGTCTTAGTCCTGTGATGCATGAGATTTATAGTAGCAGGAAAGAAAGTCTCTCCATAAACAAACATATATCTACTGAGATATTTTGAACAGCTTTGTTGAGATAGGATATAAAACAAACTACCAATACTAAAAATGTATACTTTGATAAGTTTGGGCATGTATATACACACCCATGGTTTGTTGGCATTGCTGACTCAATGGACATGAGCTTGAACAAACTCAGAGAGATAGTAAAGGACAGGGAAAGACTAGCTTGCTGCAGTTCACGTGGTTGCAGAGTCCGATACGACTTAGTGACTGAAGAACAGCAATGAAAAAAACACCAAGATAAGACTATATTCGTAATAGCCAGAAGTATCCTACTGGTTTTTTTTGTTATAGTTTGTTTGTTTTAAATATTCTCACACTCCCCTTTTTCCTGTTCTTGATGTATTTTCTGTTGGTACAGATCGGTTTGCAATTTCCTGGATGCTATATAAGCAGATCATGGCATCTGGTCCCATCATTTCATGGGAAATAGATGGGGAAACAGTGGAAACAGTGTCAGACTTTATTTTTGGGGGCTCCAAAATCACTGCAGATGGTGCCTGCAGCCCATGAAATCAGAAGACGCTTACTCCTTGGAAGAAAAGTTATGACCAACCTAGATAGTATTTTCAAAAGCTGAGACATTACTTTGCCGACTAAGGTCCGTCTAGTCAAGGCTATGGTTTTTTCCTGTGGTCATGTATGGATGTGAGAGTTGGACTGTGAACAAGGCTGAGGGCTGAAGAATTGATGCTTTTGAACTGTGGTGTTGGAGAAGACTCTTACGAGTCCCATGGACTGCAAGGAGATCCAACCAGTCCATTCTGAAGGAGATCAACCCTGGGATTTCTTTGGAAGGAATGATGCTAAAGCTGAAACTCCAGTACTTTGGCCACCTCATGCGAAGAGTTGACTCATTGGAAAAGACTCTGATGCTGGGAGGGATTGGGGGCAGGAGGAGAAGGGGACGACCGAGGATGAGATGGCTGGATGGCATCACGGACTCGATGGACATGAGTCTGAGTGAACTCCGGGAGTTGGTGATGGACAGGGAGGCCTGGTGTGCTGCGATTCATGGGGTCACAAAGAGTCAGACACGATTGAGCAACTGAACTGAACTGAACTGATATAAGCAGAATCATACTGTATATACTCTTTTGTGCCTGGTTTCTTTCACTCAGCATAATTATTCTGAGATTTATCCATGTAGTTATGCATATTAATAGTTCAGTCTCTTTTTTTGCAAAGTTGTGTTAGATTTATATGGATATATCATAATTTTTACCCATTCATTTATTGATGAACATTTTAACTTCCAAGCTGAATACCATTTATACCATTTATTTATATCCAGTTACATATTGCATTCAGTACTGGCTTAAATTGCTTAGTTCAATATTCAATAAAACTGATTAGATGGACAGCCTTGCCTTGCTTCTGATATTGAGGGAAAGAATTTATTCTAGGATATCGTTAGGTTGCTATGATTTTCACCTTTAGTAAACAGGAATGGAGAAACGTTTTGATCTAAGGATAATTTTTCCCATTGCAGAGATCAAATCATTCTGAGTGCTCAGCCATATGACCTGTGAAAACTAAGCTTTTTTACTCTGGCTGTGTGATCAAGGGCTTCCCAGGTGGTTCCAGTGGTAAAGAACCTGGCTGCCAATGCAGGAGACATAAGAGATGCAGGTTCGATCCCCGGGTCAGGAAGGCAACCTGACATGGCCACCCACTCCAGTATTCTTGCCTGGAGAATCTCATGGACAGGGAGCCTGACAGGCTACAGTCCATAGGGTTGCAAAGAGTCAGATACAACTGAAGTGACTTAGCATCCACGTGTGATAAAAACGTTTTTTCCTGCCAGATATTATGCCATTTTGGGCACTAGATATTTTTTCATTTCATCTTTTCAGATGGCTCTTGACCTGACCTGAGGTAGTATCATCATATCTTAGGATAACCTATTTATTTATTTATATTGACGTATAGTTGATTTACAGTATTATATTAGTTTTAGGTATACATCATTGTGATTTGATATTTTTAAAGATTGTATTCCATGTAAAGTTATTACAAAACATTGACTATATTGCCCTGTCTGGTGCAGTGTATTCTTGTTGCTCATCTATTTTATGAATAATAGTTTGTATCTCCTGGCATCTGGTCCCATCACTTCATGGGAAATAGATGGGGAAACAGTGGAAACAGTGTCAGACTTTATTTTTTTGGGCTCCAAAATCACTGCTGATGGTGACTGCAGCCATGAAATTAGAAGATGCTTACTCCTTGGAAGAAAAGTTATGTCCAATCTAGATAGCATTTTCAAAAGCAGAGACATTACTTTGCCGACAAAGGTCCGTATAGTCAAGGCTATAGTTTTTCCAGTGGTCATGTATGGACGAGAGGATGAGATGGCTGGATGGCATCACGGACGCGATGGATGTGAGTCTGAGTGAACTCCGGGAGATGGTGATGGACAGGGAGGCCTGGCGTGCTGCGATTCATGGGGTCGCAAGGAGTCGGACACGACTGAGCGACTGAACTGAACTGAACTGAACTGAATCCCACACCCTTATCTTCTCCCTCTCACCTTCTTTCTCTCCACCAATAACCACTAGTTTGTGCTCCATAATTGTATTTTTTTGTTTTGTTATATACAGTATTTTGTTTTAACTTTTAGATTCCACATATAAGTTGATAACACAGAGACTTTGTCTTTCTCTGCCTGACTTATTTCACTAAGCATAATACTCCTAGGTCCATTGAGGTTGTTGCAAATGGCAAAAGTTCATTCTTTGTTATAGTTGACTAATATTTGTATATATTGGTATATATATGGAGGGAATGGCAATCCACTCCAGTATTTTTGCCTTTAGAATCCCATGGACAGAAAAACCACCAGGCTACAGTCTGTGGGGTTGCAAAGAGTTGGACATGACTGAGCTACTAATACATATGGGGTTTCTTTGGTGGCTCAGATGGTAAAGAATCTGCCTGCAACGTAGGAGATCAATGTTCACTCCCTGGAATGGGAGGATTCCCCTAGAGAAGAGAATGGTTATCCACTCCAGTTTTCTTACCTGGAGAATTCCATGGACAGAGGAGCCTGATGGGCTACAGTCCATGGCTGACAAATATTCCATTGTCACCTTCCTTATTTATTCATCTGTTGATGGACATGTACCTTGCTTCCATATCTTGGCTATTGTAAGTAACGCTGCTCTAAGCATAGGATAACCTTTTTAGATCTTTGTATCTATGTCTTTGTCCTCCTCTTTCCTTCAGATTCTCTACCCTGTGAATTTTAGCTATCTTGGTCTTCCTAGACTCCCAGCTCCATCTCCCTTCACTAAGGCCTTGAAACCATGCAAGCAGTAAGCTAAGCCAATCATAGGGTTCATTTCCTCTGCTTCTTGTCTCTTAGGGATTACTGTTCTTCATAACTTGATATTCAGATCTTGAGAAATAGTTGATTCTCATATTTTGGTATTTTTTTAAGTTCATTTCAGACAAGATGGTATATTCAGTTTCTGTTACTTATTTTGACCAAAACTATAGTCCTCTAAATTTTCTTAAAAAAAATGATTTAAAAAAAAAAAAATAGAAGCCCTTTGTCCCTAAGTTTTAGAGCTGTGGCTATTTTAAAAAAAGAAAAGAAGGATTCCAAAGTACATAGAAGATACTCTGAAAACTGGGCACAGGCTAAAGACAAATGAGAGCTTAAAATCACAGTGAATAATTTCTAAAGTGTATTGCCACTAACTGAATACTGCTAGTAGTTGTTTTGGAGAGGGCAGTGGCACACCACTCCAGTACTCTTGCCTGGAAAACTCCATGGACAGAGCAGCCTGGAAGGCTGCAGTCCATAGGGTCGCTAGGAGTCGGACACGACTGAGCGACTTCACTTTCACTTTTCACTTTCACGCATTGGAAAAGGAAATGGCAACCCACTCCAGTGTTCTTGCCTGGAGAAGCCCAGGGACGGGGGAGCCTGGTGGGCTGCCGTCTATGGGGTCGCACAGAGTCGGACACGACTGAAGCGACTTAGCAGCAGCAGCAGCAGTAGTTGTTTCCTAGAAGGAGGCAAAATTTTGCTTCTTGTACCCTTATTCCTGATAGAGATCAGGATCAAGTTAAATGCTTGCATGGAACTGCTCCCCAGAAGTTTGAAGAGCCATCCTTATGCTCCAATGCTCTACATATTAACATGTTCCTTTAGTATGTTTCTTTGACACAAAGCACTCTCCAATCGCACCCCACTCCGGTACTCTTGCCTTGAAAATCCCATGGACGGAGGAGCCTGGTAGGCTATAGTCCATGGGGTCGCTAAGAGTCAGACATGACTAATCGACTTCACTTTCACTTTTCACTTTCATGCATTGGAGAAGGAAATGGCAACCCACTCCAGTGTTCTTGCCTGGAGAATCCCAGGGACAGAGGAGCTTGGTGGGCTGCCGTCTATGGGGTCGCACAGAGTCGGACACGACTGAAGTGACTTAGCAGCAGCAGCAGCAACTCTCCTTCCATCAGTCTATATACATACTTATAGTTCATGACTCACATGGAGATAAAGAGATATTTTAGAAAGTATGGGTAAAAAGAAATAAGCCTTCAGAAAAGAGGGCCTTGAAAACACTGCTGTCTTAGTTCAGTTCAGTTCAGTGGCTCAGTTGTGTCTGACTCTTTGCGACCCCATGAATCGCAGCACGCCAGGCCTCCCTGTTCATTACCATCTCTCGGAGTTCACTCAGACTCACGCCCATCGAGTCCGTGATGCCATCCAGCCATCTCATCCTCGGTCGTCCCCTTCTCCTTCTGCCCCCAATCCCTCCCAGCATCAGAGTCTTTTCCAATGAGTCAACTCTTCGCATGAGGTGGCCAAAGTACTGGAGTTTCAGCTTTAGCATCATTCCTTCCAAAGAAATCCCAGGGTTGATCTCCTTACTGTTTCCTATATCCAAAAGAATTTATTGACCTTTATTACATAATTCGACCAGTTCTTTGTTTCCAAAAGCTAAGTCTGATAGCAGTATCAGTTCAGTTCAGTTCAGTTCAATTGTTCAGTCATGTCCGACTCTTTGCGACACCATGAACCACAGCACGCCAGGCCTCCCTGTCCATCACCAACTCTTGGAGTTTACTCATGAGTTTACTCATGGCCATTGAGTTGGTGATGCCATTGAACGATTTCATCCTCTGTCATCCCCTTCCCCTCCCATCTTCAGTTTTTCCCAGCATTAAGTTCTTTTCAAATGAGTCAGCTCTTTACATCAGGAGGCCAAAGTGTTGGAGTTTCAGCTTCAACATCAGTCCTTCCAATGAACACTCAGGACTGATATCCTTTAGGATGGACTGGTTGGATCTCCTTGCAGTCCAAGGACTCTCAAGTGTCTGCTCCAACACCACAGTTTAAAAACATCATTCTTCAGCAACTCAGCTTTCTTTATGGTCTTACTCTCACATCCATACAAGACTATTGGAAAAATCATAACTTTGACTAAGTAAGTAAAGTCGCTCAGTCGTGTCCGACTCTTTGTGACCTCATGGACTGTAGCCTACCAGGCTCCTCCCTCCATGGGATTCTCCAGGCAAGAGTGCTGGAGTGGGTTGCCAATTCCTTCTCCAGGGGATCTTCCCAATTCAGGGATTGAACCCGGGTCTCCCACATTGCAGGCAGACGCTTTAGCCTCTGAGCCACCAGGGAAGCCCAGGTAGACCTTTGTCAGCAAAGTAATGTCTCTGCCTTTTAATATGCTGTCTAGGTCTGTCATAAATTTTCTTCCAAGGAGCAAGCATCTTTTAACTTCATGGCTGAAATCAACATCTGCAGTGATTTTGGAGCCCCAAAAAATAAAGTCTGTCATTATGTCCATTCTTTCCCCATCTATTTGCCATCAAGTGATGGGACTGGATGCCATGATCTTAGTTTTATGAATTTTGAGTTTTAAGCCAGCTTTTTCACTCTCTTTTTTCACTTTCATCATGAGGCTCCTTAGTTCTTCTTCACTTTCTGCCATAAGGGTGGTGTCATCTGCATATCTGAGGTTATTGATATTTCTTCTGGAAATCTTGATTCCAGCTTGTGCTTCAGCATTTTGCATGATGTACTCTGCATATAAGCTAAATAAGCAGAGTGACAATATACAGCCTTGTCATACTCCTTTCCCAATTTGGAACCAGTCTGCTGTTCTATGTCCAGTTCTAACTGTTATTTCTTGACTTGCATACAGATTTCTCAGGAGGCAGGTCAGGTGGTCTGGTATTCCCATCTCTTTCAGAATTTCCACAGTTTGTGGTGATCCACACAGTCAAAGTCTTTGGCATAGTCAATAAAGCAGAAATAGATGTTTTTCTGGAACTCTCTCGCTTTTTTGATGATCCAGCATATGTTTTCAATTTGACCTCTGATTCCTCTTCCTTTTCTAAATCCAGCTTGAACATCTGAAACTTCCTGGTTCATGTACTGTTGAAGCCTAACTTGGAGAAGTTTCAGTATTACTTTGCTAGAGTATCAGATGAGTGCAATTACGTGATAATTTGAACATTCTTTGGCACTGCTTTCTTTAGGATTGGAATGAAAACTGACCTTTTCCAGTCCTGTGGCCACTGCTGAGTTTTCCAAATTTGCTGGCATATTGAGTGCAGTACTTTCACATCATCATCTTTCAGGATTTGAAATAGCTCAGCTGGAATTTCATCACCTCCACTAGCTTTGTTTGTAGTGATGCTTCCTAAGGCCCACTTGACTTCACACTCCACGATGTCTGGCTCTTGGTGAGTGATCACACCATCATGGTTATCTGAGTCATTATGATCTTTTTTGTATAGTTCTTCTGAGTATTCTTGCCACTGCTTCTTAATATCTTCTGCTCCTGTTATATCCATACCATTTCTATCCTTTATTGTGATCTCATTCCTTTATCCTTTCATAAATGTTTTCCAATTTGACTGTTATAAATATTCGCTAGACAGGAAAATGGCAAGACTTTATTTGACTGTTAACCACATCAGGATTTCTGCTAAGACGACATCAGTGCTTACAGTAGAATTGAAGACCTAATTTGATAGCTTTTACTATTGTTAGTGATGCCTCTTAACAGTAGCTATTACAAACAAATGAAAAGGCTTAAATGTTGAGTTGTTAAACCTTTTCTACTGTCATATTCTTTGAGGTTTTTATTTTACTATTATATAACATAAAAGGGTATTTATTAGTGAATTAGTTCAAGATATTCCAAATTTTAATACTTTCATATTTCCAATAAACATTTATATTTGTTTCCTTACTATATTAATGATAATTCATAACAGCACAAAAAAAAGAGTACTACTTTTCTACAAAAGTTTTTAAGACAGAGAAGGAATTCTACTTCAAGTCATTTAGTATCAGGAGATTGGTGATCTGATCCCAACACTCCCACACAAAATATTCTATATAATATATGCATGCATGCAAATAAATAATAACATTGAATTAACATTGCATTTTAAAATTGTTATGAGAATGCATAATAGCTATAAGAAGATAGAGGATATAATTCATAACAGGTAAAAAAAAAGAGTACTACTTTTCTACAAAAGTTTTTAAGACAGAGAAGGAATTCTACTTCAAGTCATTTAGTATCAGGAGATTGGTGATCTGATCCCAACACTCCCACACAAAATATTCTATATAATATATGCATGCATGCAAATAAATAATAACATTGAATTAACATTGCATTTTAAAATTGTTATGAGAATGCATAATAGCTATAAGAAGATAGAGGAAAACAAACTTGATTCTCTTAAATGTGACTTCTAATAGTTCAGTTCAGTTCAGTCGCTCAGTCATGTCCAGCTCTTTGCGACCCCATGAATGGCAGCACACCAGGCCTCCCTGTCCATCACCAACTCCTGGAGTTCACTCAGACTCACGTCCATCGAGTCAGTGATGCCATCCAACCATCTCATCCTCGGTCATCCCCTTCTCCTCCTGCCCGCAATCCCTCCCAGCATCAGAGTCTTTTCCAATGAGGTCACTCTTCGCATGAGATGGCCAAAGTACTGGAGCTTCAGCTTCAGCATCATTCCTTCCAAGGAAATCCCAGGGCTGATCTCCTTCAAAATGGACTGGCTGGATCTCCAGTAGCATGGATTTATAGATAACCACTCAATATAGTCCCTTAATGTTAAAATCATAGTGCAACAAGAGGAATTTTCTATAGCCATTTGATACTTTTTATACAAAACTAATATGTTATCTTTCTTTTTCAGGAATAATTGGAATGAGAATCAGTGAAAGCTAAAAAAAATTATTTTCTTTTCAAAGACAGCCATTCTGTTATATTAAAAATATATTTCAATAAAAAACATTTAAATAATCAGTCTCACCATATAGGTTTGTTTGTGATATTTTTTTCATCAGATTTAATTTATATAGAAATGATATTTGGTTTATTTTGTTTCCAATTCACAATTTTAAAAGGTTACTTCTTAACTGTGTAAATAATCATTGTCAAAGATATAAACATCTGATGGCAATATGTGCTTTTCTTTTGAATAAACCCTATATAAAAAATACAACACAGAAAGAGTTTTTTTATTTTTTGCTTCCAATTTGTTTCTTCTGAAAGTAAACAGAAAGTATTTTGTTAAGGAAATTAAAATTGAGGAAGTCTTGTTGAGGCTTCAGAAGTAGGAGAGCTGACCTGCTCCTGACCCGTCGGACACTGTCTGGATTCCATGCCTGTCTGTAAGCACAGCAAGTCAAGTGGTACTTTAGATAAGAAAGGGACTGGGTGTTGAAATTCTTGAGTCCCTGAGGGTCTGGCCAATCCCCCGGAGGTCTAATGAAATCCTTTGACTTACAGAATGAAACACAGTATTTTTTAAAAAATTAAAGTAAAACCAGAGCTGCATTTTTTTAGCACAATCTGGTAAAGACATCACTTTGTGGCCTGGGATAATAAGTGGGAGCTCTTGAAATTGCAATCTGAAGTCTCACCCATGGGATGGATGCACTGCTGGGACCCTTTCCCAATTGGGACTCCAGATTGCAGTTAACAAGGGACTTCCTAGTGCTATTTAACTCTGTATGTCATTCAGCTCCATTTGCTGATGTATGTGCTGTTACTTTTCTCTATTGCATCTGTTTCTTTACTTGTAATAACTGTGCATTTAAATTAAGTCCAATAATCCTTTATTAAATATTAAAATTGCTTATTATGTGTGATGAGTGGTTTCTTTAGTTAACAAATCCTTTGAACCTAAAACAAAAGTAAACCTTTCAGCAAAACATAAAGAGGAGACAAGGATCATTCCATGGCTATCTCCCCATTTCCCCTCCCCTAAAATGTTTCACCTACTTTTTAAACATTTATCTAACATAAATTTACATAGTACTTTGCAGTTCTAAGCACTGTTCTAAGCTCCTAAAAATATAAGCTTATTAAGCCCTTATAAAAACCCTGCAAGTATATACAATTATTATTCCCATAAATGTTAGGCAACTGGATAACAGAGAAGATAAATGATTTTCCAAGATTACACAGCTGAAATGTATCAGAAGCAGAATGAGAAAGCATACCAAGGAAACATGGAGTTAGAACTTTACTGGAAATTAGAAAATAATACAAACTAACGTGAAGTTGAGCATGATAAATGTGGTGATTTCTTTTTGGTTATTGCAACAAATTACAAAGCTTTTAGGAGGTCCAAAATCAAGTTGACTGGGCTGAAATTAATATGTCACAAGGTCAATGGTCCCTTGATAGGCTTTTGGGGAGGTGTGACCCTCCCAGTTTCTTTCTGTAGCTATTAGGTGGGAAGATGGATGCTATTTGAGCAATGAATGAAACCTTTGGCAAACTCATAACTCTATATGTTTAAATATATAAATCCTTATAAGTCAGATTCTAGTGAAGTCAGTTTGAATCTGAAAATCAGGAGAAAGAAAATGATAAAGGCTGAGATCCTACAAACAGAATTGGCCCTACATGAAGCAGAAAGAAAGGAACTTAAGGAGTAGATTAAGGGGTACAAACTTTTATGTATAAAATAAGCTATATCTTGCAACACAGGGAACAGTTAATATAATATTTTTTTAAGTGTAAATCACAATACACCTGTAACTTCTATAATATTTATTTCCATTATACTTCAATTAAAAGAAACATAGCAAAAAATACTAAAGACAAGACTTTCACTTTTTAAAAAATTGAGGAATAGGTTAACATATTTAAAAACTCACCTGGGACTACTTACAAAGAGAGGAAGGAAAACTGAAGACAGAGGACCCTGGAGCCATGTCCCTTGGCTTGTGGAAAGGTGACGGCAGGAAGTACTGGACTGGCTGCTAGTGTGATGACACAGGTTATCAATAGCCTGGAATCTGAAAAGCTAAGAAAAAGTTTTGAAATTTTGATTCATTGGGGCCCAAAAAAACACAAACTTTGACATCAGTAGACTTTTGACTTCAGGAAATAGTTAAGGATGATTCAGAGAATACTAGTTAACAGATTAGGTTCTAGTGACAGAAACACTGCATCCTAAGTCAGGGTCCCAGCTGTAACAACTGTTAGCTTCAGGGCATTAGCCACTTAACCACTTTAGGACAAACTTTCAGCTGTTGAAAAACTAGCCACATAATAATCTCAACCCTTTAAAAATTTGTTGTTTCTAAAATCACAATAATGCTCAACATCACTCATTATCAAAGAAATGCAAATCAAGACCACAATGAGGCACCATTTCACACCAGTCAGAATGACTGCGATCCAAAAGTCTACAAGCAATAAATGCTGGAGAGGGTGTGGAGAAAAGGGAACCCTCTTACACTGCTGGTGGGAATGCAAACTAGTACAGCCACTATGGAGAACAGTGTGGAGATTCCTTAAAAAACTGCAAATAGAACTGCCTTATGACCCAGCAATCCCACTGCTGGGCATACACACCGAGGAAACCAGAATTGAAAGAGACACATGTACCCCAATGTTCATTGCAGCACTGTTTATAATAGCCAGGACATGGAAACAACCTAGATGTCCATCAGCAGATGAATGGATAAGAAAGCTGTGGTACATATACACAATGGAGTATTACTCAGCCATCAAAAAGAATTCATTTGAATCTGTTCTAATGAGATGGATGAAACTGGAACCTATTATACAGAGTGAAGTAAGCCAGAAAGAAAAACACCAATACAGTATACTGACACATATATATGGAATTTAGAAAGATGGTAATGATAACCCTGTATGCGAGACAGCAAAAGAGACACAGATGTATGGAACGGACTTTTGGACTCTGTGGGAGAGGGAGAGGGTGGGATGATTTGGGAGAATGGCATTGAAACATGTATACTATGATGTAAGAAACCAATTGCCAGTCTAGGTTTGATACAGGATACAGGATGCTTGGAGCTGGTGCACTGGGATGACCCAGAGAGATGATATGGGGAGGGAGGTGGGAGGGGGGTTCAGGATTGGGAACTCATGTACACCCGTGGCTGATTCATGTCAATGTATGGCAAAACCAATACAGTATTGTAAAGTAAAATAAAGTAAAATTTAAAATATATATATAAAATAAATAAAATAGGTGAATGATTTGAACACTTTCACCAAAGAAGATGCATGAATGATCAATTAGCACACGAAAAGAGGTTCAAAATCATTAACTGGAATGATTAGTGAAATGCAAATTAAACTAACTGAAATTATCAGTGAAATGCAAATTAAATCCAAAATGAAATACCACTATACCCCTCAATAGAATAGCTACAATTAAATATGATTTTCACTAAAAGGCACCAAGCTTAATCCATTTCTGGGGCAGAAAATATACAAGATGAGCTTGGAACAGATTGTTGTACCAGAAAGCAAAGAAGCTATCAAAGGCTAATAATGGGTACACATCCCAAAACAAAAACAAAAATCTCGTGAGTCAGATTGAGGAGGCTCCCATTGGTCAAAGGTGAGATGATTTGATGATTCAAAAACACTATTATTCCAAGTGTTTAAAATGAATGAAAAATATAAAAAGAGAAAAGAAAAAAATAAGCCTTCATGGCCATAATTAAAGGTTGTTGGGTACCAACTCATTATTTTTAAAACTTCTAACTAAAGTGAAAGAATTGAGATTTTATATTGTTTTTGCAGTATGAATAATATTTCCTGGAAACCTAATAGTTTTATTGGATAAGAGTATACTAGAGTGGCTCAGAGGTTAAAGCGTCTGCCTGGAATGCAGGAGACCCGGGTTCGATCCCTGAGTCGGGAAGATCTCCTGGAGAAGGAAATGGCAACCCACTCCAGTACTCTTGCTTGGAGAATCCCATGGGGGAGGAGCCTAGTGGGCTACAGTCCATGGGGTCGCAAAGAGTCGGACACGACTGAGTGACTTCACTCACTCAGAATTAGAAAGTCTACATTTTGCATCTCCTAATGAAATGACTCAAACTATGGTTATCAATAGATGATAAAATCATTAAGTAAAAGATGAATGGAAAACTACAATAAAGGAATCAAATTGCCAACACTTGAACTCATTGATCAGTCTTAGCATCCACTATTGGAGAAGGTAATGGCACCCCACTCCAGTACTCTTGCCTGGAAAACCCCATGGACGGAGCAGCCTGGAAGGCTGCAGTCCATGGGGTTGCTGAGGGTCAGACACGACTGAGTGACTTCACTTTGACTTTTCACTTTTCACTTTGGAGAAGGAAATGGCAACCCACTCCAGTGTTCTTGCCTGGAGAATCCCAGGGATGGGGGAGCCTGGTGGGCTGCCGTCTATGGGGTCGCACAGAGTTGGACACGACTGAAGCAACTTAGCAGCAGCAGCAGCAGAAGTGAAACAACCAGATATAACACGCTTTCAAATACAATGCAATTTGAAGTATACAGCATCACCCATGAAATAGTCTTAACAAAACAAAGTTAAACCCTTGAGCCTGAATCCAATCAATCCTAATGTCTATAGGAAGCATGGAGAATAGAGGAAACAGTTAAGGATGAATCTTGGGTTAAAATCAGAATTTAGGACGTTATGCAGAGCAACTGACCTGGCTTTGTAATCAAGTCAGTAGCATTCTTTTTAAGAGTGGTGGGCTATGGGACATGCCTGGTAGTTCAGTGGTTAAGAATCCACTTGCCAATGTAGGGAACACAGAACTGATCCCTGGTCTGGGGAGATTCCACATGCTAGAGACCAACCTGGAGAAGGCAATGGCACCCCAGTCCAGTACTCTTGCCTGGAAAATCCCATGAATGGAGGAGCCTGGTAGGCTGCAGTCCATTGGGTCACTGAGGGTTGGACATGACTGAGCGACTTCACTTTCACTTTTCACTTTCATGCATTGGAGAAGGAAAATCGCAACCCACCCCAATGTTCTTGCCTGGAGAATCCCAGGGATGGGGGAGCCTGGTGGGCTGCCGTCTCTGGGGTTGCACAGAGTCAGACACGACTTGAGTGACTTAGCAGCAGCAGCAGCAGAGAATAACCTTGCTCCCACCCCACACCGCAGCAACTAGAGAAAGCCCAAACGCAGCAACAAAGACCCAGCACAGCCAAAAACAAACACGCAAAGAAGTGGTGGGTTATGATAGGTCAAAAGAGACTATGAGAAACTGAATACAACCTAATTTTACTGAAAAATGTTGAACAATGTGACTGGCAAGCAAATGCACTTTCAGGGGCAACTGTAGGGAGCATTGATAACGAATTATGAAAACAGGACATCAAAATAATGTCCAGTGTTACAGTGTTAATGCAACATGCAAACTGAGTTCACCAACAGTAGGAGGGTACTTTGGCCACCTCATGCGAAGAGCTGACTCATTGGAAAAGACTCTGATGCTGGGAGGGATTGGGGCAGGAGGAGAAGGGGACGACCGAGGATGAGATGGCTGGATGGCATCACGGACTCGATGGATGTGAGTCTGAGTGAACTCCGGGAGATGGTGATGAACAGGGAGGCCTGGCGTGCTGCGATTCATGGGGTCGCAAAGAGTCGGACACGACTGAGCGACTGAACTGAACTGAACTGAGGAGGGTATATAACAACCGTAGCTTTAATTATAGGTAAACAGAGATGAAAATCCACCAAGGTTTGTAATCACACATGAACTACCTGAGTGCATGAAGTTTTTTTTTTCCTTAGTGCAGTGGGTTGGGGGATGGTGGATAAACTAGAAGTATGGGATTGGACTTCCCTGGTGGTCCAGTGGTTAAGAATCTGCCTGCCAATGCAGAGGATGAGGGTTGGATCCCTGGTCTGGGAAGATTCCATATGCAATGGGGCAACTAAGCCTGCGCACAACCACTGAAGCACTCATGACTGTGCTCTGCAACAAAAGGAGCTACAGCAATGAAAAGCCCAAGTATCACAACTAGAGAGCAGCCCCTGCTCACTGTAACCAGAGAGCGCAGCCACAGAGACCCAGCACAGCCAAAATTAAGCAGGTAAACTTTTTTTTTTAATGTGATAAAAAATAGTTGCAAAGGGCTTCCCTGGTGGCTCAGAGGTTAAAGTGTCTGCCTGGAATGTGGGAGACCCGGGTTCGATCCCTGGGTTGGGAAGATCCCCTGGAGAAGGAAATGGCAACCCACTCCAGTACTCTTGCCTGGAGAATCCCATGGAGGGAGGAGCCTGGTAGGCTACAGTCCACGGGTCGCAAAGAGTCGGACACGACTGAGCGACTTTACTTACTTACTTACTTAAATGGTTACAAACTTCCGCACTGAAAAACTAAACAACAACAAAAAAAGTATGGGATTAAAAGATACAAACCACCGTACATAAAATAGGTAAGCAACAAGGATTTAATGTATAACACAGGGACTACATTCAATATCTTCTAATAACATATAAGGGAAAATAGTCTGGAAAATATACAATACATGTAACTAAATCACTTTGCTGTACATCTGAAGCTAACACATTATTATAAATCAACTATAATTTTTAAAAGTAAGAATTCTCATACACAAAAAAGTGAGGTGACAGATATGCTGATCAATTTGATGAGGAAAATTCTTTTACAATGTATACATGCATCAAATTATCACATTGTACATTTTAAATATCTTACAACTTTGTGAATTGCACCTCAGTAAAGCTTAAAAATTTAAATCTTTTAATTGTTTAAAAATAATAAACTTAGTTAATTCTAAAAAAATAAAATAAAATCACAATATCTAAAAGAATTGATATAGTTAAGTTATTGTAGCCCAGATGCCAGACCTCTAAATCATCCAGTAACAAAGCCTGAACACAGGGGTTCAGTTCAGTTCAGTCACTGGGTCTGTCCGACTCTTTGCAACCCCATGAACTGAAGCATGCCAGGCCTCCCTATCAATTATTAACTCCCAGAGTCCATCCAAACCCATGTCCATCGAGTTGATCATGGCATCAAACCATCTCATCCTCTGTCGTCCCCTTCTCCTCCTGCCCTCAATCTTTCCCAGCATCACGGTCTTTTCAAATGAGTCAGCTCTTCGCATCAGATGGCCAAAGTATTGGAGTTTCAGCTCCAACATCAGTCCTTCCAATGAACACCCAGGACTGATCTTCTTTAGGATGGACTGGTTGGATCTCCTTGAAGTCCAAGGGACTCTCAAGAGTCTTCTCCAACACCACAGTTCAAAAGCTTCTATTCTTCAGTGCTCATGTTTCTTTATAGTCCAACTCTCACATCCATACATGACTACTGGAAAATCATAGTTTTGACTAGACAGACCTTTGTGGACAAAGTAATGTCTCTACTGTTTAAAAATCAGCTTGAACATCTGGAAGTTCACGGTTCACTTATTGCTGAAGCCTGGCTTGGAGAATTTTGAGCATTACTTTACTATCACGTGAGATGAGTGCAATTGTGTGGAAGTTTGAGCATTCTTTGGCATTGCCTTTCTTTGGGATTGGAATGAAAGCTGACCTTTTCCAGTCCTGTGGCCACTGCTGAGTTTTCCAAATTTGCTGGCATATTGAGTGCAGCTCTTTCACAGCATCATCTTTTAGGATTTGAAAATTTGAATTTTTAGGATGGTTTCCATAGAGCTAGGGAAAAAACTGCAGTGAAATTAAGTAGCAGTTTTTTCTGCAAGGAAATGAGTCATGCCTGATAGTAAAGAAGCAGCGTTACAATTAGTTGGTTGCAATTGTGGCTAAAATCATCAAATAATTATGGAAAAGAGTAGATTCACTCAAACAAATACAAAGGAAAACCAGGACAATGCAGATGAAAAGGGGATTCAGGTATGATCTGCATATCCTTTCATTTCCATCCAATAGTGTTATTAATTGTTCATAGATGCATATGAATTTTCGCATTAAAAGATATGAAATATATTTTGTATTCTCTAATTTCAATCCCTGCCACCTCATTATAAGCTCTATTGTATTACAAATTCTTATTGAAGAAAGGAAATAAAGCCTACAATGATGGCTCTAGAAAAATATCAAAAGCAAGCTTCATACTTTAAGTAGGGTGATATATATGGAGAAGAGGTTCATGCCACCACTTTAATTTTGTGCAATATAATTTCTAGTATTTACATTAATCTGTGATCCTATGTGGTCCTATTTTACACAGACTGAAAGATTTAAGTCCTTTACCCTACATAAAAAATCAGTTTCCCAGACATTTAATTATCTCAATTGTTTCTCTAAGGTGCCCTGTAAATCCTCCATACACCTAAATTACACATCTAGACACAGTAATATAAACAGTTGGCATTTATTTGCCTAATTTAGAAAGAAATGATGCTTATCTCAGGATAAGTACTTTTTAGCAGTCCTAAGGGTTAAGAGCTCAATATTCAGAAAACTAAGATTATGGCATCCACTCCCATCACTTCATGGCAAATAGATGGGGAAACTGTGGAAATAGTGGCTATTTTGGGGGGCTCCAAAATCACTGCAAATAGTGATTGCAGCCATGAAATTAAAAGACGCTTACTTCTTGGAAGGAAAGTTATGACCAAACTAGATAGCATATTAAAAAGCAGAGACATTACTTTGCCAACAAAGGTCCATCTAGTCAAGACTATAGATTTTCCAGTAGTCATGTATGGATGTGAGATTTGGACTATAAAGAAAGCTGAGCCCCGAAGAATTGATGCTTTTGAACTGTGGTGTTGGAGAAGACTCTCAAGCGTCCCTTGGACTTCAAGGAGATCCAACCAGTCCATCCTAAAGGAAATCAGTCCTGGGAGTTCATTGGAAGGAAAAAAGTCTACAAGCAATAAATGCTGGAGAGGGTGTGGAGAAAAGGGAACCCTCTTACACTGTTGGTGGGAATGCAAACTAGTACAGCCACTATGGAGAACAGTGTGGAGATTCCTTAAAAAACTGCAAATAGAACTGCCTTATGACCCAGCAATCCCACTGCTGGGCATACACACCGAGGAAACCAGAATTGAAAGAGACACATGTACCCCAATGTTCATTGCAGCACTGTTTATAATAGCCAGGACATGGAAACAACCTAGATGTCCATCAGCAGATGAATGGATAAGAAAGCTGTGGTACATATACACAAAAGAGCAGCATTTAAAAGAGCTCAAAACTTTGGCTGCATTTGAACAGAGTTCACAAGTTCTAATAAAAATGAAATCACACTCTTAAAGAAAATTCTGGCATCAGTGAGCAGCTGATAAGAACTCATAGGTAAAAAAAAAATTCTGGCTCTTGAAATTGCCCAAGCGCATAAACAAGTAACAAAAACACAACTTATAGCGATGCCTTTTCATATGTACACAGGTGCCTGGCCTCTGGCCTGCACTTTTAAGCTTTAGTGAATCAAATGTCAGCACTATTCACAGGACACTTTGAATAAGCTGCTGAGTTTATCTGAAGTGAACTCTTGACTCCCTCCTGACTCTTGCTCCTGCCTTTGTTTCCCTTGGTTTTGCAGCAATTGACAAACAACGTGTCTGTGTTCCTGTTTGTGAATGTCGTTATTGGTTCTGCAGTCACATTTATTTTCCTTGTACTAAACTTTAATCTCCCTGGTATATGCCTTGAGAAAATCATCCTTTGTTGCCATAAATGACTTTAGTCCATGCCCTTCTTGGTAGAATTTTTACGCAAGTTAGATATACCTCATAATGCTAGCACAGGGATGGAGGAATTATTTTGTAAGTTTCTGAGCTGGCATCTAAATTTCCTCTAGCATTTAACATCTAAAATCTATCCCATATAAAAATATATACATATATGTCTAGATTGTAACAGATTCTCACTGCAAGGGATACCACTTTATTGCCTTATCTTTCAAATGGTTTTTTATACTGTCGTGACTTAATAAACAGTAAAGATCAAGCAGATGGTCTCTCTCCCTCACGTATTCAATTTCACCAGATACAGAGTTCTGACAGAAGTAGTCTGAATATTTTTTTGATACTTACACCTCCATACTTATCTACAGAAAAATACCAGATATACATCTACATTAATAATTACCAGTGAACTCCATAACCACAAACCCATCCAGCGTAGTCTGGCCTTTATCCTCAGCTTCTGTAGCCTTTCATATTCGTCAACATATCAGGCTGGTTAAAATTAAATTTAAATTTCTACAGTTATCTGGAGTACATTGCATACTGTATGGATCTTGTATGTCTGGGAAAGTTAGAGTGTAGTGTAATTAATTACATTATATTAGGAAAAAGGGGGTTTCCCAAGTGGTTAGTAGTAAAGAATATGCCTACCAATGCAGGAGATGTAAGGGAAGCATGTTGGATCCCTGGGTCAGGAAGATCACCTAGAAGGGGGAATGGGGAACCCATTCTAGTATTCTTGCCTGGAGAATTCCATGAACAGAGGAGCCTGGCAGGCTACAGACCATAGAATCGCACAGAGTCAGACACGACTGAAGAGACATAGCAGGCACACACACACACACATTTGGTAAAAAAGAATTACACTATCAGTTCAGTCACATAGTTGTGTCCAACTCTGCAACCCCATGAACTACAGCACTCCAGGCCTCCATGTCCACCACCAACTCCCGGAGTCTACCCAAACCCATGTCCACTGAATTGGTGATGCCATCCAACCGTTTCATCCTCTGTCGTCCCCTTCCCCTCCTGCCCTCAATCTTTCCCAGCATCAGGGTCTTTTCAAATGAGTCAGTTACTCGCATCAGGTGGCCAAAGTATTGTAGTTGCAGCTGCAAAATCAGTCCTACCAATGAACATCCAGGACTGATCTCTTTTAGGATGGACTGGTTGGATCTCCTTGCAGTCCAAGGGACTCTCAAGAGTCTTCTCCAACACCACAGTTCAAAAGCATCAATTCTTCAGCACTCAGCTTTCTTCACAGTCCAACTCTTACATCCATACATGACCACTGGAAAAACCATAGCCTTGACTAGATGGTGTTGGAGAAGACTCTTGAGAGTCCCTTGGACTGCAAGGAGATCCAACCAGTCCATCCTAAAGGAGATCAGCCCTGGGATTTCTTTGGAAGGAATGATGCTAAAGCTGAAACTCCAGTACTTTGGCCACCTCATGCGAAGAGTGGACTCATTGGAAAAGACTCTGATGCTGGGAGGGATTGGGGGCAGGAGGATAAGGGGACGACTGAGGATGAGATGGCTGGATGGCATCACTGACTCGATGGACATGAGTCGGAGTGAACTCCAGGAGTTGGTGATGGACAGGGAGGCCTGGCGTGCTGCGATTCATGGGGTCACAAAGAGTCAGACACGGCTGAGAGACTGAACTGAGCTGAACTGACTAGATGGACCTTTGTTGACAAAGTAATGGCTCTGCTTTTTAATATGCTGTCTAGATTGGTCATAACTTTCCTTCCAAGGAGTAAGCATCATTTAATTTCATGGCTGCAGTCACCATCTGCAGTGATTTTGAAGCACAAAAACATAATGTCAGACATTGTTTCCACTGTTTCCCAATCTATCTGCAATGAAGTGATGGGAGCAGATGCCATGATCTTAGTTTCCTGAATGTTGAGCTTTAAGCCAACTTTTTCACTCTCCTCTTTCACTTTCAAATGGCTCTTTAGTTCCTCTTCACTTTCTGCCCTAAGGGTGCTGTCATCTGTATATCTGAGGTTATTGATACTTCTCCCAGCAATCTTGATTCCAGCTTGTGCTTCCTCCAGCCCAGCATTTCTCATGATGTACTCTGCATATAAGTTAAATAAGCAGGGTGACAATATACAGCCTTGACGTACTCCTTTTCCTATTTGGAACCAGTCTGTTGTTCCATGTCCAGTTCTAACTGTTGCTTCCTGACCTGCATTTGGAGCCCCCAAAAATAAAGTCTCTCACTGTTTCCACTGTTTCCCCATCTATTTCCCATGAAGTGATGGGACCAGATGCCATGATCTTCGTTTTCTGAATGTTGAGCTTTAAGCCAACTCTTTCACTCTCCTCTTTCACTTTCATCAAGAGGCTCTTTAGTTCCTCATCACTTTCTGCCATAGGGTGGTGTCATCTGCATATCTGAGGTTATTGATATTTCTCCCAGCAATCTTGATTCCAGCTTGTGCTTTCTCCAGCCCAGCATTTCTCATGATGTACTCTGCATAGAAGTTAAATAAGCAGGGTGACAATATACAGCCTTGAGGTACTCCTTTTCCTATTTGGAACCAATCTGTTCCATGTCCAGTTCTAACTGTTGCTTCCTGACCTGCATACAGATTTCTCAAGAGGCAGGTCAGGTGGTCTGGTATTCCCATCTCTTTCAGAATTTTCACAGTTTATTGTGATCCACACAGTCAAAGGCTTTGGCATAGTCAATAAAGCAGAAATAGATGTTTTTCTGGAACTCTCTTGCTTTTTCGATGATCTAGCAGATGTTGGCAATTTGATCTCTGGTTCCTCTGCCTTTTCTAAAACCAGCTTGAACATCTGGAAGTTCACAGTTCATGTATTGCTGAAGCCTGGCTTGGAGAACTTACAGGGCAGCAATGGAGAAACAGAAACAGACACAGAGAATAGACTATGAACACAGAGAGAGGGGAGGAGAGAGTGAGATGTTTGGAAAAAGTAGCATGGAAATTTACATTACCATATGTAGAATAAGTATCCAACAGGAATTTGCTGTATGTCTCAGGAAACTCAAATAGGGATTCTGTATCAACCTAGAGTGATGGAATGGGGAGGGAGAAGGGAGGGAGGAGATATATGTATACCTGTGGCTGTTTCATATTGAGGTTTGACAGAAAAACAGCAAAATTCTGTAAAGCAATTATCCTTCAATTAAAAAAAAAAAAAACTAGAGAAAACTGAAGGCATCACAACAGTCTGCTAGCTAGAGGAATGGGTCATGTGACTATTATCACAACTAGAGTGGTACCTTTTATATGCATAGTCTGTGAAGCCTTGTAAGAACTGCTTTATGTATCCAGAAGATTAAAGGTAGGTTCCATAAGAGTAAGGTCCCAGCCTTTCATGTTTATAACCACTTACCCAAAACATACAATGATATTCGGGGAAAGAAATATTTCCATTTAGGTTCTATACTAAGTATGTGGAAAACTGTAGTGAGGATAATATTAGAATGAACAGATGAAGACAGAACATGGAGAACAGTCAATGTCAGTGTAAGGAGCTGAGGTTTATTCTGAAGTAACTGGTCATCCTTGAAGGTGTTGAACTGGAAGGTGATGGTGGAGAACTGGTTTCCTTCCATCCACCACTTCTAGAGAATAAGTCTTATTTCATTCTGCACTGAAATGGAAATAAATGCACAGAAGGAACTGAGTATTTCAGTTATGATGTATGTACTACCTTGAGGGACATTTTTTTTTTACCTTAGTCATAGGTATGGGAAGAGCTAATGTTAATTATTTTACTTCGTCCTGGTGAATAGAATGGAGCTTTTAAAAGAGAACCAAGCTATATCCTCTATTGTCCAAAGAACAATGAATTCCCACATACTTTCTAGGTATGTGGCCCCAAAGTCTGGAATTTGCTAAATGATAGAATGTCCATAAACTCTTTGTGACTCTGTGGACTGTAGCCCACCAGGATCTTCTGTCTATGGAATTCCCCAGACAATAATCCTGGAGTGGAGTGCCATGCCCTTCTCCAGGGGATATTCCCAATCCAGGGAGTGAACCCACGGTTCCTGCATTGGCAGGTGAGTTCTTTATCACTAGTGCCACCTGAGACGCCACAAAGAAGGCTGAGCACCAAAGAATTGATGCTTTTGAACTGCAGTGCTAGAAAAGATTCTTGAGTCCCTTGGACTGCACGGAGATCAAACCTGTCAATCCTAAAGGAAATCAACTCTGAATTTTCATTGGAAGGACTGATGCTGAAGCTGGAGCTTCAATACTTTGGCCACCTGATGCGAAGAGACAACTCATCTGAAAAGTAGAAGAAACACACCAAGACACATGCTAATCCAACTAACAGAGACTAAACACAAAGAAAGAATATTAAAAGCAGCAAGGGAAAAGCAACAAGTAACGTACAAGGGAAAACCACATAGGTTTAACAGCTGATCGTTCAGCAGAAACTCTGAAGGCCAGAAGGAAATGGCAGGATATATTTAAAGTACTGACAGGGGAAAATCTACAACCAAGATTACTGTACCCGGCAAGCATCTCATTCAAAATTGATGGAGAAAGAAAAAAAGTTTTTCAGACAAGCAAAAGTTAAGAGAATTCAGTACCACCAAACCAACTTTACACCAAATGTTAAAAGGAATTATATAATCAAGAAATAAAAGAGAAGAAAAAAGATCTACAAAATCAACACCAAACAATTAAGGAAATGGCAATAGGAAGATATATATCAAGAATTACTTTAAATGTAAATGGATTAAATGCTCCAACCAAAAGACACAGACTGGCTGAATGGATACAAAAGCAAGATCCATATATATGCTGACTATAAGAACCCACTTCAGACCTCAAGACACATATAGACTGAAAGTGAGAGGATGGAAAAATATATTCTATGCTAATAGGAAGCAAAGGAAAGCTGGAGTAGCAATCCTCATATCAGACAAAACAGACCATAAAATAAAGAAGATTACAAGAGATAAGGAAGGGCACTATGGAATGATCAAAGGATCAATCCAAGAGGAAGACATAACAATTTTAAATATCTATGCACCCAGCAAAGGAGAACCTCAATATATAAGACAAACACTAACAGACATAAAAGGAAAAACTGACAGTAACACAATAATAGTAAGAGACTTTATCAACCCATTCACACCAATGGACAGATCATCAAAACAGAAAATTAATAAGGAAACATGTCTTAAATGATACATTAAATGAGATTAATCTCACTGATACCTGTAGGACATTCCATCCATCCAAATGCAGACAAAAACACCTTTTTCTCAAGTGTACATGAAACATTCTCAAGAATAGACCACATCAAACCTCAGGAAACTTAAGAAAATTGAAATCATATCAAGCGTCTTCTCTGACCACAATACTATGAAACTAGACATCACAAGAAAAAAAAAAACTGTAGGAAACACAAACACATGGAGATTAAACAACATGTTTCTAAATAATCAACAGGTTACTGAAGAAATCAAAAGGGAAATTAAAAAATTGCTAGAAACAAATGACAATGAAAACATGACAGCTCAAAATTTATGGGATGCAGCAAAAGCAGTTCTAAGAGGGAAGTTTATAGCAATACAATCCTACCTTAAGAAACAAGAAAAACATCAAATAGATAACTTAACTTCACACCTAAAACAACTGGGAAAAAAATCAAAGTTAGCAGAAGGAAAGAAATCATAAAGATCCAAGTAGAAATAAATGAAAAAGAAATGAAAAAACAATAGCAAAGATTAATAAAACTAAAAGCTGTTTCTTTGAGAAGATAAACAAAATTGACAAGCCTTAGCCAGACTCATCAAGGAAAAAAGAGAGAAGAATCAGATCAACAAAATTAGGAATGAAAAAGGAGAGGTTACAATAGACAATGCAGAAATACAAAGGATTGTAAGAGACTATTATGAACAACTATGAGTGAACTCCGGGAGTTGGTGATGGACAGGGAGGCCTGGCGTGCTGCAATTCATGGGGTCACAAAGAGTCAGACACGACTGAGTGACTGAACTGAACTGATATGGCAATAAAATGGATAACCTGGAAGAAATGCACAGATTCTTAGAAAAGTTCAATCTTCCAAGATTGAACCAGGAAGAAATAGAAATTATGAACAACCCAGTTACAAACACTGAAATTGAAGCTATGATCAAAAATCTCCCAAAAAACAAAAGCCCAGGGCCAGATGGCTTCATAGGAGAATTCTTTCAAACATTTAGAGATGAGCTAATGCCTACCCCACTCCAGTACTCCTGCCTGGGAAATCCCATGGGCAGAGGAGCCTGGTAGGCTGCAGTCCATAGGGTAGCAAAGAGTTGGACACGACTGAGCGACTTCACTTTCACTTTTCACTTTCATGCACTGGAGAAGGAAATGGCAACCCACTCCAGTGTTCTTGCCTGGAGAATCCCAGGGACGGGGGAGCCTGGTGGGCTATCGTCTATGGGGTCGCACAGAGTCAGACACTGACTGAAGTGACTTAGCAGCAGCAGTGCCTATCCTTTTAAAACTCCCTCAAAAAAATTACAGAGGAAGGAACACTTCCAAACTCATTCTATGAGGCCACCCTCACCCTGATACCAAAACCACACAAAGACAACACACAAAAAGAAAACTACAAGCCAATACCATCGATGGACACAGATGCAAAAATGCTCAACAAAATTTTAGCAAACAGAATTCAGCAACACATCAAAAAGCACATACACCATGATCAAGTTGAGTTTATTCCAGGAATGCAAGGATTCTTCAATATACACAAATCAATCAATGTGATATACTATATTAACAAATTGAAAAATAAAACCATATGACAATAGATGTAGAAAAAGCCTTTGACAAAATTCAGCACCCAGTTATGATTAAAACTCTTCAAATAATGGGTATAGAAGGAACCTACCTCAACATAGTAAAGGCCATATATGATAAGCCTACAGCAAACATTATTCTCAATGGTGAAAATCTGAAAGCATTCCCCCTCAGATCAGGACTAAGACTAGGGTGTCCACTTTCACCTCTGTTATTCAACATAGTTCTGGAAGTCCTAGTTACAGCAATTAGAGAAGACAAACAAAAGGAATCCCGAATGGAAAAGAAGAAGTAAAGCTCTCACTGTTTGCAGATGACATGACATTGTACATAGAAAACCCTAAACATAGTATCAGAAAATTACTAGAGCCAATCAGTGAATTTATTAAAGTTGCAGGATAGAAAATCAATACACTGAAATCACTTGCATTTCTATATATTAACAATGAAAAATCAGAAAAAGAATTAAGGAATCAATCCCATTCACCATTGCAACAAAAAGAATTAAATATCTAGAAATAAACTTACCTAAGGAGACAAAAGAACTGTACACAGAAAATTATAAGACACTAATGAAAGAAATCAAAGATGACATAAACAGATGGAGAGATATTCCATGTTCCTGGGTAAGAAGAATCAATATTGTGAAAATGACTATATTACCAAATGCAAACCACAGATTCAATGTGATCCCTATCAAATTACCAATGGCATTTTTCATAGAATTAGAACAAAAAATTTCACAATTTAGGAATACAAAAGACCCCGAATAGCCAAAGCAGTCTTGAGAAAGAATGGAACTGGAGGAGTCAACCTTCCTGACTTCAGACTATGCTACAAAGCTACAGTCATCAAGACAGTATGGTACTGGCACAAAAACATAAATATAGACCAATGGAAAAAGATAGAAAGCCCAGAAATAAACCCATACACCCTTGAGTACCTTATCTTTAACAAAGGAAGCAAGAATATACAATGGAGAAAAGACAATGTCTTTAACAAGTGGTGCTGGGAAAACTGGTCAACCACTTAGAAAAGAATGAAACTAGAACACTTCCTAACACCACACACAAAGATAAACTCAAAATGGATTAAAAACCTAATTGCAAGACCAGAAACTATAAAACTCTTAGAGGAAAACATAGGCAGACCACTCAATGAAATAAATCAAAGCAAGATCCTCTATGACCCACCTCCCAAAGTAATGGAAATGAAAACAAAAGTAAACAAGTGGGACCTGATTAAGCTTAAGACCTTTTGCACAGCAAAGGCATCTATAAGCAAGGTGAAAAGATAACCCTCAGAATGTGAGAAAAGAATAGCAAATGAAACAACTGACAAAGGATTAATTTACAAAATATACAAGCAGCTCATACAACTCAATTCCAGAACAAACAACCAATCAAAAAGTGGGGAAAAGACCTAAACAGACATTTCTTCAAAGAAGACATACAGATGGCTAACAAACACATGAAAAGATGCTCAACATTGCTCATTATTAGAGAAATGCAAATCAAAACTACAATGAGATCACCTCACACTGGTCAGAATGGCCATCATCAAAAAGTCAACAGACAATAAATGCTGGAGAGGGTATGGAGAAAAGGGAATGCTCTTGCACCATTGGCAGGAATGTAAATTGATACAGCCACTATGGAAGACGGTATGGAGATTCCTTAAAAATCTGGAATAAAACCACCCTGTCCCAGGAATCCCACTCCTAAGCATATACCCTGAGGAAACCAAAATGAAAAAGACACATGTATCCCATTGTTCATTGTAACACTATTCACAATAGCTAGAACATGGAAGCAACGTTCATGTCCATCAACAGATGAATAGATGAAGTTGTGGTACCTATACACAATGGAATATTGCTCAGCCATAAACAGGAATGCATTTAAGTCAGTTCTGATGAGGTGGATGAACCGAGAACCTATTATACAGAGTGAAGTGAGTCAGAAAGAAAAAGATAAATATCATATTCTAACACATATATAGAGAATCTAGAAGAATGGTACTGAAGAACTTATTTCAGTTCAGTCACTCAGTCGTGTCTGACTCTTTGCGATCCCATGAATCACAGCATGCCGGGCCTCCCTGTCCATCACCAACCCCCAGAATGCACTCAAACTCATGTCCATCAAGTCAGTGATGCCATCCAGCCATCTCATCCTCTGTCGTCCCTTTCTCCTTCTGCCCCCAATCCCTCCCAGCATCAGAGTCTTTTCCAATGAGTAAACTTTTCACATCAGATGGCCAAAGTATTGTAGTTTCAGCTTTAGCATCAGTCCTTCCAAAGAACAACCAGGACTGATCTCCTTCAGAATGGACTGGTTGGATCTCCTTGCAGTCCAAGGGACTCTCAAGAGTCTTCCCCAACACCACACTTCAAAAGCATCAATTCTTCAGCGCTCAGCTTTCTTCACAGTCCAACTCTCACGTCCATACATGACCACTGGAAAAACCACAGCCTTGACTAGATGGACCTTTGTTGGCAAAGTAATGTCTCTGCCTTTTAATATGCTATCTAGGTTGGTCATAACTTTCCTTCCAAGGAGTAAGTGTCTTTTAATTTCATGGCTGCAATCACCATCAGCAGTGATTTTGGAGCCCCCAAAAATAAAGTCTCTCACTGTTTCCACTGTTTCCCCATCTATTTCCCATGAAGTGATGGGACCAGATGCCATGATCTTCGTTTTCTGAATGTTGAGCTTTAAGCCAACTCTTTCACTCTCCTCTTTCACTTTCATCAAGAGGCTCTTTAGTTCCTCATCACTTTCTGCCATAGGGTGGTGTCATCTGCATATCTGAGGTTATTGATATTTCTCCCAGCAATCTTGATTCCAGCTTGTGCTTTCTCCAGCCCAGCATTTCTCATGATGTACTCTGCATAGAAGTTAAATAAGCAGGGTGACAATATACAGCCTTGACGGACTCCTTTTCCTATTTGGAACCAGTCTGTTGT
>SJYT01028576.1:0-18827 GCA_006410635.1 Cephalophus harveyi | reverse complement strand
TTTCTCATGATGTACTCTGCATATAAGTTAAATAAGCAGGGTGACAATATACAGCCTTGACGTACTCCTTTTCCTATTTGGAAGCAGTCTGTTGTTCCATGTCCAGTTCTAACTGTTGCTTCCTGACCCACATACAGATTTCTCAAGAGGCAGGTTAGGTGGTCTGGTATTCCCATCTTTTTCAGAATTTTCCACAGTTTATTGTGATCCACACAGTCAAAGGCTTTGGCATAGTCAAAAAAGCAGAAGTAGATGTTTTTCTGGAACTCTCTTGCTTTTTCCATGATCCAGCGGATGCTGGCAATTTGATCTCTGGTTCCTCTGCCTTTTCTAAAGCCAGCTTGAACATCAGGGAGTTCACGGTTCACGTATTGCTGAAGCCTGGCTTGGAGGCTTTTGAGTAGTACTTCACTAGCATGTGAGATGAGTGCAATTGTGCAGTAGTTGGAGCATTCTTTGGCATTGCCCTTCTAACTTGTAGTACTTGTAATTTCAATATATGTAATAGTTAAAATTTTTATTTTTGGCTCTTTAAATACTTTGATTGCAAAATTTAAACTAATTTTGGGTAAAGTGCAGCCAAATTTAAGGGCTCACAAAATGTGTGTGATCATTCTAAGACACAAGTTTATTTGCAGGGCTTCCCCAATGGTATAAAGAATTTGCCTGCAAAGCAGGAGATGCGGATTCAATCCCTGGGTCAGGAAAATCCTCTAGAGTAGGAAATGGCAACCAACTCCAGGTTTCTTGCCTGAAAAATCCCATGGACAGAGGAACCTTGTGGGCTGCAGTCTAACGGGTTGCAAAGAGTCAGACACGACCAAGCACATACATTTATTTAAGTTTATTTGCAAAGTGGAGAAGGCGATGGCACCCCACTCCAGTACTCTTGCCTGGAAAATCCCATGGACGGAGGAGCCTGGTGGGCTACAGTCCATGGGTTCGCTCAGAGTCAGACATGACTGAGCAACTTCACTTTCACTTTTCACTTTGATGCATTGGAGAAGGAAATGGCAACCCACTCCAGTGTTCTTGCCTGGAGAATCCCAGGGACGGGGGAGCCTGGTGGGCTCCCATCTATGGGGTTGCACGGAGTCAGACACGACCGAAGTGACTTAGCAGCAGCAGCAGCATTTGCAAAGTAGTTCTGCAAAGGCTCAACAATTTCTAAAATTCAGTTGATGGTGGGCAGAAAAGGAATATTTTCAAAGAATTTAATGACTGATATCCTTATTTTTAAACTTTATAAAAACACATTTGTAATTTCATTTTTATACATTTTTAATTGCAAATTTTGAAAACTAAATCTTTTATTTTGATGGGTAGATATTGCAGTTTGTTTGAATGTAGTTATTATGTCTGCATCACAACCAGTTCTAGTGATTTTCTGTACCATTTACATCTTCCTTTAGTAAGAACATTTGTTTTGATCACCATCAAAATTTGTATTTGTATTATTATTGAAAAAACAATGATTTTACTGTTTTGTGGAAATGTTTAACAGAATTTATAATAGCATTTGTAAATTCTTGATTTATCTTTGTTAGCTTGAACTTCAAAAGTTTTATTTTTCTTCTATAAATAGAATTTGAAAAAAATCGTTTGTCTCTTTCTTCATTTTATTTCTCCTATTGAGGTATTTTATATAATATCATATGTTATATATAAAGGTCACCACCAACTCACCATAAATCCACCAGAACTTACACAGGACTGGAGAAATAGACTCTTGGAGGGCACAAACAGAACCTTGTGCACACCAGGATCCAGGAGAAAGGAGCAGTGACCCCNAAAAATCGTTTGTCTCTTTCTTCATTTTATTTCTCCTATTGAGGTATTTTATATAATATTATATGTTATATATAAAGGTCACCACCAACTCACCATAAATCCACCAGAACTTACACAGGACTGGAGAAATAGACTCTTGGAGGGCACAAACAGAACCTTGTGCACACCAGGATCCAGGAGAAAGGAGCAGTGACCCCCTCAAGAGACTGACCCAGACTTGCCCGTGAGTGTCCAGGAGTCTCTCGCTGAAGTGTGGGTCAGCAGCGGCCTGCTGCAGGGTTAGGGGCACTGAGTGCAGCAGTGCGTGCATGGGACCTTTTGAAGGAGGTCGCAATTATCTTCATTACCTCCACCATAGTTTAGCATCAGGTCAAATAACAGAGAGGGAACACAGTCCCACCCTTCAACAGAAAATCAGATTAAAGATTTACTGAGAATGCCCTGTCATTCAGAACAAGACCCAGTTTCCCCCTCAGTCAGTCTCTCCCATCAGAAAGTTTCCATAAGCCTCTAATCCTTCTCCATCAGAGAGCAGACAGACTGAAAACCACAATCACCGAACACTAACCAATCTGATCACATGGACCACAGCCTTCTCGAACTCAGTGAAACTATGAGCCATGCCATGTAGGGCCACCCAAGACAGAAGGGACATGGTGGAGCGTTCTGACAAAACGTGGCTCACTGAGGGAGGGAATGGCAAACCACTTCTGTATTCTTCCCTTGAGAACCCCATGAACAGTATGAAAAGGCAAAAAGATAGGACACTGAAAGATGGACTCCTCAGGTCAGTAGGTCCCCAATATGCTACTTTAGATCAGTGGAGAAATAACTCCAGAAAGAATGAAGAGACGAAGCCAAAGCAAAAACAACACCCAGTTGTGGATGTGACTGGTGATAGAAGTAAAATCTGATGCTGCAAAGAGCAATATTGCATAAGAACCTGGAATGTTAGGTCCATGAATCAAGGCAAATTGGAAGCGGTCAAACAGGAGATGGCAAGAGTGAACATCGACATTTTAGAAATCAGTGAACTAAAATGGACTGCAATGGGTGAATTTAACTCAGATGATGATTATATCAACCACTGTGGGCAAAAATTCCTTAGGAGAAATGGAGTAGCCACCATAGTCAACAAAAGAGTCCAAAATGCAGTACTTGGAAGCAGCCTCAAAAACAACAGTATGATCTCTGTTCGTTTCCAAGGCAAACCATTCAATATCACGGTAATCCAAGTCTATGCCCTGACCAGTAATGCTGAAGAAGCTGAAGTTGAACAGTTTTGTGAAGACCTACAAGACCTTCTAGAACTAACACCCAAAAAAGATATCCTTTTCATTATAGGGGACTGGAATGCAAAAGTAGGAAGTCCAAAGATACCTGGAATAACAGGCAAATTTGGCCTTCAGGTAGAGAATAAAGTAGGGCAAAGGCTAAAAGAGTTCTGCCAAGAGAACGCACTGGTCATAGCAAACATCCTCTTCCATGCAGAGATGACTCTACACATGGACATCACCAGATGGTCAATACTGAAATCAGATTGATTATATTTCTTTGCAGCCAAAGATGGAGAAGCTCTATACAGTCAGCAAAAACAAGACCGGGAGCTGACTGTGGCTCAGATCGTGAACTCCTTCTTGCCATATTCAGACTTAAATTGAAGAAAGTAGGGAAAACCACTAGACCATTTAGGTATGACCTAAATCAAATCACTTACGATTATACAGTGGAAGTGACAAATAGATTCAAGGGATTAGATCTGATAGAGTGCTTGAAGAACTATGGATGGAGGTTTGTGACACTGTACAGCAGACAGTGATCAAATCATCCCCAAGAAAAAGAAATGCCAAAAGGCTTAAAATGATTGTCTGAGGAGGCCTTACAAACACCTATGAAAAGAAGAGAAGTGAAAGGCAAAGGAGAAAAGGAAAGACATAGCCATTTGAATGCAGAGTTCCAAAGAATAGCAAGGAGAGATATCCTCCTGAGAAATCTGTATGCAAGTCAAGAAGCTCAGTTAGAACGAGACATGGAACAACAGACTGGTTCCAAATAGGAAAATGAGTACGTCAAGACTGTATACTGTCACCCTGCTTATTTCACTTATATGCAGAATATCATGAGCAATGCTGGACTGGATGAAGCACAAGCTGAAATCAAGATTGCCGGGAGAAACATCAATAACCTCAGATATGCAGATGATACCACCCTTATGGCAGAAAGTGAAGAACTAAAGAACATCTTGATGAAAGTGAAGAAGAGAGTGAAAAAGTTGGCTTAAAGCTCAACATTCAGAAAGCTAAGGTCGTGGTATCCGGTCCCATCACTTCATGGCAAATAGGGGAAACCAGTGGAAACAGTGAGAGACTTTATTTTGGGGGGCTCCAAAATCACTGCAGATGGTGACTGAAGCCATGAAATTAAAAGACGCTTGCTCCTTGGAAGAAAAGTTTTGACCAACCTAGATAGCATATTAAAAAGCAGAGACATTACTTTGTCAGCAAAGGTCCATCTAGTCAAAGCTACAGTTTTTTCAGTAGTCATGTATGAATGTAAGAATTGGACTATAAAGAAAGCTGAGCACTGAAGAATTGATGCTTTTGAACTGTGGTGTTGGAGGAGACTCTTGAGAGTCCCTTAGACTACAAGGAGATCCAACCAGTCCATCCTAAAGGAAATCAGTCCTGAATATTCATTGGAAGGACTGATGTTGAAGCTGAAACTCCAATACTTCGGCCAGTGCAAAGAACTGACTCATTTGAAAAGACCCCAAAGAGGGGAAAGATTGAAAGCAGGAGGAGAAGGGGACGACAGAGGATGAAATGGTTGGATGGCATCACCGACTCAATGGACAGGAGTTGGAATAAACTCTAGGATTTGGTGATGGACAAGGAAGCCTGGCATGTTGCAGTCTATGGGATTGCAAAGAGTTGGACATAACTGAGTGACTGAAGTGAACAAACTAACTGATATAATATTATATATAAATCTAAATAAATCTTACATATGTTTTTACATGTATTCACCTATGTGACCAACACCCAGAAAAAAATACAGAACATTTTCATTATTTCAGAGAGTTCCTTCTACACACACAGACTCACAGCAAAACAACACTCTTTGGAACTTCTATCACTATAGATTAGTCTTTAGTTTTGTCTGTCCTTGAACTTCATCTAAACACAATTATACAAAGTGTGCTGTTTCACAGCTAGTTTCTTCAGCTTAACATAGTGGATTTACACATTCATTCCTGTTATTGCATGTTCTCGCAGTCTCTCAATGGTCTCCATGAAAGTGAAAGTCGCTCAGTCATGTCTGACTCTTTGCACCCCCATGGACTATATAGTCCATGGAATTCTCCATGCCAGAATACTTGAGTGGGTAGCCTTTCACTTCTCTAAGGGATCTTCCCAACCCAGGGATCAAACCCAGGTCTCCTGCTTTACAGGTGGATTCTTTATCAGCTGAGCCACAGGTTCAGTTCAGCTCAGTCGTGTCTGACTCTTTGTGAACCCATGGACTGCAGCACGCCAGGATTCTTTGTCCACCAACTCCCAGAGCTTGCTCAAATTCAAGTCCATTGAGTCTGTGATGTCATCCAACCATCTTATCCTCTTTCATCCCCTTCTCCTCTTACCTTCAAATCTTTCCCAGCATCAGGGTCTTTTCAAATGATTCAGCTCTTTGCATTAGCTGGCCAAAGTATTGGAGCTTCAGCTTCAGCACCAGTCCTTCCAATGAATATTCAGGATTGATTTCCTTTAGGATGGACTGGTTGGATATCCTTGCTGTCCAAGGGACTTTCAAGAGTCTTCTCCAACACCACAGTTCAAAAGCACCGATTCTTCGGCACTCAGCTTTCTTTATAGTCCAACTCTCAGATCCATATATGACTACTGGAAAAACCATAGTTTTGAATAGACCGACTTTTGCTGGCAAAGTAATGTCTCTGCTTTTTGATATGCTGTCTGGGTTAGTCATAACTTTTCTTCCAAGGAGCAAGCATTTTTTAATTTCACGGCTGTAGTCATCATCTGCAGTGATTTTGGAGCCCAAGAAAATAAAGTCTGTAACTATTTCCATTGTTTCCCCATCTTTTGCCATGAAGTGATGAGACAAGATGCCATGATCTTAGTTTTTTGAATGCTGAGTTTTAAGCCAGGTTTTTCACTCTCCTCTTTCGATTTAATCAGGAGGCTCTTCAGTTCCTCTTCATTTTCTGCCATAAGGGTATTATCATCTGTGCATTTGAGAGTACTGATATTTCTCCCAGCAGGTAAATGTTGGCAAATGTTTTTGGAAGTTACATATTCATTATTAACTTTCTTGAGAAATGGAAAGTCACTCAGTCGTGTCCAACTCTTTGTGACCCCATGGACCACACCATCCATGGAACTGTCCAGGCTGGAATCCTGGGTAGTCTTTCCCTTCTCCAGGGGATCTTCCCAACCCAGGGATCGAACCCAGGTTTCCAACATTGCTGGCAGATTCTTTACCAGCTGAGCCACAAGGGAATTCATACTTAATGTTTCATTAAATACAAACCTTTTTTTAGTACAAACCTGCTGAAGAAGTTGATTATAAATAAAATTTTTAAATGTTACCAAACAAGAAAATGAATAGTTATAAATTTATACCATATGACAAATGACAATAAATATAGCAACTGCTTCCAGGTTTGGCAGAACTGCTCCATCTTTATTTCCTGCGTATGCATAATATACTACTGATGGTTTTCCTCATTTCCCATGGACCCTAACAACTGGAAGCCCAGTGGCTTCGTGTACCTTGCAGCCGAGCCATGACACAACTGGATGGCACTTGAGCAGCGGACGGCGCAGCAGCAGTGAATGCCTCTCCGCTTGCTCTTGAAATCAGAAGGAATCAGCCCCTGGTTCTGGAGGACCTTAAGCATTATCAGTGGGAGTCCTGCATGCTTTCCCTGAAAGGAAGGAAGGTGTTGATTATTTATGGTCTGGAAAGGATTGGAAAAACAGAGACTTCTTGTTATCTTTCAGACATAACTATGTATTAAAGTAGGACCTCTGTTCACTGTCCATGTTTCTCACACACTACTATTTCTGGCAGAAGCCTACCAAACCCAGCTTATTTTAATGCAAGCATTAAAAACATTTCCTCATTAAACAATGAATATCTGGGACCAATGTTAATCCATATAGGACCCCAGGACAACAGGCTTAAATTGGGACTACCAAGACTGGACGGAATTGTGTCCACCCTGCATAAGGCAGAAGGTAAAACAAAGAAACACATTCTTTCCCATTTTACCTAGAAATGGGAAGATAAGCAAAATTGTCCCTTTCTGTGGATCTCTTAGCATAACATCACTCCTTTTGTTATATTCAAATTTTAATTCCAGGAAATATTGCATTCTTTTAAGGATTTTGGTATTTCGTAAAACAGGTCCCAATAATTAACTATGAATACTGTGACTTGAACTCTCATTTTCATCTCCTATTTCTCTCTTCCCGAAATTTGAGCCAATAATACTACAGAAAGCAATTCATGCTATAATGGCCATAATACCAAGAAAGAGACAATCCTGTCCCCAAAGATAATAGGAATAGATCTAATTTAGAATCCAGGATAAACTGGAAGATGAGGTTCTTCCTAAAAATTAATCAACACATATGTTTTTACTTACACTGTAGAAAAAGGGACAGTAGCAAGTGGAGAGCTAGTGGAGTGAATTTCACTGTAGCACATGAGAACATAAAAAAAAAAAAAAAAAACTTTTTCTGGAAACGCATCTTAATTTGTAACTCCTTCTTTGAAAGCATGGCCCACTTAAGATTGTCAGACAGATTGATGTCTGACAAAGATTGCTTTGATTGATGCTTTTTCATGTTTGGGACCAGGTTGACCTATCCAACTTCTTATTTTTGCATCCGAAGGACTGATGTTGAAGCTGAAACTCCAATACTTCAGCCACCTGATGCGAAGAGCTGACTCTTTTGAAAAGACCCTGATGCTGGTAAAGATTGAGGGCAGGAGGAGAAGGGGACGACAGAGGAGGAGATGGTTGGATGGTATCACCGATTCAATGGACATGAGTTTGGGTAGACTCTGGGAGTTGGTGATGGACAGGGAGGCCTGGCATGCTGCGGTTCATGAAGTCACATAGAGTCGGACATGACTGAACGACTGAACTGAACTGAAGGACTATCTGTGTTTTTTGCCTTGAATGATACACATGCAGATAATTCTTAACAGACTGACCCACATCACACCTGTGCTTTTCAGTAGCTCTGTGTTGGTTACAGAAAAAAGAAAAAGTTGAACCTCCTAGGCTGGCTCTTCAGAAGGAGGCCCCTCCCAGCTTTACAAACTCCTCAGCTCACTGAGTGTCTCCCACACATCCAAGCTATTTACACATACTCTCCCTCCCTTGACCTGCCCATCCTTATTTGTGTCCACAGGCTAACTTCCTGACCTTTAAGATTCAGGCCATGCCTATTCATCTTAAAACACAGCTTCCGGCGCCTCTTGTCCATCCCCATCTCCTCTGCAGGCCCTCCTTGTGCCCCGACCTGCTTGCCGGGCGCCTCTGTTCACAGTTCTCTGCACACAGACTTCTATTAGGTGACTTCTTGCCTGTCACCCTTGCACGAGAAGCCTCTTGAGGGCTGGCCACCACAACTGTATCCTTGGAACCAAACATGAGCCCGGCTCAAAGTGGAAACACTCAGGAAACATTTGGTCGATGAAAGAATTTTAATCATGGCTCTTAACTGGTTTTGGTTGTTTAAAAGCTCAAAGAACTGAATTTATTTGATTGCAAGAATCACCTCTTATTTAACTGTCTGGGTCAGATTTTATTCAAGGCCTGAAGCTGTATCAGCTCACATATTTCCTAGCTGACACTATGGTTTGATAGTGTCCAGGCCTCTCATCAATCACTATTGTCCAGCAACAAGGGGACCACCACCTCCAGACACCTTCTATTCTTGTGCCTTCAAATGTGTCTAAACAGAGCTTCTTAGGGAGCAGGGACAAGGAAAAATTTTCTTCCTTTTTCAGCAGACCTTTCTGAGCTTCTGTATATTATTGTAACAAGAGACTCTGAGAGATGAGACCACAAACCAGAAGTTACACCCTTTTGGTCTGAAAGGTTTGGACAGACACTAGTGTTTCTGGAAGACAAAGAGAATCCACAAACATGAGAATGTGGGAATGGACGTTTGCATGCAAAAGAAGGCACGTTCTGAAAGCACATTTGCAGACCATGGTGTAAAGTCATTTCAAACTTACCAATAAAAATATACATCAGACACAGGGCTTTGACTGCAGTAAGGGACTCGGAAGAAGGTTAGAAGATTCATACTTCCATGGATAAGCAGAAAAAAAAAGATAGAAACAAAACTCCAATCATCAGTTTCCCTATATATCATATTCTGGTAAAATTCCCACCTCTTAAGAGGAAACCTCTGTGACCACATAAGAAAAAACGTTTTTAATTTCATTCCAGTTTTTAAACGAGTCTAAACTAAAACAAAGATTTTATGACTCTCTCAGTCTGCCATGCGGATTTCCGCCTCTGACAAATGCCAGGAATCCTTGTGGCTACTTTAGATGTTCAAACCATTTATTAAGAAGAATGAGAGAGCGCTATGTCGGAACCCAGGCTCCAGAAAGGTAGGTGAGGCCACCACTCTGGACGCTAGCCAGAGGAAGACTTCTTGCAACAAAGTGGGCAGCTTCAAGAATTTCACAATTGTTTAAACTCTCCTGTGCAGTTTCAGAAAAGTGTTTTGGATGGCAAGAAGGTGCCATAGAGCTGCAAATACAGATGGAAGTATTTTCTCCAGATAGCTGTTTTATGCTGAAAATGAAAACTAAAACCCAATAAAATGGTGCCATTATCCACCAGAGGCTTAGAGAGGAGCCAATCCTGTTCTGACGATTATCAGGCCATTGGATAAGGGGAAGGAGAAGAATGAACTAAACCAAACATTTTGGAGAAAACAAACTTATTAATGTCTAATTGAACAGTATCAGACTTGTGGTGGAAGAAAAAAGCGTTTACTCTGCATCAGGTACAACTGTCTTTAAACCAAGCAGTGATTGGATACTTAGAAACTTATATCCTCTGGACATTGGTGAGTCCAAGTTTGAATAAGCTAGACTGCACTTGGATGAAGATATAAAAGGGGAGGAGAAGAAGTAAGACCATATGATTATCTGCCAGCTAACTGGAGGGAGTGCTTATCAGTAACAGAGGCCATTCACAGACACAGTTACTGGAAGTCTGTTCCCAGTGCTTAGTACAGTGCCTGAAACACATACACATACAATAAACATGTCATCTGGTTAAAACTAAGGCAGAGTTTTAAAATGTATGTAAAATCTGGGGGAAGCCAAATAAGGGGTATACCTGGGTTAATACTATTGTATTAATGTCTTATCTCTTGGTTATGCTAAGGTTATGTAGGATATTATCACTAGAGGAAGTACAGGAACTCTCTGTACTATTTTTTTTTTGCAACTTCTTGTGAGTTTTAGGCTAATTCAAAATAAACATTTACAATCTGAAAAAAAAGAGAAAAGTGTAAGATACAGTCTTATATTGCCACATGTTGAGGATGACTGAGGCTCCATCAGCCAGGGCCCAGAATACACTAGTGAGGAAGGACTAGCCTACCGATTAGCTGAGCAGCCCAGGACCATCATGCAGGGAATTGTTGCCACTGTATGTTTGGGTATACTTGTTACCACAGTGTAATCTCCCCAAACAAACACAGTCCCTTGCTTTCTTCTCCTAGGAGTCCATGATGGAGTACTATTTAGTAGTTTGGAAACCACCTTAATAAAACTATCAGAAACCTAAAAAATCAGATGGAAAAAGACCAAACTTTCAAATGAGTTAAGCTTGTAAAAAACACTGAAGGCAATTTAAACATCTATCTTTAAACATAAAACTCAATGTTCATAGCAGCACTATTTCAATAGCTAACATGTGGAAACAAGCTAAATGTTCATCAACAGGTGAATGGATAAAGACAATGTGAGATATATATTAATACATATAATACATGTATATATATATACATACATACATAAAATTTGTTTTACACCAAGTCGTGTCCAACTCTCTCTGATCCAATGGACTGCAACATGCCAGGCTTCCCTGTCCCAATATACTTGCCATGAGAACCTTATGAATTGTATAAAAATATACATATAATACATATAGATGATACAAATGGGCATGTGCCTGTGTATATCTGTTAGCTGCTCAGTTGTGTCTGATTCTTTGTGACCCCATGGACTATAGCCCACCATGCTTCTCTGTCTGTGGAATTCTCCAGGAAAGAGTATTGGAGTGGGTAGCCATTCCCTTCTCCAGGGGAATCTTCCTGATCCAAGGATTGAATCCAGATCTTCTGCACTGCAGGTCGATTCTTTACCATCTGAGCCACCAGAAAAGCCCCATATATATACATACATACAGTGGAATACTACCCAGCCACAAAAAGAATGATATAATGGCATTTGCAGCAACATGGATGGACCTAGAGATTATCAACATCATACTAAGTGAAGTAAGTCGAACAGAGAAAGACAAATATGATATCACTTATATGTGGAATCTTTGGGACTGGAATGAAAACTGACTTTTCCAGTCCTGTGGCCACTGCTGAGTTTTCCAAATTTGCTGGTGGAACTCTCCAGGAAAGAGTATTGGAGTAGGTAGCCATTCCTTTCTCCAGGGGAATCTTCCTGATCCAGGGATTGAATCCAGATCTTCTGCACTGCAGGTGGATTCTTTTCCATCTGAGCCACCAGAAAAGCCCCATATATATATATATACATACATACAGTGGAATACTACCCAGCCATAAAAAGAATGATATAATGGCATTTGCAGCAACATGGATGGACCTAGAGATTATCAACATCATACTAAGTGAAGTAAGTCGAACAGAGAAAGACAAATATGATATCACTTATATGTGGAATCTTTGGGATTGGAATGAAAACTGACTTTTCCAGTCCTGTGGCCACTGCTGAGTTTTCCAAATTTGCTGGCATATTGAGTGCAGCACTTTCACAGCATCATCTTTTAGAATTTGAATTAGCTCAACTGGAATTCCATCACCTCCACTAGCTTTGCTGTAGGGATGCTTCCTAAGGCCCACTTGACTTTGCATTCCAGGATGTCTGGCTCCAGGTGAGTGATCACACCATGGTGATTATCTGGGTCGTGAAGATCTTTTTTGTATAGTTCTTCTGTATTCTCGCCACCTCTTCTTAATCTCTTCTACTTCTGTTAGGTCCATACCATTTGTCCTTTATTGTATGAAATGTTCCCTTGGTATCTCTGATTTTCCTAAAGAGATCTCTGGTCTTTCCCATTCTATGTCTTCCTCTATTTCTTTGAATTGATCACTGAAGAAGGCTTTCTTATTACTCCTTGCTATTCTTTGGAACTTTGCATTCAAATGGGTATATCTTTCCTTCTCTCCTTTGCCTTTAGCTTCTCTTTTTCTTTTTAGTATCAGCAGTGGCCACAGGACTGGAAAAGGTCAGTCGCATTCCAGGATGTCTGGCTCCAGGTGAGTGATCACACCATGGTGATTATCTGGGTCGTGAAGTCTTTTTTGTATAGTTCTTCTGTATTCTTGCCACCTCTTCTTAATCTCTTCTACTTCTGTTAGGTCCATACCATTTGTCCTTTATTGTATGAAATGTTCCCTTAGTATCTCTGATTTTCCTAAAGAGATCTCTGGTCTTTTCCATTCTATGTCTTCCTCTATTTCTTTGAATTGATCACTGAAGAAGGCTTTCTTATTACTCCTTGCTATTCTTTGGAACTTTGCATTCAAATGGGTATATCTTTCCTTCTCTCCTTTGCCTTTAGCTTCTCTTTTTCTTTTTAGTATCAGCAGTGGCCACAGGACTGGAAAAGGTCAGTTTTCATTCCAATCCCAAAGAAAAGCAATGCCAAGGAATGTTCAAACTACTGCACAATTGCACTCATCTCACACGCTAGTAAAGTAATGCTCAAAATTCTCCAAGCCAGGCTTCAACAATATGTGAACTGTGAACTTCCAGATGTTCAAGCTGGTTTTAGAAAAGGCAGTGGAACCAGAGATCAAATTGCCAACATCTGCTGGATCATTGAAAAAGCAAGAGAGTTCCAGAAAAATATCTACTTCTACTTTACTGACTACACTAAGGCCTTTGACTGTGTGGATCACAACAAACTGTAGAAAATTTTTCAAGAAATGGGAATACCAGACCACCTGACCTGCTTCCTGAGAAATCTATATGCAGGTCAAGAAGCAACAGTCAGACCAGACATGGAACAACAGACTGGTTCCAAATCGGGAAAGGAGTACATTAAGGCTGTATTTTGTCTCCCTGCTTATTTAACTTATATGCAGAGTACATCATGTGAAATGCCAGGCTAGATGAAGCTGTAATCAAAATTGCTGGGAGAAATATCAGTAACCTCAGATATGCAGATAACAATGAAAGACTTTATTTTCTTTGGCTTCAAAATCGCTGTGGACAGTGGCTGCAGCCATGAAATTAAAAGACACTTGCTCCTTGAAAGAAAAGCTATGACAAACTTAGCATACTAAAAAGCAGAGACATTACTTTGCTGACAAAGGTCCGTCTAGTCAAATCCATGGTTTTTCCCAGTAGTCATGTATGGATGAACTATACAAAAAAGATCTTCATGACCCAGATAATCATGATGATGTGATCACTAATCTAGAGCCAGACATCTTGGAATGTGAAGTCAAGTGGGCCTTAGAAAGCATCACTACGAACAAAGCTAGTGGAGGTGATGGAATTCCAGTTGAGCTGTTTCAAATCCTGAAAGATGATGCTGTGAAAGTGCTGCACTCAATATGCCAGCAAATTTGGAAAACTCAGCAGTGGCCATGACACGACTGAGCGACTGAGCTGAACTGAACTGAACTGATGCATGGATGTGAGAGTTGGACTGTGAAGAAGGCTGAGCGCCAAAGAATTGATGCTTTTGAATTATGGTGCTGGAGAACACCTTTGAGAGTCCATTGAACAGCAAGGAGATCAAATCAGTCAATCCTAAAGGAAATCAACCCTGAATATTCACTGGAAGGACTGTTGCTGAAGCTGAAGTACCAATACTTTGGTCACCTGATGGGAAGAACTGACTCACTGGAAAAGACCCTGATGCTGGGAGAGATAGAAGGCAGGGGGAGAAGGGAAAAACAGAGGATGAGATGGTTGGATGGCATCACTGACTCGATGGACATGAGTTCAAGAAAACTCCAGAAGCTGGTGAAGGACAGGGAAGCCTGGCGTACTGCAGTCATGGGTTCACAAAGAGTCGGATACGACTCTGTGGCTGAACAACAACAAAGGGCTGCCCCCATCACAAAGGCACTAGATTAGCAAAAGCACCAGTGTGGCATTGCAACAGGGTAATAAAATGATGCAGAAACCAATGAAGCTCGTGGGTGATTCTGATTCTCCCAGTGCTTATACCCAGCAAGAATAGCACCGTTGAACTGTGTAAGACCCTAAGAACCCTGGAAAATGGCACAGGTGGTATGAGGGAGGGGGCATGAGAGTTGGATAAGTGTTTCAAAGGAACAGGATGCCTTGCTAATTTAATACTCATTTGACTCTTAAAATAGCCATGACTTTTTTTTTTTTTTTTTTGCCATTCTAAACTATAGAATGGATCATACCAGCTTTACTTGGAAAACACGTAAGAGATAGACCTACCATTGACATCTGTGGTGTGATGTTGAAGTATGGCATAAAACAAACACAGAACTTATATCTTTCTTCAAAGATACTGTTGTTTAGGCTAAATAAAGGCAGAATGAACAGTTGTCCGAGGGAGTTGGACCCTAATATAGATACAGTGTAAGAAAGCAGTGAGTAATCTAAAAAGAATTCTAATCTCCCGATCTGGACAAATCATACCTGAAGCTAATGGTAGAACCATCCCCTATCAGCAACCTTGGAAGATAACAGACCAGGAGGAAGGTCAAAAGACAAGAAATGGGCTAATGTTATTTTGATTTCCAGACAGAAGAAGCAGGTAGACTCTGAAAACCATATGATTTCAATCTCAGGCAAGTTACATGAATGGATTATTTAAAGGCCAGAGTGATTGCTATGAGCTTTGATAGGCTCACTGAGAACAAGCCATTTCAGATTAACCTCATTTCCTTTTTTGAAATGATTGTTAGACTAGCAGGGAAATATGATTGATGTTGAAAATGTTGATATCAGAAAAACATTTGACAAAATCATAATTAAAATAGGTGTAAGATCATGATTAGGGACAGAGATGGGGTGGATTGACGTGAAGTTGAATTCATAAACTCATTCAGTTCAATAGTGATGTGTCACATGACTCAGACCTAGGCATTGTCTCCTTCAACATTTTTAAATGACACAAACAGAAACATAAATCACATATTTATTAACATTGTGGAAGCTGGGCAGAATATCAGAATCCAAATTGTCTCAAGTTGAACCAAATAACAAGATGAAGATGAAAAACATTATTCATTTCCCTTAACAGTCAGGTTTTGATAACTATTTTTAGTGTCAAGTGTTTTTGGGTGTTTTTTTTCCCCCCTGAAAGAACAGGAAAAGGTAATGGCAACCCACTCCAGTACTCTTGCCTGGAAAATCCCATGGGCGGAGAAGCCTGGTGGGCTGCAGTCCATGGGGTCGCGAAGAGTCGGACACGACTGAGTGACTTCCCTTTCACTTTTCACTTTCATGCATTGGAGAAGGAAATGGCAACCCACTCCAGTGTTCTTGCCTGGAGAATCCCAGGGACGGGGGAGCCTGTTGGGCTGCCATCTATGGGGTTGCACAGAGTCAGACACGACTGAAATGACTTAGCAGCACCAGCAAAAGAACAGTCAGAGCCAAGGCTAGAAATTTAAAACTCTTTAGTAAATTTAGTAAGTCACTTCCAAATTACCCAGATAGGGATGCATTGTTCACTGTACAACTGTATATAATAGGAAACAACATTTTTTTAAAAGAATAGCTTATTGCTAAATCTCTGAATTCCATGTATTTCAATTTTTAGTAATTCATAAAAGCTAAAGGAAACCTATATTTTCTTTTTCTTAATCCTTACAGAAGAGATCATTTGAATAAAACTTTTCCCCAAGTGGATAATTCATAGGACATTATTCCATGGGGCTTAACAGGGATGCATAAAGAAAGGGTTCCACAGGCCAATAGATTGGAAAACACTGGATCAGGCTCAACTGATAGATTTCATTTCCATAGGACTTCTCGAAACCTTCAAGTATGGTTAAATATGCTCATGTAAGAAGGGAAGCTTCATGAGAAGCTGCAGCAGGGGTCCAGTCTATGATTTCCAGGCCAAATCTGGCTCAGTGCCGGCCTTTTGGGGAATACAATCCCACCCATGTGTTTACAAGTTGTCCTTGGCTATAGGAGTAGAGTTGAGAAAAGCAACAGAGACCATACTAACTCTCAAAGCCAAGATACTTACTTTTGTCTGACCTGCAGAAAAGGTTTGCCAACCCCTGGTCTAGAGTATGTACTGTTCTTCAAATTTGTCTGAACACAAAACAACTTTTTGGAGCACAACTATCAACATCTCTTAGAATCCTGGGACAAATGGAAAACAATTCTTTAAATGTAAGAAAGCAGTCTTCAGAAGAAAAATCACTCAAGGGAGATTTTGTGTGGTTCATACAGATCTCTGTGTTTTACATTTATCTTCTTATATTTAATTTTGACTTTATTTGGGGGGGCTTCAAAATCACTGCAGATGGTGATTGCCGCAATGAAATTCAAAGACGCTTACACCTTAGAAGGAAAGTTATGACCAATCTAGACAACATGTTAAAAAGCAGAGACATTACTTTGCCAACGAAGGTCCGTCTAGTCAAGGCTATGGTTTTTCCATTAGTCATGTATGGATGTGAGAGTTGGACTGTGAAGAAAGCTGAGCGCTGAAGAATTAATGCTTTTGAACTGTGGTGTTGGAGAAGACTCTTGAGAGTCCCTTGGACTGCAAGGAGATCCAACCAGTCCATCCTAAAGGAGATCAGTCCTGGGTGTTCATTGGAAGGACTGATATTGAAGCTGAAACTCCAATACTTGTGAAGAGACCTGAAGATTCAATGCCATCTTGAGGACAGATACAACAGCAGGTGAAGGGGAATCCATGATATTAAAAAAAAAAAAAAAAAGGTCTGTCATTGTATATCTAATGTCATTTCAGGAGTTCAGGGGTCCATCCCCCCAAATAGTTTTCTTACTTACTCAGTAACATATAAAATTTCTTATAAGACGGATCACTCCAAAAGAAGACTTAAAATTCACTGAAATGCACATATTACATGGTGAAGGTGGGTCTGGCTGGAGCACCTGGTGAATAGGGCATGAAGCCCGGTGGTCATATGGAGAGGAGAGCTCGTCCAGCAGGTGCCTCCTAACTGTCCTGCATCTGCTCACCTCTTCTCTTGCTCCTTCCTCTCTCAGTGGAGGGGGTGGTTCAGGAAGGAGTGACCCAGAGCTAGACTAATCTTCACACACATCTCCGGTGATGTCCTCTGGGAAACTCAGGCAACTACATACTTGATTCTTCAAGGTCATGACCTAGCCTTGGACCTAAGTGACAGGTTCTGGCATAGGTATTAGCAAAGGGCCTGGACATTCAGATCACAGGGCTCAACTGCCAATCCCTGATGTTCAGTCGGGTCCCTCATTTTGGTGCCACGACTGTATTGAGTAAGAAGAGATGTTATAAACTGTCTCACAGGTATTTGGAGAGGCTGAACAGGAATAAATGGCTGTGATGTCGCTAGCCAGGATGGTACAATGTCATCAACAGAGAATACTATGCCCTACTGTGAGACTAGTCCTATGGGAGTAGTCTATACTTTTCCAGTCTCACCTCACTCCACAAGTGGGCCCCCTAGAATTCTCAGCCAAGTTCCCTTCTACACACATACACATGCTTGTAATTTAAAAGTACTCAGCTTCCCAGATTCCCTTGCAGGCTGGATGCCATGTGACCCATAAGACACACGTGAAGGCTCCCAAACTGGGCTTCCCTTCTCTTCCTAAATAAAATGTCAGGAGGAGACAGATGACTTTTGCTCGTCTCTCAGCCCCATCTTGTTCCTGCCCAGAGGTGCAACAAGCCCATGACCAGGAGAATAAAAATTATGCATCAAAGACAGTGAAGCAGCAGACAGAAGGAAGCAAGCCCTTGGAACAGCATTTGATCACATTTAGCATCAGCCAATGGGCTACCTACATACAAACTTCTGGTTAAAAAAGGAAAATGAATCCTTCGGTAGTCACAGTTGTACATATTTCTAACAGACATATCTTGACTTTTACAAACATGCACTTTATTTAGTAGCATCATCATGTATTTTGCTGTCATTGGGAGATGCCCTTAGAAACTCTTTTGTGACAGCTGTTATTGTCTTTATCACACAATATATGGGCTTCCTTGATGGCTAAATTGGTAAAGAATCTGCCTGCAATGCAGGAGACTCCAGTTTGATTCCTGTGTCAGGAAGATCCACTGGAGAAGGGATAGGCTTCTCACTCCAGTATTCTTGGGCTTCCCTTGTGGCTTATCTGGTAAAGAATCCACCTGCAATGCAGGATACCTGGATGTGATCCCTGGGTTGGGAAGATCCCCTGGAGAAGGAAAAGGCTACCCACTCCAGTATTCTGTCCTGGAGAATTCCAAAGACTGTATAGTCTCAGAGTCAGACACAACTGAGCAACTTTCATTTTCTTTTCACACAACATAACTGGTCTCTCTGTGTCCAGGCTTGTCCCCTCCAATCCATTCTCTATTCTGCAGTCCGAATGATCTTTTAAAAATTCTAAGTTGATCATATCATGATCCTGCTTACAACTCTCCAGGGGCTTCCTGTGGCAAAAACAGTCAACTAGCCTCCAAAATCCACACTCCACTTCCAGAGTGGAGATACTGCTGCCAAGTGGCTGCCCAGTCCGGGACTACCTTTTCAACACCC
>SJYT01028569.1:283849-298940 GCA_006410635.1 Cephalophus harveyi | reverse complement strand
AGAGGGAGGAGGGTTCAGGATGGGGAACACGTGTATACTTGTGGCAGATTCGTGTTGATGTATGGCAGAACCAATACAGTATTGAGAAGTAATTAACCTTCAATTAAAATAAATAAATTTATATTTAAAAAAAAAGAAATATAGCATGTAGTTTCACTTTTTAAAATGCAACAGTTGTACTTCAACTTTTTAAAACAATTAATACTTGAATAAAACGGGCTTCATTTATTTTTAAAACTTTTCAAAAATAAATAAAAACCCTGTTTCAATCTACAGCAAATTCTCGTAACCTCTCAAATCTCTTTAATAGATCAGAGGTGGCTCTTGGTCATCTTATCTATCTGGCTGCTCCAGTTCTTAATTGTGGCATGTGGGGTTTAGTCTCCTGATCAGGGGTTGAGCCTGGGCACCCGGCACTGGGAGCAGGGAGTCTTGGCCCCTGCACCACCAGGGAAGTCCCCCTTGTTCACCTTATTGGGATTCCTGTTTTGGTGACCTGGCCTCACATGTCTCTCTTTGGCTTGAAGCAATGCTGAGATAGGAAGATTCTTAATAACCTCTTTGTCATAATAATATATTTTCCTCTCACTTAATTGTCAATGACCAAATGAAAATGGAATGAGAAGAGGAGACAGGAAAATGGATATTATGTTTTCATTTAACAAGCTGAACTTTCCAACTAAGATGCTGCATGCCATGTGATTCTGGGATTATTTTAGTTTTGTTAATATTGGCCTGAACTGTACAGAATAAAAAATTCCTGCCTCAGTCAGTAGTTCCAGTGGTCTTTCTGAGACTTTCAAAGAGCTGGAGATAAACCTTTAAGAAGTCATCGGCACATTTTGAAATAGTATACTTTCCTAGTGCTGTGCTGTGCTTAGTCAAGTCTAACTCTTTGTGACCCATGGACTACAGTCTGCTAGGCTCCTCTGTCCAGAAGGATTCTCAAGGCAAGAATACTGGAGGGGGTTTCCATGTCCTTCTCCAGGGGATCTTCCCAGCCCAGAGATTGAACTGGGGTCTCCTGCATTGCAGGCATATTCTTTACCAGCTGAGCTACCAGGGAAGCCCCATGTTTGCCTAAATTAGAGCAACTCTGAATTAATAAAAATTTAATTACCAACACACTTTAAAATTTTAGAACCCAATTATAAAATACAGAGACTCAAAGAAGAAATACAGCATCAACCTGGAAAGAATTATCGCCAAAGTGTTTATTTATAATCTTCCAACTTTCATAAGTTATTTATGTATGTACCTATGTAACATATATATGCACATATAATCATTTATAGCAATTTAACAATGCTGTATATCAAACATCTATTTTTATAGATAAATATATATCTACATCATCATTTTCAAGGTCAAAGTCTTTTGAAAGGATATCTTAAACCTTATTCATTGATGACCACTGGTGTTATTTTTAGATTCTGAATATTAAAAATTATATTACTATGAATGTCCTTGTATAAGCATTTTTGAGTATTGACTGATTATTTTCTCACTCTAATTCTTAGAAATTAGTGAGAGTTGGACTCTCATAAAGGAAATTGAGCACTGAAGAACTGATGCTTTTGAACTGTGGTATTAGAAAAGACCTGAAAGTCCCTTGGACTGCAAGGAGATCAAACCAGTCCATCCTAAAGGAAATCAGTCCTGAATACTCATTGAGAGGACTGATGCTAAAGCTGAAGCTCCATTATGTTGGCCACCTCATGCAAAGAACTGACTCATTGGAAAAGACCCTGATGCTGGGAAAGATTGAAGGCAGGAGGAAAAGGGAGTGACAGAGGATGAGATGGTTGGATGGCATCACCGATGAGATGAGATGGTTGGATCGTACCACTCAATGGACATGAGCTTGAACAAGCTCTGGGAGTGGGTGATGGACAGGGAATCCTGGCGTGCTGCTGTCCACGGGGTTGCAAAGAGTCAGACATGGCTAAGTGACTGAACTGAACTGAATTCTTAGAATTGTAGGCTCAGTGGGTTTGCACACTACTAAGAATTTAAGTTCATGTCATGTCCTTGAATTTTCCCTCATGGTGGCTGTAATAATTGATACCATTCCTACAAAAGCCTCACAGTCTCACTACCACTGAATATCTTCATTCTTTTACTTTAGCCAGTATAATCAGATCCAGCACACAATGGTATGCTGTTATTATTTCCAAATAAATTATATTTATTTTATTATTAACAGGATTGAACTTCTTTTCAAATGTTATTATCCATTATCATTTCTTTATAAATTTTCCATTCATGACTCAAGCCCATTTTGTGTCTGGTTTATGAGAGTCCTTTGTATCTTGAAAACTTTAACCAACCTTTCATTAGACCCTTTGTTAAGAGTCTATAATAGGCATGATTTCAAATATGTTACCACTTGGATTTTGAATGATCTAAACATTTTTCTATAATCCATCAGGCCCAGTTAACCATTGACAGTGTATTACATAATTCAGCAAGAGCACAGAGGCAGGCTGATGATTTATTTTATAGGAAAGAGAAACAGAACTTGTTAGGGAGGAAAAAAAAAAATTAGTAACCTTTTACTGTAAAGCTTTTATCTTATAAATGAGGATAAGTGGGAGGTGAGGTGAGGGAGGTGAGGGAGGTGAGGTTTTGTGGTCTCAGATGGCATAGTTTTTTTTGTTGCCAGTGCCAGAGCTTATGACTCTGTGTCATCTCTTCCCACCAGCCAGTTGTTCTCAAATTTGGCTGCAAATCCAAAACACCTGAGGAATTATTTAAAATAATTCATGGGAGGAGATAGCACATGACCTACCATACATTTGTATGCCATTATCAAAGAATTGTAATTCACTATCCTAAATAAACTCTTAATTTTTTTTTAATTAGCTTTCCTTCTTAGGGGTTTTGGAAAAAGTGAAAAGTGATATTTGCCACAAACAGAAGGAAATAAGAAGACCCAAGGGAAGGGATAGTTAGGGATTTGGAGATTGACATGGGCACACTGCTGTATTTAAAATGGATAACCAAGAAGCACCTACTGTATAGCTCAAAGAACTCTGCTCAATGTTATGTGGCAGCTTGGATGGAATGGGAGTTTGGGGGAGAGTGGATACTTGTATATGAATGGCTGAGTCACTCTGCTGTGCACCTGAAACCATTGCTACATTGTTTAATCAGCTATACTCAAATGCAAAACAAAAAGTTAAAATTAAAAAAAACAAAAAACAAATTAAAAAGAATACCCGAAGTCTCCACTCTTCATTTCACCAACTTTCCCATGGATTCCAAAACATGGAATTAAGAGATGGCTCCACAGAAAGATTAGATGGTTACCTGAGCTTCCAGAGTTAGTGAAGGACACCCCATTATTCATCTCTCAACATATCATAACGTCATTGCTACTCTTTGTGTCTAAGATTTTGCCTGCAGCTCAGATGGTTTAAGAGGAGATGCACAGATGATCTCAAGGAAGGAGAATTTTAGTTGAACAGTTGGGCTGTCAGTAAGAAGACACACGTTGTTAAAGGCCAGGTCAATGACCAAGGCTGTCAAAAGACCTCACATGAAAATTTCTAGTTAATTATTTTAGTTGAATTGCCCTTTCTTTCTCTGTGTCTTAATGAAATTAGTAAAATTTTAAATGAAATCATATTCTGATCAAATGATGGCACAATTAGGTGTTTCATGCTTCATGTGACTAGGATCCTACCCACTTAAATCTCAGTAGGAACTCTCTTTGGGGAAAAACTGACTTCTGCATCATATGAATATCTAGTTCAAAATATAGACCTTTTTCCAATTTATAAAGAAATTAATCTGACAGGAATTAAGCCTGAGAAGCATAAAATATCTAAAATCCACAGTCTTGGATTTTAGAAAAAAAAATCAGCTTTTGCATATCTGAAATCATAGTTGTTTATTTAATCTATGATAGTTAAAGGCCCAATGTAAAAAAACTGATGTGACCTGTCACAGACTTGCATTATAACTCCCCAGAACTTCAAAAGTGCCTCTCTGACTTTAAATAATAGACATAACCAACAAGCTTTATATTCTGCCTTGAGTGAGTGAAGTTGCTCAGTCGTGTCCAACTCTTTGCAACCCTGTGGACTGTAGCCTACCAGACTCCTCTGGTCATGGGATTTTCTAGGCAAGGGTACTGGAGTGGGTTGCCATTTCCTTCTCCAGGAGATCTTTCTGACCCAGAGATTGAACCCAGGTCTCCCACATTGTAGGCAGACGCTTTACCATCTGAGCCACTAAGGAAGTCCTCTATATTCTGCCTTAACTCATTTTTTTAAAATATAAATTTATTTATTTTAATTGGAGGTTAATTACTTTACAATATTGTATTGGTTTTGCCATACATCAACATGAATCCACCGCAGGTATACACGTGTTCCCCATCCTGAACCCCACTCCCTCCTCCTCCCCGTACCATCCCTCTCGGTCCTCTCAGTGCACCAGCACCAAGCATCTGGTATTATGCATCGATTCTGGATTCTGGCGATTCATTTCATATATGTTATTATACATGTCTTCAAAATTCCTTTCACTAGTGACGAGCAAAATCCAAGCTCCAATCCACCATGGCAACATTTCCAGGGGTGTGAAAAGCACCAAATTCCAGATAACCCTCAAACTACACAGAACTAACTCTCTGAACACATCATGCCCCGTCTTCTGACAGGCATTCATCACCACAGCTCTGTATGTGTTTCACCAATGCCATTTCCAAGATATTCTTAGTTTTAATCACTAACAGTCCTAAATTTGCACAAATGCTGGAATCTGACTTAAATCACATACTGGATACCACTTAGGGGGATCCAAGGGCTTGATCACTCAAGGATCTTACAACACTGCAAACCTTCTACCCAGTGTTCTTTGAGGGTATCTGGCTTCTACCCAATCAGCCATATTATCCCATGCTTTCTTCTGTCTCTACCCTTACTTCCATCTACCAAACACCCCTAGTTTATTCTCCTTTATTCACTTTCTTGTTTGTTATAAAGTTATTACATAAGACCACAGAGGTCCCTTGGGGTTCAGTGGTGTGGCTGATATTATAGAAGCATGTTTGGCAGGTTATGTTGACTGTAATGGAAACCTAGATATTCAGCAATATTAGTTAAATTGTACTTCTCTGGCATGAGAAGTAACACAAAAATATGATCTGCCAGAAGATAGAGTTATGGAATCACATTTTTTACAGAGCAGGGAAACACACAGAAGACCTATCTTGAGTACAGACTGACATGGTCACAGAGGGCAACTCCAGGTCAGTGTTTCAGATACTACTGAATTCTATCTGCTTTCTTGGCAGCTAGTTAAAAATAAATAGTTAATGTTTTGTTCTCCTTTACATTCTAATTGGTGAATATTTCATCTAATTGGCGAACAAGACCTGCTAAAATATTAAGCACCCAGATGATCAAAAATATTACTTGTTATTGCTGAAAGCTGAAGACAATGCTTAGGTTATTTTTCCAAAGCATCAGATGTTCACTGCAAGATTATTAGAACAGCAAAACAATTGGAGCCTGCCTAAGTGTTCTACAATGGTTCAGCAGTTAATTAAATTAAGGTCCATCCACTTGATGGAATAGTGTGAAGCCATTGCAATGACGATATGGAGAATATGCTACAACCTGGAAAATATTTATGATAGAAGGTCAAATAAAAGGGCCAAATGGCAAGTAATAGGCAATCTCTCAATGTCAAGTCTGTAAAACAGATACATAAAATATCCACAAAGGTAGAAGGAGATTGTGACTGACATTTTTTATTTAATTTCCAAACCTTTCAAAATATTACTTGAATCTTAGTGTCTTTTTTTTTTTAAGCAACAGAAATCTCAGCTCTTTCATAAGTGTTTTCCTGTTGCTAGTCTTTGCCAGCCAACTCCTTTGATTCCCAGATGAGACATGGTTCTATATAGATGACCTCTATGTCTTTTCTAAAACTATTAATAGAAATTTCAAAGAAGTATGCATCTAGCAACACCACCCCCGCACCAATTCCTCTGGCAAAGAGGCTGCTCAAACAACATATCTTAGTCTCACTAGCCCATTTTTTTGAATACAGTTTGCTTGTAGATTTGATTTTTGAAGCCATATTCATAGTCTACCTAATTATAAAATATAATTTAAATTTAAAAATAAATCTACACATTTTTAAAATAAAAGGAAACTGATATACCTGATGGCTTATCCAACTGGTGGCATGACTATAGAAAGAGGAACTACTCCAAACAACCACAAAACAGTTTTTTCACTGTACAGCTGTAATGAAATATGTCCTAAGGGCAAATTGAACTTTGAAAACAATCAATTATAAACTGGTTTTGGGTAATCATATGGGTGGTGGTAGTTTTCTAGTGTGCATTTTATGTATTGTATGTGTTGAAGCAAATGAGTAACTACAATCATGGTGAGAACCAGAATTTTTGACATGGGAGTAAGAAAATGAAGGATTGGTGAGCGTAAATCAAGATTCTATAGCTCTGAACTTGGAGTCATCAGTATAAACTCATATGTATTTTTAAAAATCTCTTTTGTTCTGTCAGTGAAGTGATCTAGAAACAATGGCCAACACTAAAAGCCTTAAGCATTCTTAATTCCTAAATCTTAGTCACTAGAGAAATTCTACTAAAGGAACAAGTGCTGCTTGGAGAACTGGTAAGTTCCAGGTCTGAAGCAGGAAAGGCATAGAATGAGCCTGGAGCAGCATATAGTAACAGAAAGAAAGCCCTAAAAAGTGTTGCAGATGCCAACCTGAATTTACTTTACCCATCCAAAGTTGGGAAAACCTGAGCCTCAGTGCTGTTAGCAAGTGCAGTGATATGAAACACATCAAATGTTTCTCAACCTATTAGTTTATAATGATATTTTTAAAAATCCAGCCATTATCTTTGAAGACTATTAAGGTATCAACTCATGACTTTGAAATATGATAAATAAAAAGTATCCAGAATTTATTTATCCTATTATCCTCAGGGTATCTAAATAGTTGATAAGGAGAGGTTTTTTTTAATAAAATCATCTCAGCTTAAATAAAGAAGAAATAATAGAAATACAGTACTACCACTTTACAAGTTGTAAATGAAAGTGAAAAAGTGAAAGTATTAGTTGCTCAGTCATGTGCAACTCTTTGCGACACCCCCGTGGACTGCAGCCTGACAGGCTCCTCTGTCCATGGGATTCTCCATGCAAGAATACTGGAGTGAGTAGTCAATTTCTTCTCCAGGGTATCTTCCCAACCCAGGGATTGAACCCAGGTCTCCTGTACTGGGCAGATTCTTTATTGTCTGGATCTCAAGGGAAGTTGCAAATAATAGTTACTAAAAGCTGATATCACAAAATGGGAGGCAAAACAACATAATATACCTCATGATAATATACTGCTTATGAAGCAATCTATCTAAAAGGCATGTCTAAATCTGGTGCAGCATCTAGATCTAAGGAAATCAAACCAGTCAATCCTAAAGGAAATCTACTGTGATTATTCATGGGAAGGACTGATGCTGAAGCTGAAGAGCTCCAATACTTTGACCACCTGATGCAAAGAGCTGACTCATTGGAAAAGACCCTGATGCTGGGAAAGATTGAAGGCAGGAGGAGAAGGGGAGGACAGGGGATGAGATGGTTCGATGGCATCACTGACTCAATGGACATGAGTTTAAGCAAACTCCAGGAGACAGTGAAAGATAGGGAAACCTAGTGTGCTGCAGTACATGGGGTTGCATCAAGTCGGACATGACTTAGCAGCTAAACAACAGCTAGATCTAAACAACAATTGACAGAAAACACTGGAGTCAGAAGATCCTATTAGAGACACCTCAAAGATGCAATAAGCAAAATCTATAAAGTGGAAAACCGTAGCACACATACAACCAGGTATCTTCAGCAATACAACAAAATAACAACTGCATAGAAATAGAAAGAGATGATCAGATCAAAAGCATGTGAGAAAAAATGTTAAAATACAACATATGCCTTATTTAAATGCTGATAAAAACAAGCTGAACATAATTGTGAGCATAAATTGGACACTTGAAAATATTACAGAATTACTACCAATTATCTTTTACAGATAATGAAGGTATTGAGATATGTTTCCCTCCCCACCCCCCCACAGGGAGTTCTTAACTCCTAGAGATGCGTGTTTAATTATTTATAAATAAAATTCCATTTCTTTGAAATTTGCTTCAAACTAATCCAGGGAGCAAGGGAAGTAAGTGGGAGTATGGATGAAATAAAATGGGCATGAGTTAACAATGAAGATAAATGACGGAAGTTCATTATACTATTTTTACACTACTCTATTTTGGTTATGCTCAAAATTTCTTCTTGTTAAAGAGTTCAACAAAGTCTCATATTTTTTAATTAGGCTAACAACTTTTAAAATGGGCATCAAAGTATTTGTAAATATATTGTATAATGTTTTTATAATGTATATATCTTATTTACTTGTCACGATGTATATAGGAAAGCATCACATAATACTTAATATACATAGGAGTCTATGTCTTTTAAAATTAATTCTCTGAGATAAAAATTACTAGCCACATTTTCAAAATGAGAAATCCTTTAAAGGCATCAGTTCAGTTCAGTCGTTCAGTCGCGTCTGACTCTTTGTGACTCCATAGACTGCAGCACACCAGGCTTCACTGTCCATCGCCAACTCCTGGAGCTTGCTCAAACTCATGTCCGTCAAGTCGGTGATGCCATCCAATCATCTCATCCTCTGTCATCCCCTTCTCCTCTTGCCTTCAATCTTTCCCAGCACCAGGGTCTTTTCCAATGAGTCAGTTCTTCATATCAAGTGGCCAAAGTATTAGAGTTTCATCTAGTATCAGCCCTTCAGCAGACAATTATGACTCCATATCATGTTACTCTTATAGCTAATATTTACCTGATAATTCAGGCATGCAATTCTGAAACTAAGCCATATGATACCACTAGTCTGTAAAAAATAACTTCAATCATCCCCCTTTCTCCAGTGAATGAAATTTAAGCACCCTTCAGACCTAATGTGGCCTACTCATCATTCCTAAAACTTACCAAGCTCTTCTAAGGCTCAAGAATTTTGACCCATCAGTATTTCCCTAGAAATCCTACCTACGCTTTTTCATTTAGTGATCTATCCATTAATGATCTTCCATTAATGATCTATCTAAAAGTAACCCTTCTTGGTGAAGACTTCCCTAGTCCCATGATAGAGATACTCATTTCCTTTTCAGTGTGCCCATAACAAATAGACATAGTCACAGAATAAACATTCACAGAATATAACTGCCATTATTTACAAAATATTTATCAGTCACTGTTCCAAGTGTTTTATCTATACTAAATTAATTTACTTATCCCAACAATCCTGTGAAGTAAATACTACTACCATCCCCATTTGGCAGATGAGGAAACTAAGGCTTTTCCTTGAAGGATTGAATCAGTTTTGTTTTGTTTTCCTTTGTATTTAAAATACCAAATAGTGCAAAGCACATAGAAATTGTTTGGTAAATATTTGTTGACTTGGATTGGTTTGGAGATTTTAATAATTTATTTGAAGCAAAGCCATTTTTCAACAGTAATTTTTAGATAAAGCAGGAAAAAAATTGGATGAAATAAGCTCTTCTAATTTAGATCATGTGCTGGAATAGATTGAAACTGTGATTGACTTTTCTCAGAAGAAAACAAAAGTAATTATCTGTGCAATGGAGTTCTTTATTCAAACTATTTGCTTGGCTATTTTTGCTGTTATGAGGCATTTTACAAAAGATTTCTTTTTTTTTTTTAATTGCCACTAATTTTTGATGAAATAAGGCCATGAAAGATTTTGACCAGCCCTGGTATCTCAAAATCTCAATTGAAAATCAGTTTTATAAAACACCTCAAATTGCGAGGACTGGGAGTGTATCTCGGTCAACCTCAGAATAGAGTTGAACAAAGTGTTTTCTAAATCACCCGTTTTATTTTTAGAACACATTTGTCTTTTAAAATGAACAACGGTGCTCCTGACAATGGTATCATTTGGAAAATGTTTTAATATACATAAAACATTGCATGTCTCTTTAAGTCTATTTCTCAAGAGATTTTCTATTTGTGATGGTGTGACTAGAGTTTTATCTTCCTTTTTTTTTTTTTTTATCACAGATGGTATTATTTGTAGAGTGCATCTTAACATTCAGTACATTTTTACTGTGTTGTCTTAAATGTCAGTACGTTATCAGCCTAAGTCAGTCAAACAATTTTCTGTGAGAGGCAGAAGCTCATGAAAAGGGTCTTGATGTTGGGATGAGATGGTTCGATGGCATCACTGACTCAATGGACATGAGTTTAAGCAAACTCCAGGAGACAGTGAAAGATAGGGAAACCTAGTGTGCTGCAGTACATGGGGTTGCATCAAGTCGGACATGACTTAGCAGCTAAACAACAGCTAGATCTAAACAACAATTGACAGAAAACACTGGAGTCAGAAGATCCTATTAGAGACACCTCAAAGATGCAATAAGCAAAATCTATAAAGTGGAAAACCGTAGCACACATACAACCAGGTATCTTCAGCAATACAACAAAATAACAACTGCATAGAAATAGAAAGAGATGATCAGATCAAAAGCATGTGAGAAAAAATGTTAAAATACAACATATGCCTTATTTAAATGCTGATAAAAACAAGCTGAACATAATTGTGAGCATAAATTGGACACTTGAAAATATTACAGAATTACTACCAATTATCTTTTACAGATAATGAAGGTATTGAGATATGTTTCCCTCCCCACCCCCCCACAGGGAGTTCTTAACTCCTAGAGATGCGTGTTTAATTATTTATAAATAAAATTCCATTTCTTTGAAATTTGCTTCAAACTAATCCAGGGAGCAAGGGAAGTAAGTGGGAGTATGGATGAAATAAAATGGGCATGAGTTAACAATGAAGATAAATGACGGAAGTTCATTATACTATTTTTACACTACTCTATTTTGGTTATGCTCAAAATTTCTTCTTGTTAAAGAGTTCAACAAAGTCTCATATTTTTTAATTAGGCTAACAACTTTTAAAATGGGCATCAAAGTATTTGTAAATATATTGTATAATGTTTTTATAATGTATATATCTTATTTACTTGTCACGATGTATATAGGAAAGCATCACATAATACTTAATATACATAGGAGTCTATGTCTTTTAAAATTAATTCTCTGAGATAAAAATTACTAGCCACATTTTCAAAATGAGAAATCCTTTAAAGGCATCAGTTCAGTTCAGTCGTTCAGTCGCGTCTGACTCTTTGTGACTCCATAGACTGCAGCACACCAGGCTTCACTGTCCATCGCCAACTCCTGGAGCTTGCTCAAACTCATGTCCGTCAAGTCGGTGATGCCATCCAATCATCTCATCCTCTGTCATCCCCTTCTCCTCTTGCCTTCAATCTTTCCCAGCACCAGGGTCTTTTCCAATGAGTCAGTTCTTCATATCAAGTGGCCAAAGTATTAGAGTTTCATCTAGTATCAGCCCTTCAGCAGACAATTATGACTCCATATCATGTTACTCTTATAGCTAATATTTACCTGATAATTCAGGCATGCAATTCTGAAACTAAGCCATATGATACCACTAGTCTGTAAAAAATAACTTCAATCATCCCCCTTTCTCCAGTGAATGAAATTTAAGCACCCTTCAGACCTAATGTGGCCTACTCATCATTCCTAAAACTTACCAAGCTCTTCTAAGGCTCAAGAATTTTGACCCATCAGTATTTCCCTAGAAATCCTACCTACGCTTTTTCATTTAGTGATCTATCCATTAATGATCTTCCATTAATGATCTATCTAAAAGTAACCCTTCTTGGTGAAGACTTCCCTAGTCCCATGATAGAGATACTCATTTCCTTTTCAGTGTGCCCATAACAAATAGACATAGTCACAGAATAAACATTCGCAGAATATAACTGCCATTATTTACAAAATATTTATCAGTCACTGTTCCAAGTGTTTTATCTATACTAAATTAATTTACTTATCCCAACAATCCTGTGAAGTAAATACTACTACCATCCCCATTTGGCAGATGAGGAAACTAAGGCTTTTCCTTGAAGGATTGAATCAGTTTTGTTTTGTTTTCCTTTGTATTTAAAATACCAAATAGTGCAAAGCACATAGAAATTGTTTGGTAAATATTTGTTGACTTGGATTGGTTTGGAGATTTTAATAATTTATTTGAAGCAAAGCCATTTTTCAACAGTAATTTTTAGATAAAGCAGGAAAAAAATTGGATGAAATAAGCTCTTCTAATTTAGATCATGTGCTGGAATAGATTGAAACTGTGATTGACTTTTCTCAGAAGAAAACAAAAGTAATTATCTGTGCAATGGAGTTCTTTATTCAAACTATTTGCTTGGCTATTTTTGCTGTTATGAGGCATTTTACAAAAGATTTCTTTTTTTTTTTTAATTGCCACTAATTTTTGATGAAATAAGGCCATGAAAGATTTTGACCAGCCCTGGTATCTCAAAATCTCAATTGAAAATCAGTTTTATAAAACACCTCAAATTGCGAGGACTGGGAGTGTATCTCGGTCAACCTCAGAATAGAGTTGAACAAAGTGTTTTCTAAATCACCCGTTTTATTTTTAGAACACATTTGTCTTTTAAAATGAACAACGGTGCTCCTGACAATGGTATCATTTGGAAAATGTTTTAATATACATAAAACATTGCATGTCTCTTTAAGTCTATTTCTCAAGAGATTTTCTATTTGTGATGGTGTGACTAGAGTTTTATCTTCCTTTTTTTTTTTTTTTATCACAGATGGTATTATTTGTAGAGTGCATCTTAACATTCAGTACATTTTTACTGTGTTGTCTTAAATGTCAGTACGTTATCAGCCTAAGTCAGTCAAACAATTTTCTGTGAGAGGCAGAAGCTCATGAAAAGGGTCTTGATGTATGTCTCCTATGTAACACCTTCAACTCGTTTCAGCCTTATGCTGATTCTGAATGCCTTTATTTAAAACATGCCATTTTCCCCATTCTAAACTTGTTTCATCCTGCCACCTCAAAATTGTCAACCACTGTTGTAATACCTTCCATTTATGTCTGGGTTCATTTGATTTTATATAACAAAACTTCAAACTCAATTGGTTGAAACAAAAATAAAAAACTAATCCACACTTGCCCAGGCAAGCAAATTCTGATGCCCAAATCTTTTTTGTTGCTTTCTTTCTAATGGTGTAATTTTCAAATACCCTCTCATTTTTAGTAGCAAGATGGCAACTGAAAACCATGACCTATCTTCAGAGCTTCAGTCCCTAAGAGAAAGTACCCCTTTGTATCCCAATACATGTACCTAATATCACCAGAAGGGATTCCCTGGTGGCTCAGATGGTAAAGCGTCTACCCGCAATGCAGGAGACCCGGATTTGATCCCCAGGTCGGGAAGATCCCCTGGAGAAGGAAATGGCAACCCACTCCAGTACTCTTGTCTAGAATTCCATGGATAGAGGAGCCTGGTGGGCTACAGTCCACGGGGTCGCGAAGAGTCAGACATGACTGAGCAACTTCACTTACTTAGTATCACCAGAACCAGTTAATGTGGCTGGGGAAACTGATTTTTCTTTTCTTTTTTTTTAAACTTTTCATTTCGTATTGGAGTTGTTGTTTAATCATTAAGTCATGTCCGATGCTTTGCAACCCCATGGACTAAATGTAGCCCACCAGGCTCCTCTGTCCATGGGATTTCCCCGGGCAAGAATACTAGACTGGGTTGCCATGTCCTTCTCCAGTATTGGGGTATAGCCAATTAAGGAACAGTGTTGTGACAGTTTCAGGTGAACAGTGAAGAGATTCAACCATACATATACATGTTCCAATTCTTCCTCAAATTCTCTTCCCATGCAGGCTGCCATATAACATTGAGCCATATTCCATGTGCTATTCAGTAGGTCCTTGCTGGCTATCCACTTTAAACAGAGCTTCATTCTCATTGAAGAACATATCAGATGACAGTTGTGACCAGTAATTTGTGACCATCCCAAACTCCCAAACTATCTCTTTCCCCCAATGTTCCCCTCTGGAAACCAGAAGTTCATTCTCTAAGTCTGTGAGTCTGGGAAACTGATTTTTTTGATTGTCCAAACTTGGTTCATATGCTCAACCCTATTAATGATGAAAAGAGGCTAGCACTACTTGAAGGACACACATTGAAAGTATAAGGTTGTCTCTCCCAAAGAAATAAAGAAGAACTATCACCAAAAAGGTAATGTATTTGGGATAACATTCAGACAACTGTATGGTAGTGAGAAAAGCAGTATCGATTCAGATTACTCAGGAACAATGTCCAGTTCAAAACCTTAGTATGATTTTAGCCAGTCAAGTTCTTTTGAACTTTAGTTTCCTTCTCTGTAAAATGTGAAAATAATGCCTATTTTACTCATTTTACTCAAATGAGTAAGAATAAGTAAATTACTTGCCACATACCATGTTGCTTGGCAAATAGTAGACACCAACAAAAGCTAGCTTTCTTCAAGACCAAGAATACGTTCATCTTGGAAAACATCTTCTACTGTTCCTGTCTTTTCATTTGTACCCTCTGAAATCTTGGTTAAATTAGAATCCATTATACAATTGAGCACTTAATTGCATACGAGCAATTCCACCTCTGTATGTTAGATATGCAAATGCCTTATCAACTAATTTTCAAGCTCTTTATGGGCTTAGATCATTTCTTGGTACCCTGCCCCAGCAGTCAGCTTGGGACTAGTTACTCACTCAGCACAGAGTAAGAGATGCCTTGCATCTTTAGACCTGACTATGGGGTCAAATCATAAGGGATTTGATTTAGGTCATACCTGGATGGTCTAGTGGTTTTCCCTACTTTCTTCAATTTGAGTCTGAATTTGGCAATAAGGAGTTCATGATCTGAGCCACAGTCAGCTCCCGGCCTTGTTTTTGTTGACTGTATAGAGCTTCTCCATCTTTGGCTGCATAGAATATAATCAATCTGATTTCGGTGTTGACCATCTGGTGATGTCCACGTGTAGAGTCTTCTCTTGTGTTGTTGGAAGAGGGTGTTTGCTATGACCAGTGCATTTTCTTGGCAAAACTCTATTAG
>SJYT01028569.1:13740-283793 GCA_006410635.1 Cephalophus harveyi | reverse complement strand
GTGTTGACCATCTGGTGATGTCCATGTGTAGAGTCTTCTCTTGTGTTGTTGGAAGAGGGTGTTTGCTATGACCAGTGCATTTTCTTGGCAAAACTCTATTAGTCTTTGCCCTGCTTCATTCCGCATTCCAAGGCCAAATTTGCCTGTTACTCCAGGTGTTTCTTGACTTCCTACTTTAGCATTTCAGTCCCCTATAATGAAAAGGACATCTTTTTTGGGTGTTAGTTTTAAAAGGTCTTGTAGGTCTTCATAAAACCATTCAACTTCAGCTTCTTCAGCATTACTAGTTGGGGCATAGACTCGGATAACTGTGATATTGAATGGTTTGCCTTGGAGATGAACAGAGATCATTTTTCACACTTACTGGTAAATAATGTACAGTCGAAGTATGGCTAAGCATTGACAGCTGTAGCATAAAATATGGTAAGTTGTATATTGCGAGTTAAGGCATTATCATTAATGGTAAAATTATTCTCAACATATTAAGGATTGATACAAAATCCCTTGAATATTTGAATAATGTCAGATTGGCTTGAATCAGACATTAAATAGTAGTGTTGGAGGTGGAGAAGGAAGGGAACCTCAGTTTATGTCCTCAAGGAGCCTATTCTGTAATGGATTGAAGTTGTCATTGGAATGTAGAAAGTATCAAAGACATATAACTCCCAAGGATTTCTGAATTTGAAACTGGACCTTGGGAGTTATATAACATTTTAATGTAGTTCTAAAGTGTAGGTTACCTGGATACCCAGTTACTTGGGAGATGAATAAGACAATAAGGATATAAATGTTGAGACAAAGGTATATACAGGCACAAAACAAACATTTTTGGCTACCCAATGCAACCCATGCATGGTACATCCATGCATGCAGCACCTTGTTCTGTTATTCTTTTATTAAATAATTCAGACCTAACATATCTAAAATAATCACACACCACCACTCGGCTTAAGAAACAGTGTTACCAATAAAATTATTTTTCTGCCATTTCATTACTTTTTCTTCCTCCTCCTTTTGATACACTTTTGTCTTCTCAAACTTTATGTAAACTGTATCATTCTGTACATACCATTTTACAGTTTGCTTTTGTGATTCAACCCCTCCCCACTCTGATTTATTAGTGTAGACAAGCTTATTGAAGTGGTAGAGAATCTGCTGGCCAGTGCAGGAGATGTGGGTTGGATCCCTGGGTCATGCAGATCCCCTGGAGAGAGAAATGGCAACCCACTCCAGTACTCTTGCCTGGAGAATCTCATGGACAGAGGAGCCTGGCAGGCTACAGTCCATGGCTCACGAAAAGTCAGGCGTGACTGGGTGACCGGGCACACACACACGTATTTAATTGCAACTTCGGTCTTAACTGCTGTACAGTACTTCAATTCATGATTGTTCATGATTTGTCCAACCCTCTTCTGCCAGCCATTCAGGTGGTTTTCAATCTTTGCCACCTGCAGAGTTGCTGTGGACATTGTGCACATCAGGGGCTGTGGCTGGGAGTGAAGATCCCATTTTCTGGACTTGACTTCACTTCGCCAAGTTCTTCTCTGAATAGATGTCTCAGCTTGTGCTTCCACTGGAAGTTTATGAATTTTGCCTTTGTTTCTCTTTTCTGCCACTGGCAGGTTTCAGTTTTTGTGAGTTTCATTGTGTAGCCTGTTTGAATTGCAACGTTCTCATCATTGAGGTGGTGTGTGCTGCACTGGAATTCCACTTGGGCTGAGTGGCTTGGTCAGATCTGTTCATGGTGGCGTTTTCTTAAGAATGTATGTAATCTGCAAAAATAAACAACCCAAATAAAAAAATGGATAGAGAACCTAAATAGAAGATGTACAGTTGGCCAAGAGATACATGAAAAGATGTTCCATACAGTTAATTGTTAGAAAGGCAAGTCAAAATTACAATGAGGTATCATCTCACACCCGTCAGAATGCCCATCATCAAAAAGTCTACAAGTAATAATTGCTGGAGAGGGTGTGGAGAAAGGGGAACACTTATACTCTGTTGGTGGAAGTGTAAATTGGTGCAGCCACTGTGGAAAACAGTATGGACGTTCCCTAAGCTAAAAATAGCTACCATATGATCCAGCAATCCCACTCCTATGCATGTATCTGGAGAAAACGAATTTGAAAAGATACATGACCACTTATGTTCATAGCAGCATAATTTACAATAGCTAAGACATAGAAGCAATCTATATATCCATTAACAGATGAATGGATAAAGAAGATGTGGTATACGTACACAATGGAATATTACTCAGCCATCAGAAGAATGAAATAATGCCGTTTGCAGCAACATGGATGGACCTAGAAATTGTCATCCTAAGTGGAGTAAGCCAGAATGAGAAAGACAAATATTGTGTGATATTACTTATATTTTGAATCTAAAATATGATGCAAATGAACTTATTTAGGAAATAGAGACACATATAGAAAACAAACTTTGGTTACCAAAGGGGATGGCAAGGGTTATGGCGGAGCTACATTAGTAGCGTGAGATTAGCAGATACAAACTACTATATATAAAGTAGATAAACATTAAGGTCCTTCTGTATAGCACTTGTTCAGTTGCCAAGTTGTGTCCACCTCTTTTAGACCCCATGGACTGCAGCGTGCCAGACTCCTCTGTCCTCTACCACCTCCTGGAGTTTGCTCAGATTCATGTCCATGGAGACGGTGACGCTGTCTAACCATCCCATACTCTGCCGTCCCCTTCTCCTCTTGCCTTCAATCTTTCCCAGCGTCAACACAGGCCATGATTATTTGATAACTTGTAATAAACTATAATGGAAAAGAATGTGAAAAAGAAAATTATATATATATATATATGAAACGGAATCATTTTTACACCAGAAACTAACACAGCATTGTAAATCAACTGTATTTCATAAAACCAATACGGTATTGTAAAGTAAAATAAAGTAAAATAAAATTTTAAAAAATAAAAATTAAAAAAAAAAAAAAAACAACAAAATCAGGCCATGATTATTTGATAACTTGTAATAAACTATAATGGAAAAGAATGTGAAAAAGAAAATTATATATATATATATGAAACGGAATCATTTTTACACCAGAAACTAACCCAGCATTGTAAATCAACTGTATTTCATTTAAAAATATAAGCTAAGCAGATGCACTGTGAAGACTGTCCCTTCACCACTGTCCCATCCCAACGTCCTGCTGGTACCTTGGTACCACCCTCAACCCCCACCCTGATGGTGCTTGTGTCCTTGGGACTCAGGGTCGGTGGGTCCATGTCCCACCAATGTGCTGAATGAACAGATGTAACCTTATTCCTTGGAAATAAATGTGATGTGGAATATCTGCTTGACACCAAAATGGTCAATAAATTGAACCAGAGAGTAATTGCTCTGTCTCATGCTATGAAGCACCCACACTGACTTATTCTTGGTTCATTTTTACGGACTTGCTTCTATTATAGACAAACAAGCTCAGGGAGGAAGAATTAAGACTGGTAGTTTTGTCTTAGCTGGATTTTGTTTTCATAAAGATAAGTGGAAGTGTGCTATTCCATTTTTCTTATTCAATGCTATTATGGCATGAAAATCTACCCAAAATCCAGTCATACTTCTACCACTCCAATTGCCTTTCATTTTTCTAGATTCTTTTTCAGTTCTTCTGTTCATGTGAATCTGTAGATTTTGTGATTATAATCAGAGTCTATGCAGATTTGTCTTCCTCCCCCAGTATATCAAACACACTTACATTAGTATATATTTTTCCATGTGTCTTTTTAGTGGCTGGATACTCTTGCATTTAATGATGTACTACAGTGTATGTAACAAATTCTATACTCTTGGACATTTGTATTCAGTTTTTGTTATCAGTGATGCTAACGTGATTCTCTTGGTTTTTATGTAACTTATGCATCTCTGTATTTAAACATAGGCAGGTAGTAGATTGCATACAGAGAGTTTGAGGGCCTAGTTCTGGAGTCACGTTTCCTGGGTTCAAATTCTTGTTCTGTTGCGTACGCTGTGCCCTCCCTGGAAAGTTATATGACCACTGTGTGTCTATGGTGTGTCTCTAAAATGAAGAAATTCAAGTAGCTCCTAAGGTTGCAATGAAGATTAAATGATAAAATATAAGTAAGTTGCTTAGAACAGTCTGATACAAAGTGAAGGCTCATTAAAATTTAGCTATGAAACAGCAATATTTACAATAGCTAAGGCATGAAAGCAACCTAAATGTCCATCAACAGAGGAATGGATAAGGAAGATGTGGTACATACACCCAGTGGAATGTTACTCAGCCAGGAAAAAGAATGAAATAATGCCATTTGCATCAACATGGATGGACCTAGAGATTATCACACTAAGTAAGTCAGAAAGAGAATGACAGATACTGTGTGATGTCACTTAAATGTGTAACCTAAAACAATGACACAAATGAACTTACTTATGAAGCAAACTTACAGTTACCAAATGGAAAAGGAAGGAGGGATGAATTAGAATATTTTGTTGCTGTTGTTCAGTCGCTCCGTCCTGTACGACTCTTTGTGACCCCATGGACTGCAGCACACCAGGCTTCCCTGTCCTTCACCATCTCCCAGAGCTTGCTCAAACTCACGTCCATTGAGTCAGTGATGCCATCCAACAATCTCATCCTCTGTCGTCCCCTTCTCCTCCTGCCTGCAATCCTTCCCACCATCAGGGTCTTTTCTAATGAGTTGGCTCTGCACCAGGTGGCCACAGTACTGAAGCGTCAACTTCAGCCTCAGCCCTTCCAGTGAGTATTCAGGGTTGGTTTCCTTTAGGATTGACTGGTTTGATTTCCTTACTGTCCAAGGGGCTCTCAAGAGTCTTTTCCAGCACCACAGTTGGAAAGCATCAGTTCTTCAGCACTCAGCCTTCTTTACATGACTCTCATATCTGTACATGACTACTGGAAAAACCATAGCTTTGACTATACAGAACTTTGTTGACAAAGTAATGTCTCTGCTTTTTAAAATGCTGTTTACGTTTGTCATAACTTTTCTTCCAAGGAGCAAGTGTCTTAATTTCATGGCTGGAATCACTGTGTGCAGTGACTTTGGAGCCCAAAATATAGTCTGTCACTGTTTCCATTGTTTCCCCATCTATTTGCCATAAAGTGATGAGACTGGACACCATTACCTTAGTTTTTTCAGTGTTGAGTTTTAAGCCAGCTTTTCCACTCTCCTTTTTCACCTCCATCAGGCTCTGTGGTTCCTCTACTTTCTGCCATTAGGGTGGTGTCATCTGCATATCTGAAGTTATTGATATTTCTCCTGGCAATCTTGATGCCAGCTTGTGCTTCTTCCAGCCCAGCATTTCTCATGATGTACTCTGCATGTAAGTTAAATAAGCAGGGTGACAATATACAGCTTTGATATACTCCTTTCCCAATTTAGAATCAGTTCATTGTTCCATGTCCGGTTCTAACTGTTGCTTCTTGACTTGCATACAGGTTTTGCAGGAGGCAGGTAGGTGGTCTGGTATTCCCATTTCTTAAAGAATTTTCCACAGTTTGTTGTGAGCCACACAGTCAAAGGCTTTAGCGTAGTCAATGAAGCAGAAGTAGATGTTTTTCTGGAGTTCTCTTGTTTTTTCTATGATTCAATGGATGTTGGCAGTTTGATCTCTGGTTCCTCTGCTTTTTCTAAATCCAGCTTGTACATCTGGAAGTTCTCAGTTCACATATTGTGGAAGCCTAGCTTGAAGGATTTTGAGCGTTACCTTGCTAGCATAGGAAATGAGTGCAATTATGCGGTAGTTTGAACATTCTTTGGCATTGACTTTCTTTGGGACTGTAGTGAAAACTGACATTTATTTCTTATTTATTTAATTTGGAAATAACTGATACACACTGCTGCTGCTGCTGCTGCTAAGTTGCTTCAGTCGTGTCTGACTCTGTGCGACCCCATAGATGGCAGCCCACCAGGCTCCCCCATCCCTGGGATTCTCTAGGCGAGAATACTGGAGTGGGTTGCCATTTCCTTCTCCAATGCGTGAAAGTGAAAAGTCAAAGTGAAGTCGGTCACTACTATATATAAAAATAGATAAACAGCAAGGTCCTACTGTATAGTTTGGGGAACTATATTCAGGATCTTATAATCTATATAATGGAAAAGAATCTGGAGAAGAATACGTAGATAAACATGTGTATATATGTATATGTGCATGCATGCTCAGTTGCTTCCGTCATGTCTGATTCTTTTTGACCCTGTGGACCCTAGCCTGCCATGCTTCTCTGTTCATGGGAATCTCTAGGCAGGAATACTGAAGTGGGTTGTCATGCTCCAGGGGATATTCCTGATCTAGGGATTGAGCCTGCGTCTCTTATGTCTCCTGCATTGGCAGCTGGATTCTTTACCACTAGTGCCACCTGGCGGAGAAGGCAATGGCACCCCACTCCAGTCCTCTTGCCTGGAAAACCCCATAGGCAGAGGAGCCTGGTGGGCTGCAGTCCATGGCGTCGCTAAGAGTCGGCACGACTGAGCGACTTCACTTTCGCTTTTCACTTTCATGCATTGGAGAAGGCAATGGCAACCCACTCCAGTATCCTTGCCTGGAGAATCCCAGAGACAGAGGAGCCTAGTGGGCTGCCATCTATGGGGTCGCACAGAGTCGGACACGACTGAAGCGACTTAGCAGCAGCAGCAGTGCCGCCTGGGATATATATAATAACTGTATCACTTTGCTGTGTACCTGAAACCAATGCAGCATTGTAAATAAAGTATACTTCAATAAAAAAAATTAGCTATTAAATAATCCAGATCTTAGGGGGAGGGATGGAGGTATTAACAGGTGGAAACCTAGATGAAATAAGATTGACCACAATCGTGCTGATAATTGATGAAGCTGGGTGTCAGGTACAAGGGCTTCACTATACTATTCTTTCAATTCTTTTATGTGTTTGAAATGTTTTAGTACTAGAAAGTGAAAGTACACATAATACAAACATTTTTTTTCACTTAATTTTTTTTTTTTTTTTTTTTAGCTATTTTCTTCAGACATGTTTCTAGGAGTGGGGTCACCAGGTGGGATATTTTTATGATCGTTGTTTTGAATATGGCCGAATTGCTTTAGGAAAAAATTGTATGGTGCTATCCACAAGTAAGCCAATTGTATCACAATTTTTTTTTTTTTTTTGCTTTTAGCTATTTTCTTCAGACATGTTTCTAGGAGTGGGGTCACCAGGTGGGATATTTTTATGATCGTTGTTTTGAATATGGCCGAATTGCTTTAGGAAAAAATTGTATGGTGCTATCCACAAGTAAGCCAATTGTATCACAATCTCAAACAGCATAAATAAGGTATTATCATTACGTGCTTGTCACCCAATTTTATCAATAAAATTGCATCTCAGTTGTTTCCCCCCCTTTTAAAGTGAAGCAGAAACTGCAAGCATTTTGTTTTTAATTTCATTTATTTTTGGCTGCACTGGTCTTCATTGCTGTGTGCGGGCTTTCTCTAGCTGGCGAGTGGGGGCTACTGTGGTTGTGGGGCTCAGGCTTCTCACTGTGGGGGCTTCTCTTCTTCTGGATCACGGGCTCCAGGGTACACGGGCTTCAGTAATCCCGGCACGTGGGCGCAGTAGTTGTGGCACATGGGCCTACTTGTCTCACAGCATGTGGGATCTTCCTGGACCAGGGATCGAACCTGTGTCTCCTGTATTGGAAGGCGGATTCTTTACCACTGAGCCCCCAGGGAAGCCCGAACCTTTTCTTAATTGTGGTTACCGCTGGTTATCATTTGCAAAAAAATTACCTGCCTCTGTCCTTCGTCGTTTTATCTGTGAGGATTTGATAGGATTCATTGTATGAAAGCCATATATAATGGTTTGGCATTAAACTCACTGAAATGATCATATTACACGTAAAAATTATTTATTTATTTTAATTGGAGGCTAATTACTTTACAATATTGTGGTGGTTTTTTGCCATATATTGACATGAATCAGCCATGGGTGTACATGTGCCCCCCATCCTGAACCCCCCTCCCCCCACCCTCCTCATGGAATGGAGGAACTGTCATCACGGTTAGGTATCGTGATATTTGAAAAATCCCTTCTTTCATATGCATTCACGGCAAACATGCTTTTTGACACCTTCACAACCCGAGGTGTAAGAATGATTATGATCTCTGTGTCTTACTGGTTTGGAATATGTTCCTGATTTATGCTTGCTATAAACGCATGGTCAAGCCATGATGAAGTGCTCCGAGGTGGCAGCTACCACTGTTCTTCGATAGCAACCCCTCCGCCTGCTGTCGCCTTCGTTGTGGGCCACCTGTCACCAGAGGCCAGGCTGCAGATGTCCCTTCTCAATGGAATTTGACCTCAGTAAATTTGCAGGTGTCTCTGGAAGGGCAGAGAAACTGCCACCCTGTTTTTATGGGATTCCGTATGTGTAGTGAACGTACTCAGATTTGCTTTCTCTCTTTTTCAGTCCCTGCTTTTCATGGCGCTGATGACAATTGGTAAAACCAATACAGATCATGATCACAAATTCTCTCCATAGTGTTTTAAAATATGGTCAGTTGCTTATCATTAAGATACTGAGTAATGTTTTATTCACCCATCTTTTGAGACTCCTCCGTGGGGGCTGGCACATTTCTGTTATATTATTACAATCCATGTATTTAAACTTTTTAGAATGTCAAGGGCTAATATTATACAGTGGTTTATTTAAACTTTATATTTTTCTGTATTTAAATGTATGATTTGTAAATGATAGTTTTTAAAAATGGATTTCTGGTGTATACTAGAAAGCCACATTTTATTCCATCTTCGTAACCACAGGGACCGAACAGTGACAGTGTATGAAGCCCTCTATTTCAATTTCATGTTATTTATTTCTTGACAAATGGCAAGAGGGGCATAAAATTGTTTTATTTGTCAAATTTGCATAAGAAGTTTCTTACAAAAAGCTTTTATAGTACACAACACACATAAATTCTTACATAATCATCCTTTTGAGATTAGCCTTATAGTTTTTTGCTGTTTTTCCTTTCTCATTTTTTTGGGGAAAATATTTTGGGTATATATCTGTATTTTTATATTGTTAAAGTGTAATTGACATCTACTGTTATGTTTCAGGTGTATGACATAATGATCTGACATTTGTCTACATAGCAAAATGATCACCAGGTTAAGTCTAGTTAACGTGAATCATTATATAGAGTTATAAGCATTCCCTCTCCCCTTTTTTTCTTGTGATTTTTAAGATCTACTCTTGAAAGTGAAAGTGTTAGTTGCTCAGTCCTGTCTGACTTTTTGTGGTCAGACCCTCTGGACATAGCACGCCAGGCTCCTCTGTCTATGGGATTCTCTAAGCAAGAATGCTGGAGTGGGTTGCTATCTCCTCCTCCAGGGAATCTTCCCGACCCAGGGATCGAACCCAGGTCTGCTGTGTCTCCTGCATCGCCAGGCGGGTTCTTGACCACTAGCGCCTACTCTTCAGTTCAGCTCAGTCGCTCAGTCGTGTCCAACTCTTTGCGACCCCATGGACTGCAGCACGCCAGGCCTCCCTGTCCATCACCAACTCCCAGAGTCTACTCAAACTCATGTCCATTGAGTCAGTGATGCCATCCAACCATCTCATCCTCTGTCGTCCCCTTCTCCTCCTGCCCTCAATCTTTCCCAGCATCAGGGTCTTTTCAAATGAGTCAGCTCTTTGCATCAGGTGGGCAAAGTATTGGAGCTTCAGCTTCAGCATCAGTCCTTCCAATGAATATTCAACACTGATTTCCTTTAGGATGGACTGGTTGGCTCTCCAGCTTTCAAATATGCAATATTAACTATAGTCACCATGCTATATGTTACATCCCCATGACTTAATTATTTTGTAGATGGAAGTTTGTAACTTTTGACCCCCTTAATCCATTTTTCATTCCCCCCACCCCACCTGGCCTCTTGCAAGCACCAGTCTGTTCTCTATTGGAAAACTTTTAAGGTAAGAAAAATTTGCCATGATGGAAAGAAAGTACCAATTGTTTTAAAGGAAAGATGCAAAATTGAAAGTTTTTTTTTTTCTTTTTGTTAGTAATCTGTAGAAAAGCTAAACTTTAAGCCTGAGTTTATGACATAAGACTATGTGATTGGCTAAATATGGATACTGGTTTTCAGACTTAAATAAACAAAAGTACGTTTTAAAAGATCTGATACTTATAATGAGGAAAAATAGAGTTCTAAAACTCCTGTATAAAAAGCATCTAAATTGTATCTATGCCTATGTGTTTGTATGTGTGTTGTATGTGTATTTTATAAAATTATGAAAACAATTCCCCAAATAGCGTTTCTACTTAGATAAATGTCAGTGCAAATGTGGACATAAACATCTTGGCTAAATAAATAAATAGCTAAAAGATGGGCTTTTGTATCAGTTTGGGAAAGATATATTATTACTTATGACAGCTGGTAGGTTCATCTCAGGGTACAGCGAATCAGAGCTGTTGACCTGGATGTACTTACTTCCCCTTGCAATTCCAGCTTCACTGTGATTCCTGAGGATGACAAAATTTAAGAATGAAGGAATCTGTTCATGTATTGGGAGTAAACTCAGTTTAGCATACTTTCCCAACAGGGCGCCTATTCCTTGCTCTAGTACAAAAAAACCTTCTCAGATATTTACAAGTTGTCTCACTGATTATTTCACCCACATTTGAGAGCCTTTCCTCTGCGTTCCATGCTAAACTTAAAGAGGCATCTGGCTGGCCTCCTGCCTGCTTCGCAGGGTCAAGGTGAACATCACCAAACCTCTCTGCCTGTGGTCCTCCTAGACCCTCTCATCCTCCTCTTTATGGACCAAGTTCCTGCCAATGAGCAGCCTTCCTGACCCAGGGCTGGGAGGGAGCCCCCCTCCCTTCCTTCTCCGGCGTCACATTCCCAGCCTTCACTCATTCAAATAACGAGTGGTTCATTATTTGAACCACTGGTTCATTATCTCCCTTTTTCTTGCTATTTCCTCTTGCTCATTTAAAAGTGTCCTTGGAGTTCAAATAAGTTCCCAATTTAACCCTGATTTAAAATGAATGGCTGGAGGAAACGTGGAGATTTTTTTTTTACCCCAGGGTCTGCATATCACGTCTCTGATCCTAAAGTTAAAAAGTGAAAGCTGCTCAGTTGTGTCCGACTCTTTGCGACCCCATAGACTATATAGTCATGGAATTCTCCAGGCCAGAATTCTGGAGTGGGTAGCCTTTCCCTTCTCCAGGGGATCTTCCCAGCCCAGGGATCGAACCCAGGTCTCCCACATTGCAGGCAGATTCTTTACTGGCTGAGCCACAAGGGAAGCCCCAAGAGTACTGGGAGTGGGTAGCCTATCCCTTCTCCAGTGGCTCTTCCCGACCCAGAAATCGAACCGGGGTCTCCTGCATTGCAGGCGGATTCTTTCCCAAGTGAGCCATCAGGGAAGCCCCTCTGTTCCTAAGAGACAATTTAATACAAATTTGAAAGGCCAGGTGGCCTGTGTTTTCATCATGATTCTGCCAGTTAGCACTTCGTGACCTTGGGCAAGTTAGCCCTCTCTGCGTCTGAGATTTTTTTTATTATCATTTAGTATCTTAGTCGTGTCCCTGACCAGGGATCAAACCTGAGTCTCCTGCATTGGCAGGCAGATTCTTTACCACTGAGCCACCTGGGAAGGCCATCTGGGTCCTGTCTGGCATTAATAATTTTCTGCCAAAAGCAGCTCTTGTGTGGCTGGAGATTGGATCTTGTTAAGTCGTGCTTCAAAGTAAAGAATGGAGAGCATCACTGCGGGTTAGCGCGCTAACCTTTGGGGTTCTGGGCACGTCACGTCTTGTCCTGGGCTCGGTCAGGCGGGCTGCTAGAATGGTTGTGCCTCCAGGCAGTCTTCATTCATGAGTGCTGAACCTGGGAGGGGTTGTGGAGTTGAGAAACTTGAATCACTTCTTTAAAAAGTCACAATAAATCAACCTTCTACACACCACGCCTTTTCCAGGGTACCGGAGCTGGAGGGGGTGATGAAGAACAGGGAGGGTTCTGACTCCGTCTTGTCCCTGCAGCTGGCAGTGGGCACATTGCTGGGTCGGGGGGCAGTGGTGCATCCATGGGCATGCCAAGTTGATGGACAGAGGTCTCTGGTTATTTGCCCGTGTCAATGGTAAAGAACAAGGCATGAGAAACACATGCAAAGCCGGGGATATTGTCTTTTTGTTTCTTGTATAGATTTGTGAACCATTTGATTTGTCCCTTTTGAAACTGGGCATTCATTTAGATTCTCTTACCTTTTTTTAATTAAAGTTTCTTTCTTTTTTTTTAATTTTGTCTGCACTCAGTCTTTGTTGCAGCGCGCAGGCGTCTCTAGTTGTTCTGCGGGGACTGAGTTGCTCCACGGTGTGTGGGATCTTACTTCCCTGACCAGGGGTAGAGCCTGCACCCCCTGCTTGGGAAGGTAGATTCTTAACCACCGGACCATCAGAGAAGTCCCAAGAATTTCTTACCTTTCTTGATTTCCAATGGGATCATTAATTTTTTTTTTTGTCTTTTTAAAAAAATTGAAATTAGTTGATTTACAATATTGTGTTCATTTCAGGTATAAAGCACCATGATTGTTACACACACAATCACACACATGCATATATATTCTACAGATTGTCTTCCATTAACAGTTATTACAGAATATGGAGCTGAGTATCCTGTGGTATACAGTAGGTCCTTATTGGTTATATTTTATATATAGTAGCATGTATATGTTAATCCCAGTTGTTTAAGCTGGATGTCTCTGGAACTGAAATTTTACTCAGCTTCTACTTATCGTGAGGGTAATTCATAACAGTCTGCCCATCCTGGTCTCTGAAAGGTTTAAGGAGGCTCTGAATAGTTTTAGCAGGCTCTGACAAAGAAAAGAGTTGTTCAGTTAACAATGTCATAATGGAAGTCACCGTGCTGTTCTGCAGTCAGAGTTGCAGAAATTGACTGAAATGACTCATGTTGAAAGACCTGTGTCCAATGTGTGGTATGTGATCATTAATTCCTCTCCCCATGTGCCTGAATTAGTATTTAAAACACTGAAATACATTTTGCTAAGAAAACCAACAGCTCCACAAAAGTAATGTATATCATTTATTTGTATAGTTATTTCTTAAAAAATAGATATTTCAAATACACCAAAATTATTGAAAATCATAATATGCCCCAATGGGCCACCTAGGTTTCAAAGGTTAATATTTTGCCATATATGCCTTAAATTCTTAATGACATGAAACCTTATAAATGCAGTGGTGAGTCACCCTCCTGCCCCAGCTTACCTCATCCTTTCCCTGGCTCTTTTTAAGAGCACTCTCTCCTGGCGATGTACATTCGTCAGTGTTTTCCAACTTTCACTGTATCTCTATATTTATAAACTATATTTATAGTTGTATAGTTTGTATATAGTGTGTTGTACGTTTTAAAAACATACACACATACAATGCAGTGTATCCTTTGAACCTGTGTTCTTACACACTCACTTGAGATTTGGGTTGCATGGAAAACTACTTCCTTTTAGCCGCTATGTGGGCTTCCCTTGTAGCTCAGTGGATAGAGTCTGCCTGCGATACAGGAGACCCAGGTTCGATCCCTGGGTCGGGAAGATCCCCTGGAGAAGGAAATGGCAACCCACCCCAGTATTCTTGCACGGAGAATCCCATGGACAGAGGAGCCCGGCAGGCTACAGTCCATGGGGTCACAAGAGTTGGACGCGACTTAGGGTACCATTGGAGAAGGCAATGGCAGCCCACTCCAGTACTCTTGCCTGGAAAATCCCATGGACGGAGGAGCCTGGTAGGCTGCAGTCTATGGGGTCGCGAAGAGTCGGACACGACTGAGCGACTTCACTTTCACTTTTCACTTTCATGCATTGGAGAAGGAAATGGCAACCCACTCCAGTATTCTTGCCTGGAGAATCCCAGGGAGGGGAGCCTGGTGGGCCCCCGTCTGTGGGGTCGCACAGAGTTGGACACGACTGAAGCGACTTAGCAGTAGCAGCAGCAGTAAGGTACCATTGGTCTGAAATATCCCATAGTTTATTTAGATGCTTCATATATATTATTTGTCACCAAGCACTGCTTTCATCTCTGATTCAGAGCCGGTATTCAAACCCAGCTTTCTCTAATTCCATCAAGCAATGCATTCAGTAAATACTAGGAAGATAAAATTTTAAAGAATGAGCTTGCAGACTGCCTGCTGTATCTCTGGGATCTAAATGTAAGGGAAATTGGCTGTCCATCCTCCTGGCAGAGCAGGATCAGGGCGGCCTTGTCTTGCTGGGAGAAGGGGGTTAGTATGGGGCTACACGGCAGGAGGCCCCGGGGTCCCAGGCATGGTGGGTCAGCTACCTGAGATATTGGCTGATGGGGGAAGCAAAAGATCCTCTCTTTATGGATAATAAATATTGGGGAATCAATGACATTAAAAAAGTTAGAGTGTAGTTAATTTATAATGTTGCCTTAGTTGCAAACATACAGCAAAGTGATTCAGTTATACATTTGTTGTTCAGGCGTTCAGTCGTGTCCAAGTCTTTGAGACCCCATGGACTGCAGCATGCCAGGCTTCCCTGTCCTTCACCATCTCCTAGAGTTTGCCCAAACCCATGTCCATTGAGTCTGTGATGATATCCCACCATCTCATCCTCTGCTGCCCACTTCTCCTCCTGCCTTCAATCTTTCCGGGTATAAGGGTCTTTTCCAGTGAGTTGGCTCTTCACATCAGGTAGCCAAATTAGTGGAGCTTCAGCATCAGCATCAGTCCTTCCAATGAATATTCAGGGTTGATTTCCTTTAGGATTGACTGGTTTGATCTCTTTGCAGTTCAAGGGACTCCCAAGAGTCTTCTCCAACATCACAGTTTGAAAGCATCAATTCTTTGACGCTCAGCATTTTTTATTGTCTAACTCTCACATCCGTACATGACTACTGGAAAAAATCATAGCTTTGACTATACAGAGCTTTGCTGGCAAATTAATGTCTCTGATTTTTAATATGCTGTCTAGGTTTGTCATTGCTTTTCTTCCCAGGGGCAAGTGTCTTTTAGTTTCATGGTGCAGTCACCGTCCACAGTGATTTTGGAGCCCAAGAAAATAAAAGTCTGTCACTGTTTCCATTGTTCCCTATCTATTTGCCATGAAGTGATGGAACCTTATGCCATGATCTTAGTTTTTTAAATGTTGAGCTGTAGGCCAGCTTTTTTACTCTCTTCTTTTACTTTCATCAAGAGGCTGTTTAATTCCTCTTTGCTTTCTGCCATAAGGCTGGTGTCATCTGCATATCTGAGGTCATTGATATTTCTTCTGGCAATCTTGATTCCAGCTTGTGATTCATCCAGCCCAGCATTTCTCATGATGTACTCTGCATGTAAGTTAAAGAAGCAGGGTGACGATATATAGTCTTGACATATTCCTTTTCTGATTTGGAACCAGTATGTTGTTCCATGTCCAGTTCTAACTGTTGTTTCTTGACCTGCATACATGTTTCGCAGGAGGCAGGTAAGGTTGTCTGGTATTCCTATCTCTTGAAGAATTTTCCACAGTTGGTTGTGATCTACACAGTCAAAGGCTTTAGCATAGACAGTGAAGGAGTAGTATATGTTTTTCTGAAATTCTCTTGCTTTTTCTATGATCCAATGGATGTTGGCAATTTGATCTCTGGTTCCTCTGCCTTTTCTAAATCCAGCTTGTATATCTGGAAGTTCTCAGTTCACATGCTATTGAAGCCTAGCTTGAAGGATTTTGAGCATTACTCTGTCAGTGTGTGAGATGAGTGTAATTGTGTGGTAGTTTTTATATTCTTTTGCATTGCCCTTCTTTGGGATTGGAATGAAAGCTGAGCTTTTCCAGTCCTGTTTTTTTCCAGCCACTGCTGAATTTTCCAGTTTTCTGGCATATTGAGTGCAGTGCTTTAACAGCATCACCTTTTAGGATTTGAAATAACTCAGCTGGAATTCAATCACCTCTACTAGCTTTGTTCATAAGAGAAGGTGATGGCATCCCACTCCAGTACTCTTGCCTAGAAAATCCCATGGACAGAAAAGCCTGGTAGGCTACAGTCCATGGGGTTGCGAGGAGTCGGACACGAATAAGCGACCTCACTTTCACTTTTCATTTTCATGCATTGGAGAAGGAAATGGCAACCCACTCCAGTGTTCTTGCCTGGAGAATCCCAGGGATGGCAGAGCCTGGTGGGCTGTCGTCTATGGGGTTGCACAGAGTCGGACACGACTGAAGCGACTTAGCAGCAGGAGCAGCTTTGTTCATAGTGATGGCTTCCTAAGGCCCACTTGACTTCACACTCCACAATGTCTGGCTCTAGGTGAGTGATCACACCATTGTGGTTATCTGGGTCATGAAGACCTTTTTTGCATAATTCTTCTGTGTATTCTTCTTAATATCTTCTGCTTCTGTTAGATCCATACTGTTTCTGTCCTTTATTGTGCCCATCTTTGCATGAAATGTTCCCTTGGTATCTCTCATTTTCTTGAAGAGATTTCTAGTCTTTTCCATTCTATTGTTTTCCTCTGTTTCTTTGCATTCTTCACTGAAGAAGGGACTTCCCTATAGCACAGATGGTAAAGAATCTGCCTGCAGTGCAGGAGACCTGGGTTCAATCCCTGGGTTGGGAAGATCCCTTGGGGAAGGAAATGGCAATCCACTCCAGTATTCTTGCCTGGAGAATCCCACGGACAGAGGAGCCTGGCGGGCTATAGTCCATGGGGTCACAAAGAATCGGACATGACTAAGTGACTAACACACACACTTAGGAAGGCTGTCTTACCTCTCCTTGCTTTTCTTTGGAACTGCATTCAGATGGATATATCTTTCCTTTTCTCCTTTGCCTTTTGCTTCTCTTCTTTTCTGAGCTATTTGTAAGGCCTCCTCAGACAACCATTTTGCCTCGTTGGATTTCTTTTTCTTGGGGATGGTTTTGATAATCACCTCCTATATGATGTTGTGAACCACCATCCATATTTCTGCAGGCACTCCGTCTATCAGATCTAATCCCTTGAATCTATTGTCACTTCCATTGTATAATCGTAAGAGTGTGTAGATGTTAATTCGCAAAGTCCCAATTCATCTCTTCTCTCCCTATCACCTTGGGTAGCTATAGGTTTGTTTCCTATTTCTATGGGTCTATTTCTGTATTGTAAACAAGTTTACTTGTATCATATATGAGATTCCACTTGGAAGTGATATCATATGATATTTGCGTTTGTCTGATTTACTTTGCCTAATGTGATAACGTCTAGGTCCCTCCACTTTGCTGTAAATGGCATGGTTTCATTCTTTTTTATGACTTGGGAATGCTCCATGGTGTCTTCTGTATCCATCCGCTGCTGATGAGCACTTAGATTCCTTCCATGTCTTGGCTGATGTGAATCATGTGGCTGTGAACATTGGGGTATCTTTTCGAGTTAGAGTTTTCTCTTGATAACAATGGTAGTTTTTGAAGCCTGAAAGACTCTGAGGGACAGGGAAAGGTTTTAAAGGCAGTGTGAGTCAAGGGCCCAGCCCTAAGGACCTAAAATCCAGCAGGGGAGACGAAAGCAACATGAAACAGAACAACTGGGTATGGAGCAGCTTGCTGTGTGCTGTGCCCCTTGTCATCGTTTACAGAAATGAAATACCCTCTTTTTCTCGACATCTTGACTTCTGCCTCAACAATACCTTCTGGAACTACTTTCAAGGCATCTAGTGCAGAACAAATTTATTTCTAAAGGCCATGTAATATTCCATGCTATGGACATACCATCATTTATTTGACTATTCTGTTATTAATGGGTCTTTTCCTTTTGTTGCTGTAATTAGCTAAAAGCTGTAGCAGTTAATGTCCTCATACTATATATATGTCCCGATGTGCTCAGATTTCTGCAGGAGAGTCTACCAAGACTGGAATGGTTGCAGAGGAAGGTGTATGTATTTCTGATTTTAATAGATGCCATCTTATTGCTTTCTAAAAAGGCTAGAATTCATACTCCACACCCTGCCCCTCACCAACCCATGTATAACTGTCCTTTCCCCATATGGCCACTTCTAATAGTTATGAAACTCTTTTTCAGTGTCTGACATTGTTATCCATTTCCATGGCTACTAGGCAGTATACGTGTCTTTTTGGAAATTGTTTATTTTTACCTTTTTGTCTACTGCTCATCTTTTGCCTGGTTGTTATTATTACCCTTTCGGTTTTTCCCTTGGTTAGTTTGTAAGAGCTGTTTATATAGAATCGATATCAACCCTTTGGCATCTGTGTTACAAATATTTGGACCAGTGATTTCATTTGTCTACTGACTTTGCTTACCAGCCAATTTACTGAAGGATGATAACGGCAAACTGAGTTTCATCAGCTCAGACAACACCCTAATTTGTTCCATAAGTTAACCAACCTTTTGGAAAGGTCCATGGATGAAGTGTGAGGTCGATGGGTAAGATGCAGTCACCTCATTGATGAACGTGGCAGCTCACTGCATCAGCTGAATTTTCTATCACTTAATGCTTTTCCAAGATTCTTCAAACCATAGGGAGACATACCTACGGTATGCCTGATGTAGAGGAAAACACAGCTGATCTTTGAGCAGCTATAAGGCACTCAGCCAGTCTCTCTTGTCCTTATGGGGAAAGAGCCCTGAAATACTGTATCGTTTTTCTTTTCTAGAAATCGCATCATCCTCAAAGCCTCATCCGCCTGTTGTGGGCAAAGTGACTCATCACAGCATTGAACTATACTGGGATCTGGAGAAGAAAGCAAAGCGGCAGGGGCCCCAGGAACAATGGTTCAGGTTTTCTATCGAAGAAGAGGACCCCAAATTGCACACTTATGGTATCATTTATACGTAGGTGCAATGTTGAATTGCTTAATATTTTGCTTTGGTTTCTCGATTAGCTGGATTAGTTTCTGTTGTCTCCAAGAAGACTCATTTTTTGAAATTAAAAGGATGAGAGAGCATCATTGGATCCATTCTTTCTGTGAAGGATGAGTTTCGGAAAAGAAGGGTGAGCAGTCGCTTTGAAATTAAACCTCCTAGACCTCTGAGAGCTCTGTAGGCTTCTGAAATATTCTAATGGTGTATATTTCAAATCCGAAATGTGGAGACAGAATCAGAGGAGAGTTGGATGAACTCGCTTGAGGTTCCCATCAGGCTGCCCCGGGCACAGGGGTGACGACTCCCCGACACTCACGTTGCGTCACTGGTCCCTCACTGACTCTTCCAACCCACCTGCCACCTGCCTCTCGCCTCCATCAGGGCCTGGCTTTTCGCCTTCCCCTTGAATGTGTTTTCTTCTGTTTTTATTTATTTTATTTTTTTGTGGCTGCACTGGATCTTCACGGCTTTGCACGGGCTTTCACTCATTGCGGCGAGTGGGGGGCTACTCTTCTTTGCAGTACGCTGGAGATGAGATGACTTTTTCTCGTTGAGATGACTTTTCTCGTGGCAGAGCGCAGGCGCTCGGCGTGCAGGCTCAGTAACTGTGGTGCGTGGGTTCAGTACTTGTGGCACGCAGGCTTAGTTGCTCAGCAGCATGTGGAATCTTCAGGGACCAGGGATCGAACCCGCGTCCCCTGCTTTGGCAGGCGAGCTCTTATCCACTCCGCCACCGGCGAAGTGCTCCTTCTGTTTGTAACACAGCTGGTTCCTCCACACCACGCACGTATCATGTCAAATACTGGCCCCACCTCAAGAGGCCCCCCGAGGTAGCCGTCCCTCCAGCCTGCTCTCCTCTCTGCTGTGACCGGGTTTCATTTTCTCGTGATGTCCGGCTCTGCTGGAGTCGCTTTGCTGTTGGTCTCTTCATTTTCTGTCCGCCCCCCACCCCAGCATCTAAACTCCACGAGAGGCAGATAAGACTCCTGCTTCGCTTCAGGCTTTCTCCCCAGCTCCCAGACAGTGTCGGCAGACAGGAGGCCCTCAAAATACTTGTATTGAGAAGCCATTTGTCCCCCCCGCACCTTAGCTTTTACTTCAAGCCTTATTTCTTCCTTTGCCAGCTCTATACTTGTAAAATGACTTTTGAGTTTCAGGAAGAGGACTGAAAATGAGGTACCAGTATGGTTTTATATGTAACTTTTAATTTTGACATAATCGCAGCTTCACATCTGGCTGTGAGAAGTCGTACAGAGTGATCCCGCGAACCTCTCTCACTTTCCCCAGTGGGGACGTCGGGGAAAGCTGTAGGGCAGAGTCACCATCCTGGCGATGATGAAGTCGTGATGCAGAACAGTTGCAGCGCTTGGCTGGACTTCGCTCAAGGTGGCATTGTGGTGAGGGTGCAAACCCTAACCACGGTATCCTTGCGATCTGATGAATGATTCTTTGTACCTAGAAAAAAAAAATGCATGCACGTACCTGAAAAAAACAAATCCACCCCAAAGCATGAATGATGATATAATAAGTATCCCTATATATAGAGAAAAAGGTCCAATTTCTTTCCTGCCATCTCTCTTGGTACCTTGAGCCAAGCTTGGAGACGAGGTGGGGCTCTCCTAGGGGTTCTTTACTTTCCGCCTCCATTCTTCTGTGCTGGGTGAGCAGTCAGGTCCACTGGCCTCCAGCCTGGGTTTCTCAGAGATCTGAGTGCTGCCTGGCCTGGAAGCTCAGATGGTTGGTTGCCTGGTGTTTCAGGACCTGTCCCGGAGGCCTTCAGACCCCCAACCCTGAGCCACCATTGTGAGACGCTCAAGCTGTCTCAGAGGATGAGCACAAGCCTTGACGCTAGGTGGCAGAGTGCGACCATGTTAATCTTGACCTCTTCTTGGTTACATCCCTTTCCCCCCCCCGGGTGTATCATCGTTAAAACTAGGAAATGCCTTTCTTTAAAAAAGCGGCGGTCTGGACTACCTGACCCTTGGCTTGTGGATTTAAGAGCTTCGTTTCGGCCCATCACTTTCTGTTCTTCTGCCGCACTGGCCAGTCTAGGATCCGTGCCGTCATCTGACACAGTGCTCCTTCTCACAGCCCGTGATCTAGCTTTTCTGAGTTCTCCCTCTGCACGTCCTTTCTGTGCTTTCTCTCATTCAACTCCAGCACGTCCCTTGCGAGGTTGCAAGGAGGATCTGTTTCCTGAGTTGTCACTGCTGAGTTCCCAGGTCCTTCAGCTGTCCACAGTGGCTGATGTAATTGTCCACATCCCACATTTTCTTTTTTAATCTGCCTCTTATCACATTGTCTGCAATGCGTTTCCATCGCTTGCAGGATGAAGGTCCGACTCCCGCAGACGAACGCTGGATGCTCTTCAGTTTGCCCACCACCTGCCTTTCTCTTATTTCTCTCTTTCACCAGCTGTCTCTTATTTCTGAGCACGAACCTTCCAGTGAAATCTGCTTCACGTCCTTGGACGACGCCTTGAATTTTCTTGCACGTGTGCTCAGCTGTTTTCCCTGTTCAGACCAATCTTCCCTCCCACCCTGCTCCATCCTTCGCTCCACCCAAGTCAGGTTCTGTCTTGACTGAGACGTTCCTTTGCTCTCCTATTGTCTCCCCCTCTAAATTCCTCCAATAGTCGTTTCCCCTATCATGCATTTCATTCACTCATTCAGTCAGCACCTACTCTATGCCAGACGTTGTTCTGGTTGCTGGGGATACCGCACTGGACAAACAGACCCTAATTCCTCCCTCGTGATGAGGAAGATGAATGATAAGGAAGGGACAGAAGTGAAAACACAGAGTGTGTCGGGTGGTGGTGAGTACTGAGGAGGAGAAGCCGGGGGCTTGGCGTGGAGGTGGAGAAGGCTTCACTGAGCGGGTGACATCCGTGTGAAGGAGCAAGGGAGGGGTATCTGTGAGTGTTTGGAAGAACGTCCTGGGCAGAAGACACAGCTGGTGAAAATGCCTGGAGTTCCAGAAACGCTGAGCAGCGGAGTGAATGAGAGGGGCCCAGGGGCTGGGCCCAGGAGGAGACCCCCGGGGTCCTGGGGGCTGCCCCTCTGCCCGGGGAGAAGCCGTGGGGCCCCCATAAACTGTGGAGGGCGTGGTGGTCTCACCCCAGGAGGGTCACTCCGGCTGCTGAGGGGGGAGCCGAGGCGGCCACAGCAGTGAGGACTAACTGGGGAATGTCTGTAATAATTTAGGTGGGAGACGACAGAGTGGTGAATTCAGCTTTTTTGAAGACCATTTTGAAAACTTTTGCTGGTGGACCAGGCGCGGGATGTGAGAGAAGGAGGATAGCAGGGGGCATCCTTGGACAACTCGAGGTTGGGAGCACTGCTGGGATGACATACAAGTCCGTGGGCTTTTGGAGACCTGGCGTCCTAGAAAGCGTGGCGAGTCAGACACACAGGCCCCTGGCCCTGCCTCCCGGCACCTTCTCTGAGTAATGAGCCAGCAGCATGACCTGCCTGCCTTTCCCGGGGCTCGTTTTGCGGCTCCAAATGCTCTAATCCCCACCCTTGCCTCCGGAGGCCTGCAGATTTCCGTTGCCGCCTCTGGCCAGCTTTCTGTTCTCCAAGCGTTCAGGCCCCACTTCCCGCAAACGTTTCCCAGCTGAGACGGACCGCGGGGCGTGATGAGCGCAGCCTTCCTGCACGCCCGTCTCCCCAGCGGCTCCCTCCTCACGTCCTCTCCTTCCTCCACCCTCTTCTCCCTCACGTCCTCTCCCTGCAGGGGCAGGGAGTCGGTAAGTCCACTCTGTGAGTCCAGCAAAGTTAGCCTCGGGGCTCAACCAACACAACCGGCTCTCTAGTACCACAACAGGCTTGTCACGCTTGTCAGATAAATGATACATAGCTCAGCAAAAAAGAGCACACAAAAGCACAGCCTCTTGTCAACCGTGCACACACGTGACAATGTACGCCAGACACGTAAACTCACAACTGTCATGATGGGACACATGAGCACACGTTCACGTCTTTGCAAGTTCACAGCTTCAAGGTTCTCGTGTAGGGGACTTAGTCTACACAGTCACATGCCAGCTGCGTGTCTGCCTGCAGGAAGGAGACTGGGTAGAGGGCACCTGGGGGGCAGGCGCGGATGCCTGGTTTGTCTTTTGTGCCCAGGAGTTCAGCCCAAGGTGAGAGACGGCCGGCCGTCAGGTGAGCTCCGCACTGGGGGTCGTCAGTGCGCAGAAACCCTTCCACCCGCCCTTCTGGTGGCTCTGGAGGACGCAGCCTCCGTGACCGGCTGTCTTCACCGCGGGTCTCCCTCCCGTCTAGGGGCTACGCGACCAAGCATGTGGTGGAAGGCCTGGAACCGCGGACCCTGTACCGATTTCGGCTAAAGGTCACCAGCCCCTCCGGAGAGTACGCGTACAGCCCGGTGGTCTCGGTATCCACGACCCGTGAGTATTCAGAACTCGGAGCCCATTTATCTAACCGTGACTGGCCGGCGTGAAGGGGAAGACACTCTGCTTTCTGCTCGGCCCGACCGGTCGCAGAAACCGCTCCGTTTTTGAACGCCGTGATAACATTGTTCGCTGGCCGGGCCTGGCCATCCCACAAGGGAAGTTGCATTATGCTCAAACAAAAGTGAGACCTGCTTTTGTGTTGGCTGCCGCTACCCTGGGAGCGCACATTCAGGAAAAAAAAGGATGGAGTCACCTTTCTTAGGAAATGAGCCGGGGGCGTGGGGTTCCCAGGCCGAGAAGCAGGCTGCCCGCCTGGGTGACCTCAGGGGAGAGGTCCGCTTGGCATTTTGTCCCTTTGAGACAATGTCAATGTATGGTCATGACTGGAGGCATAAACCTGGTTCCTGGGGATACCGTGGGTGGAGACACACAGTGGGGGAGGGGCGAGAGGCCGATTTAGGAGTGCAACTATTTTCTGTGATCTTACTTTCTCTTTTAAAGGTTTATTTATTTTTGGCTGTGCTGGGTCCTCATTGATTTGCATGGGCTTTCTCTGACTGCACTGAGTGGGGTGACTCTTCGTTGCCGTAGCGGGCTTCTCATTGCGGTGGCTTCTCTTGCCGCAGAGCACACACAGGTTCTAGAGCGCACAGGCTCAGTCGTTGTGGTTCATGGGCCTGGTTGCCCCGAGGCCTGTGGGATCTTCCCAGACCGGGGATTGAACCTGTGCCCCCTGGCTGGGCTTCCCTGGCTCATTTGGTAAAGAATCTGCCTGCAATGTGGGGGACCTGCGTTCTATCTCTGGGTTGGGAAGATCCCCTGGAGAAGGGAAAGGCTACCCACTCCAGTGTTCTGGCCTGGAGAATTCCACAGACTGCATAGTCCATGGGGTCACAAAGAGTCGGACACGACTGAGCGACTTTCACTTGCCCCTGCACTGGCAGGCTGATTCTTCACTACAGAGCCCCCAGGGAAGCCCTGTGTTCAGTTAAAGCATCTTGAACGTGTGTGTGTAACACAGTGGCGTCTTTGAACTAGAATGCTGTGAAGATTAAAACGGTCAGAAGTGTTCTTCCCGGCCCACCCACTGAAAACACAGACAAACCTTTTTCTTGGTTGCATAAAGGGAATCCACCTCTTGTGAGTTAAATGCTATTTTCAAGTTTCATTCAGTGTAACATTTGGCTTGAATACAGGTATATGTGTTTTCAGTGAGTTTTAGTTGAGTCTGTAAGGCCTTTATTCATGGAAGTTTTCATGTGCAGGAAAGATCATTCAGATTTTGAGTTGGTTCATAACAGCTTCCATTGCATGGGGGCCATTAGGGGGTTGGATCTCAGTTTAGCAAGCTGAGAATTTAGTTAAAGCTGAGAGTGGCGACATCGTGTACACCCCCTAAATGGTGCTCAGCTGATTGTGAAGAAATACCGTTTCAGAGAAGGCTTCTGACGTGAAATGGTCAATTCCGAAGATTCTGGTCAGAAAAGACGGCTTAGTCCTGAAGCTCGAGAGGATGAACGCACTTGCTTTTCTGTGGAAGCTGTTAACCCCTGGAGTGTTTTAGGGGAAAGAAAAGACAGCTCTTTGTGCGCTGGGGGAAGGCATAGAGAAGGGAGGAGAGCAGAGACGAGAAACATGGGCGAAGGGAGCCCATCGGGTAAAGAGAGGCTCCGGAGGCCAGCTTTGGGGCAGGCGGCTCCCCCAGGCCAACGTTCAGCTTCCTGCAGCCCTCTGGGGGCTCCACCCCTGCGTTCTGGGGCGCCCTCCCCTCCACTCCTGGGCCTGTCGAGTCCACTCCAGGGGCAGAGCTCTGCTCGGGTGGGTCCTCGTGGGGCTGCCCCGGGCCTGCCGGGCACTCAGGTCCTCCCCCAGCACAGAGCCGTGTCTCAGGGTCTCCCCGCCTCCAGCAACACTCCATTGCCTCTTATTTTACATAGTCATTCGTCTTTCCTGGCTTCCACCTACTGTGTGCTGAGGGGCGAGTGTGATGGGTTACTCATGTCTAATTATAGAAGATCCTTAAGACACGCGTGGGCAGATAGTGAACAAAATGCCCCGAGATAGACCCGGGAGGAGGAGGAGATGCTCTGACTGGCTCAGCTTTCTTTCCTGTGTCTCAGGAGGTGGGTCTGGTTCCCACTGGCTGGGGAGACGCCCCTGAACCTGCCAGGTGAGTGGAACCGGGCACAGAGAGGCCTCTGGTGGCCACTGGCACCTTTAGTATCCCACCGAAGCCAGGGCAGGGGCTCCTGGGCCTTGTGGCCAGAGGTTACGGGGAGTCAGGGCACCACCTGGAGTTCTTCTAGGAAGACAGAGGACCCCCCACCCACCACAGCTCTTGGTCTGTCAGCTGACAGTGGTGGTGCCTGCAAGCCCGGTGTGCCTTCTCCTTGCCGAGTGGACTTCGGAGAGGCAGCCGTGGATAACTGGTCCGGTGGTCCAAAGCCTTTGTCACTGCACTCCACGGCTTCTGCGGGTCGAGAGACAGGCCTCCTGCAGGGATGAGGGTGGGCTGGAGACGAGGCTCCTGGTGACGCCGTGGGAGCCGGGCGTTGGGTCACAGTGGACACGCCTGCCTCCAGGACGCGCGCCGGACCTCAGGGCCCTCTCCTGGGTGGGAAGGATCCGGGTACCTCTTCCTTCTGGCTGGCTGCTGCTCGCTTAGGCTGTTACTATAACATACAAAGCAGATTCTCCTAAGGAGGCAGATCATGCTAAACAAAGAATTAAAAATGTGCACATTTTATAAAACAAGCGAAAATGCTTCTGTGGGTTGATAATTTGCATTCGGTTTGAAAGTGTTTTAATGAATCACAAAAGCATGTACTTTGTTTGAATAAAGGATGCTCAGCCTTTTTTTTTTTTTTCCTTCCCCAGGTAAAGTACAGGAGACTCTTGCTTAAATGAGGCATGCAATTTTAATCAGTTGGGCCCTTAAAAAGAAAGAAAAACAGCTGCTGCTTCTTAATTGGCAAATATTTTCCCCAATGAGCTCATCATTTATTCATTGTTTCTAATAGAGACTTAAATTCCACCAAGAAAGGTGTTATCACACCGCTTCAATATCTGCCGGGGGATCTGCAGCTAAATGACCCTCCTAGAGAACGTGAGCTGAGGCTTCCCAAACACTTCTCTGTCCCCTCCTCCTCCTGGCCAGGTGTCCCCTCCCGAGGTCCCACCTGACCAGTGCCACCGTCTAACACACGTGGGTGCTCACCACTGATGCTCTTCACCACCGACAGCATCAGTTCAGTATTTGGAATTGCGACACCCTGGGTCAACATCAGAGAAACACACCCACAGATGCAAAGCCTGCCTTTGTCATATTCCTTTGCATGTACTGACAGCAGTCCCTTGGGCCAGACCCCCGGTGTCTTGAAGGGCTTGGGGGCGGGGGACTGAAGCATTCTGCTCACCCTGGAATTGCCTCTCTGTTCTTCACGACTCCTGCCTAGAGTGGAATGGGAGGAGCTGCTCTGCTCTGCAAACAAGAGTCTTTGCATTTCCTTTCTGTTTCTCTGTCAATTCCTGTAACCAGTGCGACCTTTCAAGCCGTGGTGGTCCCTGTCGGGGCTGGTGGTCACACTCGGTACCTCTTTGCCTTCCCGGCAGGGCTCTGAGAGGTTCAGTGAGTTAATGCTGAGACAGAACTTCCATCCCTGATGACAGTTACTGCTTCCTTTTGCTGGAGCTCAGCGAGCAGGGCGTGGTGAGCAATTCCGTTGTTTTCCTTCTCTTCCATGAGGTGTCCCTTTGTTCTCAGAATGAGTTCAGAGGGCGCTGATGACCCGTTACAGAAGCCAGGACAGGCAATGTGTTGTGTTCGCTGCTGAGTTGTGTCTGACTCTTTGCGACCCCATGGACTGTAGCCCACCGGGCTCCTCTACCCGTGGGATTCTCCGGGCAAGAATACTGGAGTGGATTGCCATTTCCTTCCAGAGGGGATCTTCCTGACCCAGGGATCAAGCCTGGGTCTCCTGCATTGCAGGCAGATTCTTTACCGTCTGAGCCTCCGGGGACATTTATTTAAATTACACCCTAATATCATGATACCCTGGTCTCTGCTATGCGTGGTCCTCAAGCTTCAAGCGTGAAATGAACTTCCTTCATGTTCTGATGTTTGCCTGCTGCAGAGCTCCTTGGCTGGGAGGGAGAGGGCCCGCACGAGGAGAGGCGTGCTGGGGCAGAGGAGAGGGGCGGCGTGGGCTGGAGGCGGTCAGGGGGCGCTGCGCTGGGCGCTGTGTGTGCTTTTCGGACTTCCCCACATTCCAAGAAGTCAACACGCTTCTGAAGGCCTCTAAGCTTTAGGCCTCCCCTTTCACTTCACACTTGGCAGGAGTTGGGGGTCACAGGTGTGTATTTAAGATGTCTGCTTCTACCCAACGTTTAGTAAGGGTGGAAGCCTAGAGTGGACTGGTCAGCTGTGTCTGCACCTAGTCAGGCCCCACACTCCTTCCTTGGATGACTCCCTCAGCCTTTCTTGTCCTGATCTGTGGTCTGAAGGAGAATCTAAATGCATCGTGTAAAGTCCTAGATTCAGTTAATAGGATCGAGTTAGGATACCACACTTTAAAATTCAGTAGAGATAGGATGAGCTTCCTATGTTCTTCTAGACAATTTTGGAGAAGGCAATGGCAATCCGCCCCAGCGCTCTTGCCTGGAGAATCCCATGGACAGAGGACCTGGCGGGCTACAGTCCATGGGGTCGCAAAGAGTTGGGCCACAACTGAGTGACCAACACAATTCCTATGTTCCTCTAAACGATTCCATTCAAATCATGTATTTTTTGTGTTTTTAGTGGCGATTGAAGTTTGCGATTCACAGGGGTGGGGTCGTTGGTGCAGTAACGGACTTACCCACCACACCGTCCTTCTCCTTTCCAGGAAGGGAGAGGGAACTTTGGGTTTCGTTTGCTCACTAAAGGATAGATCATTTTAAGTCTGTCCAACTCTAGTGTCCAACTCAGCCACTGCACTGTTGGAGTCTGGGGCTGGAAAATTCAGCCTGTGGGGTTACCTGGCCTGCAGAGTGTTTAGAGGCATCCCTGCCTCCAGCCCCTAGATGCCAGTAGTACCAACCCTTAAGTTGTGACAACCAGTCACAATATCACCAGACTTCACCAGATGTCCCCTGGGGAGCAAACCTCTGTGCCCTCCCATTGCCCCTCCCGAAACCAAGGGGCTAGAGATGACCCCTCTCCAAAGGCCAGGGCCGGCTGTGGGCCTTGCCCTCTGAGGGCTTATCGTGCTTTTATTTAAGGCTCTGGGTCTAAAACTATATGTGGGGTGATGACAAGGAAGTATAATGTAGCTGAGACGTCTTGAGGAGGTTGGCAAGCTCAAGCAGACGACATGGTTGTTTCAAGAACGGTTTTTACTGGGCTTAAATTTATTTTACCGGAACAGAAGAAAGGATATCAGCTGAAGGTCACTCTGATAGGGATCCACTCATTCCTCTGCCCCTCTGTTTCCCGGCTTGTATTCTGTCCAGGGAGACTCGTCCAGGCAAACTGGCAGGAAAGGGGCTCCAGTGCCGGGAGCTACCCTGGACCACTTCTCCACCAGCACAGGTGACCAGGGACCTCTGCAGGCTGGACGTAAGAGGGAGGGTAAGCTGTGGGGTGAGCCCCAGGAGGCAGCCTGATGTGCGATGCGAGAAGACGGCTGCAGGGGATGTTTTCTTTCAGAGTTGAGAATATAACAGCTGAAAGTCAGCCCCACAGCATGAAGGACAGGGGAGGAGGCTGTGTGTGTCTCTTTCTCTCTGTGCCCCCTAGAGTGAAGACCGGGGATGGACGTTACTTAGTTCAGTTCAGTCGCTCAGCCATCTCCAACTCTGCCACCCCATGGACTGTAGCCTGCCAAGCCTCCCTGTCCATCACCAACTCCCTGAGCTTACTCAAACTCATGTCCATAGCGTCGGTGATGCCATCCAACCCTCTCATCCTCTGTCGTCCCCTTCTCTTCCCGCCTTCAATCTTGGAGAGGGCCCGCACGAGGAGAGGCGTGCTGGGGCAGAGGAGAGGGGCGGCGTGGGCTGGAGGCGGTCAGGGGGCGCTGCGCTGGGCGCTGTGTGTGCTTTTCGGACTTCCCCACATTCCAAGAAGTCAACACGCTTCTGAAGGCCTCTAAGCTTTAGGCCTCCCCTTTCACTTCACACTTGGCAGGAGTTGGGGGTCACAGGTGTGTATTTAAGATGTCTGCTTCTACCCAACGTTTAGTAAGGGTGGAAGCCTAGAGTGGACTGGTCAGCTGTGTCTGCACCTAGTCAGGCCCCACACTCCTTCCTTGGATGACTCCCTCAGCCTTTCTTGTCCTGATCTGTGGTCTGAAGGAGAATCTAAATGCATCGTGTAAAGTCCTAGATTCAGTTAATAGGATCGAGTTAGGATACCACACTTTAAAATTCAGTAGAGATAGGATGAGCTTCCTATGTTCTTCTAGACAATTTTGGAGAAGGCAATGGCAATCCGCCCCAGCGCTCTTGCCTGGAGAATCCCATGGACAGAGGACCTGGCGGGCTACAGTCCATGGGGTCGCAAAGAGTTGGGCCACAACTGAGTGACCAACACAATTCCTATGTTCCTCTAAACGATTCCATTCAAATCATGTATTTTTTGTGTTTTTAGTGGCGATTGAAGTTTGCGATTCACAGGAGTGGGGTCGTTGGTGCAGTAACGGACTTACCCACCACACCGTCCTTCTCCTTTCCAGGAAGGGAGAGGGAACTTTGGGTTTCGTTTGCTCACTAAAGGATAGATCATTTTAAGTCTGTCCAACTCTAGTGTCCAACTCAGCCACTGCACTGTTGGAGTCTGGGGCTGGAAAATTCAGCCTGTGGGGTTACCTGGCCTGCAGAGTGTTTAGAGGCATCCCTGCCTCCAGCCCCTAGATGCCAGTAGTACCAACCCTTAAGTTGTGACAACCAGTCACAATATCACCAGACTTCACCAGATGTCCCCTGGGGAGCAAACCTCTGTGCCCTCCCATTGCCCCTCCCGAAACCAAGGGGCTAGAGATGACCCCTCTCCAAAGGCCAGGGCCGGCTGTGGGCCTTGCCCTCTGAGGGCTTATCGTGCTTTTATTTAAGGCTCTGGGTCTAAAACTATATGTGGGGTGATGACAAGGAAGTATAATGTAGCTGAGACGTCTTGAGGAGGTTGGCAAGCTCAAGCAGACGACATGGTTGTTTCAAGAACGGTTTTTACTGGGCTTAAATTTATTTTACCGGAACAGAAGAAAGGATATCAGCTGAAGGTCACTCTGATAGGGATCCACTCATTCCTCTGCCCCTCTGTTTCCCGGCTTGTATTCTGTCCAGGGAGACTCGTCCAGGCAAACTGGCAGGAAAGGGGCTCCAGTGCCGGGAGCTACCCTGGACCACTTCTCCACCAGCACAGGTGACCAGGGACCTCTGCAGGCTGGACGTAAGAGGGAGGGTAAGCTGTGGGGTGAGCCCCAGGAGGCAGCCTGATGTGCGATGCGAGAAGACGGCTGCAGGGGATGTTTTCTTTCAGAGTTGAGAATATAACAGCTGAAAGTCAGCCCCACAGCATGAAGGACAGGGGAGGAGGCTGTGTGTGTCTCTTTCTCTCTGTGCCCCCTAGAGTGAAGACCGGGGATGGACGTTACTTAGTTCAGTTCAGTCGCTCAGCCATCTCCAACTCTGCCACCCCATGGACTGTAGCCTGCCAAGCCTCCCTGTCCATCACCAACTCCCTGAGCTTACTCAAACTCATGTCCATAGCGTCGGTGATGCCATCCAACCCTCTCATCCTCTGTCGTCCCCTTCTCTTCCCGCCTTCAATCTTTCCCAGCATCAGGGTCTTTTCTAAGGAGTCAGCTCTTCACATCAGGTGGCCAAAGTATTGGAGTTTCAGCTTCAGCATCAGTCCTTCCAATGAATATTCAGGACTGATTTCCTTTAGGATGGACTGGTAGGATCTCCTTGCAGTCCAAGGGACTCTCAAGAGTCTTCTCCAACACCACAGTTCAAAAGCATCAATTCTTCAGCACTCAGCTTTCTTTATGGTCCAACTCTCCCATCCATACATGACTAAGTTCCTTAGACATGTTAGATGAACGAGCCCTTTGAGATGACTGAAGCCAGGGATTATCAGCCCGGTGCCTGAGGGGGCAGGCAGGATGCTACTTGTGTGTGGGAGGTCGGGCACCAGGCAGAGAGGAAAGGCAGTCTGCTTGGGGCCAGGGCACCCGCCGCTCCGCTACTGTTACCTGCACGAGAGTATGCGTGCTTGGTCATGTCCGACTCTGCGAGTCCGTGGACTGTAGCCCGCCAGCCTTCTCTGCCCGTGGAATTCTCCCGGCAAGGATACTGGGGTGGGTTGCCATTCCCTTCTCCAGGGGACCTTCCCAGCCAGGGACTGAACCCATGTCTCCTGTACTGCGTGGGGATTTTTTTTTTCTTACTGCTAAAGACACTTAAATAATGTGCAGGTGCTGCTCTAGTGCTTTGTATTATTCCATTTAAACTTAATCATCGACAAAGGGAGAAAGGCATGGAGGCTGAAACTCGTGAAGCCGTGAAATAAACATGCTGCTGGACGGCTTCTTTCACCTGGTTCTGCCGTCTCGCGCGGCTCTCTGCCTCTCTCTCTTCCACGAGGGGTCGCTACACGAAGGGCCTCCCTTCCCCCCTTGCTCCTCTACTGCTCCTCAGGACCCTTCCCTGGCTCTCCCCCACTTGGCAGGCTTGCCCCCACCGTGAGGCTTTCTCACCGTGTCCCACCTCTCTGGGTGCGAGCCCTTCTGCCCCCACAAGCCCGAAGTGGATGTTATGTTCCCAGGGAAGGACTCACGGGGTGGGTTCCCAATGTTAAAACCATCTGTCTTTCCTTGTTTGTTGTTCACATGGCTTAGTGACTCCCTGGCAAACAAAACCATCGTGACGATGGTGGAGCTTCCCTTGCTCGTAAGAGACGTTTATGAAGTCTTAAGAAGTCTGAAAGGTTTATTTTCGAATATCAAAATAACATCCACACAGCAGTGCTTTTATAACTTGAAAACGTCCCAAGCCTTTAGAACAGTCTAAATGTTCTTCTCTTAATATGTGAAAACAAGGTCTTTTTTCAGTAAAAGGAGGAGTGGAGTATGTCATGTAAGAGACACTCAGCGAAATTGCCAAGTGCCTTCTTAGAGGTGAACATGAACTTCCACTCGAGGCTGCAGGAGGAATAGAGCCGGAATGTATCTCCTTTCATTATATTTTGGATGACCACTTTCCATCTACTTTCTTCAGGAGAACCCATAAGTAGTGAACACTTGCACAGAGCTGTCAACGTGAATGATGAAGATCTGTTGGTGCGCATACTGCAAGGAAGGTGAGAGAACTCTGCCTTTTAAAAACTTAGATCTTTTTTAATTCACAGCAATGCTTAGAACTTGGCTCCAAAATCAATCTCCGATGACTGGTGTGAGTTCAGCCTGGTTCGTAAGGACGACCATAGAAAGCCCTACAAAAATGCCATTATTTAATGAACATTGAGGACAGAAATGCCAAGTCTGGGTATTGCATTTTCTTCCCAGAAATAACTTCTGATTCTTGCTTATATGCCATAGCATTTGGGCAAATTTCACCCCTAACTGCCCATGTCTAACTCCTGATGAAATTAAGGAATCACTCAATCAGCTGTTCCTAATTCAAATGACTGATAAAACCCTAGAGGGGAAATGGTGACCATGAATGCCACGGATGGGCTATCTGCAGCTGCTTCCCAAATGAAAAGGGGGCGATGTTACCCAGACCCTTTTTGAATTGATAGTTTTGAGCGTCTTAGAAGATGGGACTTCCCTTGTGGCTCAGCTGGTAAAGAATCTGCCTGCAGTGTGGGAGACCTGGGTTTGATCCCTGTTGGGAAGATCCCCTGGAGAGGGGAGCGGCTACCCACTCCAGTATTCTGGCCTGGAGAATTCCATGGACTGTACAGTCCATGGGGTCCCAAAGAGTTGGACACGACTGAGCAACTTTCACTTAGAAGACAGATCATCTCTGAACTGAGGCTCTGTAAGCTGGAGAAGAGAAGGTTCCTGCAAAAAGCCACAGCTTCCAAGCTGCTATTTAAGAGCTTGGCTTTTTACTCTGAGCAGCAGAGCTTCACGCCCAGTAGGTGAGACGAGATCAAGGGAGAACCGTGGCTGTACCCTCATTCCAGGCTCGTGTGGCAGGTGGAGCTGAGAGCCTGCAGCACAGACACTGTGTCCTCTCCATAGTTTAGGCGGGGCCTGCTCTTGGTGGAGGATTTTATCGAATTGCATAATGGTTCTGCATTGGAGAAAATGCCTATTTCAAGTGAAATTACAGCAATTTCCTCCTCTTTCCTTGTGAATTTGGATTCTTTAACGTATTAGGCAGGGCAGCCTAAGACAACAACAACTTAATGGCCCGGGAGGAATTGGAATTTTCGGGAAAATGAACCATTCTAACCACCTGTGCTCTGCAAGAGGCCTCAGCTGTGAATCCACAGGAAGTGCTGCAGGCGGGTTACTCTGTCTTTCTCCTCTGTGTTTTCCCCCAAGCAACGTGAAGGTTGATGTTCCCAATAAATTTGGCTTCACCGCCCTGATGGTCGCTGCCCAGAGAGGGTACACCAGGTATGGCCCTTCCCTCCTCTTCCCTTAGCGAAGGGTGGAGCCCTTGTTTGGGAGGGGAAAGGCTGTGGGGGTTTCTTTCCGAAACTGTGCCACGTGGGGGCTGAACACCAACTCAGTGGCTCTTATCATAACACCAGACCCCACGCAGGGGAGGACCTAATGTATAATCTCATGGTAAGGAAGAGAGGCAGCCAATTCAGTGGTATTTTGCAAGGTGTTTTATATATTCTGGGGAAATTGGTCATCAGAATGTTAATTTCCTCATAAAGAAAAGGGGAGGGTTATTCTGGAAAACAAACTTCTCTGATAGGTTGCTCAGATAAGGTTTCCGCTGACACTCCATTTTCTCTACTCTACACAGAGACAAGCATAAATACTAATATTTTTCCATCATATTTATATTTTAAGTACTAAAATGCCATTTTGAAAGAAACAGAACGTGGATTTCCATTAAATGCTACCACTTGAAAACATTTCAGATGGCTGTTAAAGTGACAACGAGTTAGTTTGATAGTCTGATTTGTTTCATATGGTGAAGTTTTTTGTTTTAAATAAATAATTCACATAAAGGGCAAAAACTTGTGTTTTTTTGGGGGTGGGTGTGTGTGTGGAGAGGTGATTTCCCAGTTTAATAATACCTGGTCTTTAAAGCCAGCTGCCTCTGAAGATGGAGGAGAGTGTGTTGCCATGATAGGTCTTGAATAGTTCATTTTTCCTGAGTTATCATGGGTTCTTACGCATCAAAACTGCTTATCCAGCAATACTGAAATTTGTTTTGTTTAGGCTTGTGAAAATCCTCATTTCTCACGGCACAGATGTGAATTTGCAGAATGGAAGTGGCAAGGACAGGTAGGTGTGGAACCTGCCCTAAGTGGTTGCCATGCTTGTTATTCGGCTTACTCCCTGGGGGCTTTTGACTTAACCCCATATTTTCTTGTTTCTTTTGACTTTACTGAGACGTGATAGGTTGCCAAAGGAATGATGGTGACTCAAAAGCTGGCTTGTTCATTTGTTACTTATTGTTATATTCAACGGGGTAATTCTGGGGATATCGATTATAATGCGTCTTCCCTCCTTAGCTCAGAGCCTGGCACACTCTCTGCGCTCAGTAAATGATGGCTGTTGAAGTGGTTATCTCCGGCTGTGTGCTGGGCGTTTGGCTGTAAGTGCCGGTGACGCTTGGCACCTCCCTCAGGCTCTCACTGCATTTTGCCCAGCTCTGTTAACGGAAAGTCTTAGGTGCCTCTAGAGTGAGGGACAATCCTGACAATACAGCTGGAGAACAACCTCCCTGAGGTGGAAGGACGGAGTGCATCACAGGAGAAGTTTATGAAAAGAACATGATACTCACACACTTGCTCTTAGAATGCTGTGAGAATTTTTTAGAAAGACTTAAAATTAATCATCAAGCTAGTGGTTGTTTAGTTAATTAATTCACGTCAACCAATAGTTATTGAATGACTACCACATGCCAGGCTTCACCATGCTTGGCACTTGGGTAAAACAGTGAACAGAATGCAAAGCCTTTGCTCAAGGAGCTTGTAGTCCTGTGACAGATGCAGAGGAACGGTATCTGCACTGCACACTGGTTTGTAAAGAGCAGCTAGAAGACCCTGATCATTCCTGGTTGGCCATGAAGAGAACATCGATTTCCAAAATCAGAAAGCCTGCCTACTGTGCCCTCTGGACTTAGTGCAGCAACAGATTTTAGTGACACTGAAACAATCACTTACACATTTAAACAGTAGTGTTTCAAGTAACTCTTAGGTAATTTTGGAACTAAACCACAATGGTGTGTGGTCACTCACCTAGAATCAGACGTCCTGGAATGTGAAGAAAAATAATAGTGCCATAAAAAGGAAAAAGAAAAGAAAAAGCTGAGAGGTACCAAAAAAAAAATTAAAAAAATTTAATTAATTAGAAAATAAAAATTGTTGAGAAATAAAATGGACCAATTTCTCATAAACCTCAGAAGAAAAAATTAGAAATCTGAAATGACTCAGAACAGAGAATATTTAAACATGAAAAGAAATTGGTACATTTGTGTCTAAAATAGATTTGATCGAATCATTGAAATGGGTACTTATTTTTTTTAGAGAAAATTTAAACCATTAAAATCAACCCAATAAGCAGAACATCTGAAATAACCCATATCCATACAATGAACTGGAAAATTTATTAAAAAGATCACCTCCAAAATAGGTTCTGTGGTTTGTCTGTTCTACTAATGAGGTGGTTCAGATTTTCTAGGTACTGATAGTAACCTTGAACTTTTCCAGAGCAGAGAGAAGTTGGAAAGCTACAGAGGATAACCTTATTGCTAAAATTTGGTAGAAAGAAAGCAATTTGCATGTCTTTATATGAAGACATTTATGTGTCTTTTCCATCCCAACTATGGGGCTCATGTAGGAGAGTAAAGGTTTCTTGATTAGGAAATTTCTTAATATAATACTTCCCATAAGTAGACTAAAGGTGAAACCTGTGTGTGCATGTGAACTAATCCTCTCTTTTTGTACTTAATTTTTTTTTTTTTTTTTAGCAATGACTATTTGAGGAGATGGGATCAACTATCTTAGAGGATGCCCTATGTTTGTGATCTGCTCAGCTGTCTCCTAGGTGAGGAGGCATTTAACTTGTTTGCTATTCCTAATAAAGTTAAAATTAGGTTTAACAGGTTGATTTGATTCAGGTTAACATCTTTAGCAAGAGCACCTCAGGGCCAGTGGTGTGACTTCAGTTTTCAGGGCTGTGATGCAGGTTGTCCCACAGCTGGATATTCTAGTTCTGATCCTTTGGTTAGGGTATAACAGCTAAAACCTTCTTTTGTAAAGATAATAGTTTCCCATCGCAATTAGAAAATAATCTATGTTCTAGGAATTCCGTACCATGTGAATATCCTATTCTCCATTAACCTTGCATACAAAAATTTTAGCATCCACCATGATCCTTGCCTAAATCAATGTTTAATTGGGACTTGCCGAAAAGCGATTTTCTAATTCTGTGATTCTTCCTATATTTATTTTGCTGGTAGTCTTCTTTTAACAAAAGCTTTCCCTCACCAACTGAGGATGGACTCATTTTATTCTATAAACACAGCACAAATGTTTATTTTAAGCACAATAAAATGTTTATTTTCTTTTAAGTACCAATATTTAGAGTAAGGATTTCATTTAATGGCTATCTCTAATAGTGCACAGTGAGATTTTTTTCTTTTCTTTTCCTCTTTTGAATATCATCATGGACTGGTAGGTATTTTTCAAATCTGACATTTTTACTCATTTACAGGGATTATTCATTTTTGGGAGGTTTAATTCACATGCCATAAAATTAATTTTGCTAAAATGTACAATTCAGCCTTTAAAAATATATTAACAGAGTTGTGCAACCAGCATTATTCTATAATTCTAGAGGATTTCCATCAGTCCAGAAGGAAGCTCTGAATTCATTAGCAGTCACGCTCCATTTCCTCTCCCTCCAGTCCTGAAAACCACTAATCTGTCTCTATGGACTTGTCTATTCTGGACATTTAATATGAGTGAACTAATACACACATGGCCTTTTGTGTCTGGCTGCTTTTATTTCACATAATGTTTTAGGGTGCACCTACATTGTAGCCTATTTCAGTACTTCATTTCCTTTTTATGGCTGAATTCTATTGAATGGATATACCATATCTAAGACAACAACAACTTAATGGCCCGGGAGGAATTGGAATTTTCGGGAAAATGAACCATTCTAACCACCTGTGCTCTGCAAGAGGCCTCAGCTGTGAATCCACAGGAAGTGCTGCAGGCGGGTTACTCTGTCTTTCTCCTCTGTGTTTTCCCCCAAGCAACGTGAAGGTTGATGTTCCCAATAAATTTGGCTTCACCGCCCTGATGGTCGCTGCCCAGAGAGGGTACACCAGGTATGGCCCTTCCCTCCTCTTCCCTTAGCGAAGGGTGGAGCCCTTGTTTGGGAGGGGAAAGGCTGTGGGGGTTTCTTTCCGAAACTGTGCCACGTGGGGGCTGAACACCAACTCAGTGGCTCTTATCATAACACCAGACCCCACGCAGGGGAGGACCTAATGTATAATCTCATGGTAAGGAAGAGAGGCAGCCAATTCAGTGGTATTTTGCAAGGTGTTTTATATATTCTGGGGAAATTGGTCATCAGAATGTTAATTTCCTCATAAAGAAAAGGGGAGGGTTATTCTGGAAAACAAACTTCTCTGATAGGTTGCTCAGATAAAGTTTCCGCTGACACTCCATTTTCTCTACACAGAGACAAGCATAAATACTAATATTTTTCCATCATATTTATATTTTAAGTACTAAAATGCCATTTTGAAAGAAACAACGTGGATTTCCATTAAATGCTACCACTTGAAAACATTTCAGATGGCTGTTAAAGTGACAACGAGTTAGTTTGATAGTCTGATTTGTTTCATATGGTGAAGTTTTTTGTTTTAAATAAATAATTCACATAAAGGGCAAAAACTTGTGTTTTTTTGGGGGTGGGTGTGTGTGTGGAGAGGTGATTTCCCAGTTTAATAATACCTGGTCTTTAAAGCCAGCTGCCTCTGAAGATGGAGGAGAGTGTGTTGCCATGATAGGTCTTGAATAGTTCATTTTTCCTGAGTTATCATGGGTTCTTACGCATCAAAACTGCTTATCCAGCAATACTGAAATTTGTTTTGTTTAGGCTTGTGAAAATCCTCATTTCTCACGGCACAGATGTGAATTTGCAGAATGGAAGTGGCAAGGACAGGTAGGTGTGGAACCTGCCCTAAGTGGTTGCCATGCTTGTTATTCGGCTTACTCCCTGGGGGCTTTTGACTTAACCCCATATTTTCTTGTTTCTTTTGACTTTACTGAGACGTGATAGGTTGCCAAAGGAATGATGGTGACTCAAAAGCTGGCTTGTTCATTTGTTACTTATTGTTATATTCAACGGGGTAATTCTGGGGATATCGATTATAATGCGTCTTCCCTCCTTAGCTCAGAGCCTGGCACACTCTCTGCGCTCAGTAAATGATGGCTGTTGAAGTGGTTATCTCCGGCTGTGTGCTGGGCGTTTGGCTGTAAGTGCCGGTGACGCTTGGCACCTCCCTCAGGCTCTCACTGCATTTTGCCCAGCTCTGTTAACGGAAAGTCTTAGGTGCCTCTAGAGTGAGGGACAATCATGACAATACAGCTGGAGAACAACCTCCCTGAGGTGGAAGGACGGAGTGCATCACAGGAGAAGTTTATGAAAAGAACATGATACTCACACACTTGCTCTTAGAATGCTGTGAGAATTTTTTAGAAAGACTTAAAATTAATCATCAAGCTAGTGGTTGTTTAGTTAATTAATTCACGTCAACCAATAGTTATTGAATGACTACCACATGCCAGGCTTCACCATGCTTGGCACTTGGGTAAAACAGTGAACAGAATGCAAAGCCTTTGCTCAAGGAGCTTGTAGTCCTGTGACAGATGCAGAGGAACGGTATCTGCACTGCACACTGGTTTGTAAAGAGCAGCTAGAAGACCCTGATCATTCCTGGTTGGCCATGAAGAGAACATCGATTTCCAAAATCAGAAAGCCTGCCTACTGTGCCCTCTGGACTTAGTGCAGCAACAGATTTTAGTGACACTGAAACAATCACTTACACATTTAAACAGTAGTGTTTCAAGTAACTCTTAGGTAATTTTGGAACTAAACCACAATGGTGTGTGGTCACTCACCTAGAATCAGACGTCCTGGAATGTGAAGAAAAATAATAGTGCCATAAAAAGGAAAAAGAAAAGAAAAAGCTGAGAGGTACCAAAAAAAAAATTAAAAAAATTTAATTAATTAGAAAATAAAAATTGTTGAGAAATAAAATGGACCAATTTCTCATAAACCTCAGAAGAAAAAATTAGAAATCTGAAATGACTCAGAACAGAGAATATTTAAACATGAAAAGAAATTGGTACATTTGTGTCTAAAATAGATTTGATCGAATCATTGAAATGGGTACTTATTTTTTTTAGAGAAAATTTAAACCATTAAAATCAACCCAATAAGCAGAACATCTGAAATAACCCATATCCATACAATGAACTGGAAAATTTATTAAAAAGATCACCTCCAAAATAGGTTCTGTGGTTTGTCTGTTCTACTAATGAGGTGGTTCAGATTTTCTAGGTACTGATAGTAACCTTGAACTTTTCCAGAGCAGAGAGAAGTTGGAAAGCTACAGAGGATAACCTTATTGCTAAAATTTGGTAGAAAGAAAGCAATTTGCATGTCTTTATATGAAGACATTTATGTGTCTTTTCCATCCCAACTATGGGGCTCATGTAGGAGAGTAAAGGTGTCTTGATTAGGAAATTTCTTAATATAATACTTCCCATAAGTAGACTAAAGGTGAAACCTGTGTGTGCATGTGAACTAATCCTCTCTTTTTGTACTTAATTTTTTTTTTTTTTTTTTGCAATGACTATTTGAGGAGATGGGATCAACTGTCTTAGAGGATGCCCTATGTTTGTGATCTGCTCAGCTGTCTCCTAGGTGTGGAGGCATTTAACTTGTTTGCTATTCCTAATAAAGTTAAAATTAGGTTTAACAGGTTGATTTGATTCAGGTTAACATCTTTAGCAAGAGCACCTCAGGGCCAGTGGTGTGACTTCAGTTTTCAGGGCTGTGATGCAGGTTGTCCCACAGCTGGATATTCTAGTTCTGATCCTTTGGTTAGGGTATAACAGCTAAAACCTTCTTTTGTAAAGATAATAGTTTCCCATCGCAATTAGAAAATAATCTATGTTCTAGGAATTCCGTACCATGTGAATATCCTATTCTCCATTAACCTTGCATACAAAAATTTTAGCATCCACCATGATCCTTGCCTAAATCAATGTTTAATTGGGACTTGCCGAAAAGCGATTTTCTAATTCTGTGATTCTTCCTATATTTATTTTGCTGGTAGTCTTCTTTTAACAAAAGCTTTCCCTCACCAACTGAGGATGGACTCATTTTATTCTATAAACACAGCACAAATGTTTATTTTAAGCACAATAAAATGTTTATTTTCTTTTAAGTACCAATATTTAGAGTAAGGATTTCATTTAATGGCTATCTCTAATAGTGCACAGTGAGATTTTTTTCTTTTCTTTTCCTCTTTTGAATATCATCATGGACTGGTAGGTATTTTTCAAATCTGACATTTTTACTCATTTACAGGGATTATTCATTTTTGGGAGGTTTAATTCACATGCCATAAAATTAATTTTGCTAAAATGTACAATTCAGCCTTTAAAAATATATTAACAGAGTTGTGCAACCAGCATTATTCTATAATTCTAGAGGATTTCCATCAGTCCAGAAGGAAGCTCTGAATTCATTAGCAGTCACGCTCCATTTCCTCTCCCTCCAGTCCTGAAAACCACTAATCTGTCTCTATGGACTTGTCTATTCTGGACATTTAATATGAGTGAACTAATACACACATGGCCTTTTGTGTCTGGCTGCTTTTATTTCACATAATGTTTTAGGGTGCACCTACATTGTAGCCTATTTCAGTACTTCATTTCCTTTTTATGGCTGAATTCTATTGAATGGATATACCATAGTCTATTAGTTGATAGACACATACACATTATATGAATAATTTTCTTGACTTTTCCACCCAAATTAGGACTCCTCTCTTAGGCTTAAACCAGGGAGGCTAAATATGGACCTGAGCGTGGCAGCTGCACTGAATAGCCAAATGTCTCTTCTGCTGTGTGTTGCAGCCTGATGCTTGCCTGCTATGCAGGACACCTGGATGTTGTGAAATATCTCCGAAGACATGGTGCTTCCTGGGACACCAGAGACCTGGGAGGCTGTACAGCTCTGCACTGGGCTGCAGACGGAGGCCACTGCAATGTGATCGAGTGGATGATAGGGGACGGCTGTGAGGTATGGGACCCTCCTCATCAACTGCACACGTGGAGTTAGGAACCCAGATGCTATTCTACAGCGTTCAGGGGAAGCGGGACCTTATGTGGATGCCTTTGATTAGTTGAACCGAGCAATGCTGGAGGAAGTTCTCTGACTTATGAGCAAAAAGGTTCCTGAAGCCTTGGGACCAAAAAGATCATAATAGGATTTTTACGATAGTGAGGCTTCAGGTTGTCATGGAGGTTCAACTTGTGTGGGGGGAGGAGGAAACTGTACTGAATGAGTCCAGAGCTGGACCTGATGTTGCTTCTGCTTCATTTGTTCTTTTGTTCATTTCCTCATTTATCTCTTTCCATCTGCCAACAAAGCTTGATTGTGTCTTGACCACACACCAGATACTGTCACAAGTGCTGGACACACCAAGATGTTCAGAACTCTTCCAGTCACAGTGCAGCTTATTGCTTTTAGAATTACATCACTTTTTATTCTTTGCTTTAAAGATGAATCATTACAAAAAATTTCCAAAGAGCAAACACTATATCAAAAAGAGAGCATTCCAGCTCTTGTGTCTTTGCTTTGAAGCAGGTGTTGCTTCTGGTTTCAAGTCATCAGGGAGTACAAATCCTACTTGGCAAGTAGAAGAGTTGTTTGGACATCTATAGATATTTTGAAGTTGGGCAAATAGAATTAGCTCAATTATGGTAACTGCTGATAACTTTCAAAACTTCAGTTCAAGACTTCAAAGAAGTTAAATAAAAATTGTAGGGCATGGAAATAGGGAAAGATGGACAAAATGCTGTCCTAATGGTGAGTGCCAGATGGGGAAAGGTTTTGAGAAGTTAAACTGATGACCTGGAAAATAAACTTGGAAGTAGAGTTAGGTCTCCTAGAAGATGTCTGTAGATTTGCTTAGTTTGTCTCTTAAGTGTGACTGAGGGCAAGCAAGGCTTAAGCTGTGGGATCTCACTGGTTATAGAGTGCGAGGGCCCCTTGAAGGAAAAATACCTCAGTCATTAAGATAAATCCCTTTTATTACATTTCTTGTTTTCTTTGTTTTAGAAACATGTACAAAAGGTCAAAAGGATCAGCCTGTGCGCCTTGGTGGTTAGGGCTGGCCCACACCTGCCTTGGGGGGTAGTGACAGGCACATTTCCTCTTGTTTGGTTTATGACAAGTTCTGCTCATGCTTTGGACGCAGTAAGAATCTGTAGTTGAAAACGATGGCTGACCGTTGCTGAAAGAAGGGCAGGTCTCTGCCACTGACATTTAAATACTGGAATTTTGGAAGTGTAGGCTCTCTGTGCTTCAGTTATGGACACACTCATTTGGGGTGAATACCATCTTTTTCTGTAGAACTGCAGCTCCATAAGTGTGTCCACTGAAGATTTCTGTGTGGCCGGCAAGTGGCAGGTAGATGATCTCAGCATGATGGAGGGATGGGCCGGGGAGCAAATCCGTCACCACCCTCTTCTTGAATCGAATGATCTGTACTGAGTGTGACTTATTTCCATGGGGAACCATTTCTACATTTAATGAGCCATGTGACCTCAGAAAGGCCATTTGACTTTTCTGAGGTTTGGTTTTAACACGTGTAAACCAGGAATAAAAATAGCTACCCCTGTTTCACCTTCAGGACCCAAAGAGAAAATGTGCAGGAGAGTGCCATGAAAATGTATACAGTACCCTGTAATTTCAGGCAATTATTTTATTATTATTTAACCATAACAGAGCTTGCTGCCCAGGAAGATTATTTGTTATTTGCGGGGGGGAAGAGCTGCAAATCTTAACGGTGTTGCAGAAGGTAATCTCAGACATACAAATCACCTGCAAGGCCTTAAAGCTCTTCTGGCAGGTCCTTGTTTGTTATTCTGGTCTGATGTTTTACTGAAGCCATAGATTCCTTTCAGTAATTCTGTAACAGAATCAGGTGTGTGTGAGTGTGTGTGTGCATCCAGGGATCCATCTGTGTGCACATGTGTACGTTTCCTTCAGTATCATGCCTCATGGATTAATGAGGTCTTCATGGAATTGGAGGAGACAATATTTACATTCCCTTATTTTATTTTTATTTTTTTTCTTTTTATTTATTTATTTTTACAGTTTCAATTGATCTGTTTTATTTTTTTTTTTCACTTTTATTTTTACTTTATTTTACTTTACAATACCATATTGGTTTTGCCATAAATTGACATGAATCCTCCACGGTGTATACAAGCCCCCAATCCTGAATCCCCCTCCCACATCCCACCCCATATCATCTCTCTGGATCATCCCTGTGCACCAGCCCCAAGCATCCTATATCCTGTATCGAACATAGGCTGGTGCTTTGTTCTTACATGATAGTATACATGTTTCAATGCCATTCTCCCAAATCATCCCACCCTCTCCCTCTCCCACAGAGTCCAAAAGTCCGTTCTATACATCTGTGTCTCTTTTGCTGTCTCACATACAGGGTCATCATTGCCATCTTTCTAAATTCCATATATATGTGTCAGTATACTGTATTGGTGTTTTTCTTTCTGGCTTACTTCACTCTGTATAATAGGCTCCAGTTTCATCCATCTCATTAGAATGATTCAAATAATTCTTTTTAATGGCTGAGTAATACTCCATTGTGTATATGTACCACAGCTTTCTTATCCATTCCCTTATTTTAAAATGTCTTTTAAAGCACAAAATTGTGAGATGTTGGTGTAGGTTGGTGTAGGTTATTGGGAAATGGCCCACCTTATTAGCAGGCAAACTCTTGTTTTGGACAAGGCATTAGGTTGGCTAATTTTTCAGGCTGGACTTCATGTCAGAGATCTGGTTGCTTTGTTTTTACTTGTAGTTCTTCTGCTTAAAATTAGTACCTATTGGTAAATATCAGGGTGGGTGTTTATATTCCTGTCTTGTTCCAGAAGGGACTTACAGTTGCTTACAAAGATACTTAAAAAAAAAGAAGCAGAAACCAGAAAAACAGGAGAGGAAAGTTAGGCAGGAGAAAATAAGGCAGCTCGCATGGGGCCAAGGAGAAGGGGATTATGTTCATTTTTCTATCCCATCTTCTTTCCCTTTGAGGGCAGTGTAAATGAAGATGCTCATGGGTGGTGAGAAGCATCTTTGGGCCTGTCTGCACCCTTTAAAGTGGCCCAAACACAGATGCTTGCTGCGTAAATGTGGACAAAGTCAGCACAGTCCAGCTGATTATCACTAGGTCTAGAAAGACTGCTCTCTAAATCGGGGGAGTTTGGGCAAGTAGACATTGCTTTACAAGCTTCCCATGAGTGATGTGCAGGACAAGAACGTGGGCTGAGCGCCACTTGCCCTGTGGCTCCGCAGGTGGACGTTGTGGATGCTGGTTCCAGGTGGACCCCACTCATGAGAGTCTCTGCAGTCTCGGGGAACCAGGAGGTTGCCTCTCTGCTGATTGACGCAGGCGCAGACGTGAATGTGAAGGACAAAGACGGGAAGACCCCGCTTATGGTACGACTTGCTCCACGTAGCAGCCTGGCTTGATGTGCGGGATTAAGGTCACAGCTGCCCCGTAAGAGCCCTTCTTTTGAGCTCAGCTGCATAAAAGCAGCAGGTTTGGGTGGCGTATGTATTCCCCACTGGCCTGTGAATTAAGACATGGTGATGTCATCGTGGCATTTTTTGTGGGGAGCCCAGTATCTTTGTAGTCTTTTTACAACTATTTCTTGAAGCATTGCCAACTCCAGTCTCTGGGGCCATTTTGGGATCAGAACAAAGGAGTGCTGTTCCCTGTCCGGGTTTGGCCTCGGATATGTTGTCTCACATGGAGGAAAGCAGATTTCCTTTCCATTTCCCTTGTGTTTGCTGGCCCTGTGCAGTGGGGTCCACACGCCGATCCTGCAAAGCCCTGGTGGCCCCTGTCTGCTCTGCCTCTGGAGGGTGTTGCTGGTGGATGTCCTGGCCCCGCCTGCACCGAGATCCCCTTCCTGCTCACACCCCACTGTTGACCTTTTTTCCAGGTGGCCGTGCTGAATAACCACGAAGAATTAGTCCAGTTACTTCTTGACAGAGGGGCAGACGCAAGTGTGAAAAATGAGGTATGTGACTCCATCTCCATTTCAAGATTTCCCTGGAGGGGAGGAGGGAACAGAGGCTGAAAGAATTTTTTTTTGTTTTGTCTTTCAGTTCGGCAAAGGTGTCCTTGAAATGGCCAGAGTTTTCGACAGACAGGTTGGGATGTTGCTGCCCGTTGAGGCTAATTTTGTAGCATTTAAAAAAAAATCTAAAAACCCCAACTCTTGGATTACATGCACCTGTTTTTGTTTATCTAGAATGTCCTCTCCTTATTAGAAGAAAGGAAAAGAAAGCAAATGCCGAAGAAGTCATCTATTTGCTGACCAGGGAACCTCTTACTTCCTTCTCAAAGCCCAGTGAAACAAAGCAAAGCGGGACTTGAACTGGAGAGAAGGAATTCTGTGTCTCTGAGGGCTATACATTTGATTACTTATTTAGTTGAAGATTCACAGTGACTTTTGTAACATACAACTGTTCCCACTTTGAAATACACCTTTTTACCTAAACATGCATGGCGGTGGTGTTGTCTCTGGGCATCTGCAGGATGAGGATGTTTTCCTGAACTTACGTGAAATAAAATATTTAGGTCCCGGAGATGGAGATGCACAGCCACACACCGGTCTCCCTCTTCCCGCTCCCATCCTCCAAGCTGTCTGCCCTCCAAGCCACCCCGGGAGCCGGTGGAAATTCCCGTCCCCGATGTGTTCTCAGTTCTGTCCTTCCCTCCCAACCTAAGGCCTTGCAGCCGCATTGCCAGGTGGTGCTCCCTCCTGGAGGGATGCTCCTCCAGAAAGCCCAGGAGGCCACGAGCAGGGTTTTCTGCTCAGCTGTTGGCCTCACATCAAAGTGCGAGATACATAGTTCAAGACTCTGCTTCTGCTGTTAGAGGAGTCTTTTTAGAACAGCCCAGTCTGAGGATGTGTTTGCATAGACTCAGGCCCTGACGATGAAAGATCTGGCCTGCTGGCCTGTTGACAGCTTTGCCAAAGAGGAGTTTTATTTCATTGAGTCCTCAGAGCAGAAAGGGTTTTGATGGTGATCGCTCAGATCCAACACAAGCAGGAATGGACAGGTATGCTGCTTGGGGGCTCAAACACAAATGTGTTGGTGCTTGAACTCAGCGGACACACTTAAAATCGGCAAAGAAGGGAGCTAGCCGACCACATGCATTTTGTGTCTCCAGAGAGACGAGCTGGTTAACTCGGCCCCGGGAGAAGACAGGCTCCAGAGGTCTGCCCAGGACAGCAATCTTCTCTGCAGGGAAAGACCAACTTACAGGTAATAAAAGTGCCGAAACTTTGGGGGAAGCGCATGGGGCAAAAACACACAATCAATTGTATTGATGTTGGCAATTTTCCGCTTCATTCCATACTATTTATAGGATGGGCTTCCCTGGTGGCTCAGTGGTACAGAATCTGCCTGCAGTGTAGGAGATGTGGGTTTGATCCCTGGGTTGGGAAGATTCCCTGGAGGAGGGCATGGCAGCCCACTCCAGTATTCTTGCCTGGAGAATCCCGTGAACCATGGGTCTCATGCAGTCCTCTTTTTAGCTGTTTCACTAGCGTTCTACCTTTCGTACAAATGCTTACTCCTCTAGATTCGTTAGATTAAAAAAATCCCTCGAGATCAGAGCATTATCACAGCTCTCCAAGGCTCCTTTCCCCCCCATCTTAATCAATGTTGACATTCACCTCAACTTCATTTCTCCATCTGTTGTAGATGATACTAATGAGCTCTGGAAAGAGGGCATGCCCCTTCTGTGGGCCTCAAGCTTGGCCACATAATGAGACTGACTTTGGTCAATGAAATGTGCATGGAAATAGCTCCTGTCCGTCTGAGCGGGAGTTTTAAGAACCCCCGGGTCCCTCTTCCCTCCGTCACAAGACCAGCCGTGACTGACAGAGGCTGCTCCACAGTCCAGGGTCCCGACACCAGAGCCTAGGCTCACCCAGAACGGACGTGATGTGTGCAAGAAATAGTCCTTTCGTGTTGTGAGTCCTGAAATTAAAGAGTGGCTTGTCACTGAAGTGTAACCTAGCCCCAGATGACTGCTCGGAAGGTCCTAGCATAGATCTGTGAATCACATTTTCCACTGAAGCACCTCTCAAGTCCTGTGGTTTCCAGTCTTACTTGATTCACACTTTCTTCCTTCCTTCCTTTCCTTCTCTCCTTGTCTTGCCTTTCCTTTAAATTCAGGAATGGGTGTTGAATTTTATCAAATATTTTTTAGCATCTCTGCTAATCATATTTCCCAACATGCTATCAATTTGCTGACTTGGGTTACTAGATTTTTAAATACTGAACCATCCTTATGTTCCTGAGATGATCTCTTCGGGTACCGTGGGCTTCTGGGTTCTATGTGCTCATGTGCTGTGTGTGTTTGCTTTTTAATCTTTTTCCTTAGTGAGACTAGATGGAGGTTTATCTTGTGTTTTTAATATTCCTGAGGAAGAACCCATGCTGTTATTAGTTTTATTTTCCCCAATTAATTTATGCTTTTCATTTCTGAACTGGAATTCCCTCTGGACTGAATATCCCAGGAAAGGCCACGAGCAGTGGATCATCAAAAGCATCGCAGGCAGGCGCCTGTAATTCAGGGAGTCTGAGAAACATGGCTGTAGAGTGTGATGTTGCAGTTGGTCTCATTCGCTGTCTGCTACATAATCTGCTACATAATCTGCTATTCACCTTTGACTCAAGAATCAGTGCATTTCTAGGACATAGTTTTTCTACCTTCAGTGCATTATAATCTTCAGAATTTGAACCTTTTAGATTTGAGTTTTACTTCATGCATTAATATACAAAATTATATAATTTTTCCAGAGGCATTTTGAAAGGTGCATGTATATTCTGTGTGTTTGAAGTATCCTATTTGACACATATATAAATTGATCTACATTATTAGCTATGTCTGAGACCTTCTATGTACGTACTTTGTTACTTGCTTTGTCGTGGGTGGAAGGTGGGAAAAATAAGGACCCTTGTTGTCATCCTGTAAATTTGTTTTCTTAATGAAGTTCTTTATGAAATCGGAGGCTATTTTAAAAAATTGTAATAGATTCCCATTGCACTTAGATTTTTTACTCTTCTGTGTAAATATTTCTAGTCTTGCTTGCTTGCTTTCTGAATTTATCTCTTCTATAAATAAGGTGAGTTTTAAAACTTTATTTTGATAAGGTATATATCATATTGTTTAGAAAAACTATTAGGTCTCCCCCCACCTCTCGTATGGGTTTCTCTGTAGTTCAGCCAGTAACTGAACTAGCCTGGAGAAGGGATACCTACTTCAGTATTCTTGGGCTTCCCTGGTAGCTCAGATGGTAAAGAATCTGCCTGCAATGCAGGAGGCCTGGGTTCCATCCCTGGGCTGAGAAGATTCCCTGGAGATAGAGCATGGCAACTCACTCCAGTTTTTTGGCCTGGAGAATCCCCATGGACAGGGGAGCCTGGTGGGCTACAGTCCATGGGGTCGCAGAGTCAGACACACCTGAGCACACCCCTAGTGTGTGTGTGAAAAGGCATGCAGACGTCTTCCCTCCTCAGCCCACCCCCTGATGGGCGCATGTGGATTGCGGCACTCATCTCCTGACCTCCCAGCTCACCACCCTTCTTAAGGTTCTTGCTGTTTAGTTGCTAAGTCATGTCTGACTTGTTTTCGACCCCACGAACTGTAATCTGCCAGGCTCCTCTGTCTGTGGGGCTTCCCAGGCAAGAATACTGGAGCGGGTTGCCATAGCCTTCTCCAAGGGGTCTTCCCGACCCTGGGACTGAGCCCGGGTCTCCTGCGCTGCCAGGCGGGTTCTTTACTGCTGGGCCACCAGGGACGCCCCTGTTAGATTCTTATGCATCTCGGGCGTCTATACATGGATGAGAATACAGATACATTCTCCAACTTGAGAGCTCCCCTGCCCTTACTTTGGTAAAAGTCTCAGTAACGAATGGGACACCTCTTTATATTGACCTGTATACCATTTATTGGATATAATATTCGTAACAATGACTTTTTTTTCTATGGAAATAGCAAGTTGTGTTACCTGTAGACCCCCCGATATGAGAAACGTGTACAAAGGTAACAGACTGTAACATAAAAAGGTAAGTGAAAAAAAAATATTAGCAAACCAAAGCATGATACATGGACGAAGCACTATAAAAATGAACGTACTGGTTTAGTAGCTGTAACTTTGTACTGTGCTGCATAGCCTGTAGCCAGGTTTTAGAGAGTCCTTCTGAAGCACACACGTTCAAACAGTGCGCTTTCCTTCAAACCTCCCCACTTGACCTGACAGGGTACACAGGAGCAGCGAACTCTGAGGTTGCTCGCCCTCCATGGACTCTTAAGGGATTTTCTCTTTCTAGTTCGATCTTTTTTTTTTTTTTCTCTATCACTGTCCTTCCCACTTAAGTACTTGCTTACAGGCCATAAACATAGGTAACAATCCACTTCTTTGCAAAACTAAAATGATCACATGAGATTTTTTCCTTTTGTCTGGACTTAAAATGTGCTAAATTGAAGGCTAAAAAAAATTATCTCATGGAAGGAGTATCACAGGTAATGACTGCTGAGGAGGAGGTGGAAAAATCAGGGTTGGTTACAGAGTACCGAAAATTCCAGCTATCACGATCGATTGTTGGCTATTATGACAGTTTTATACGCAGGGTTTCTCCTCCTGGTGTCTCATATGGATCAGGCTCTTACTGGCTGGGCTCAGCCACTGGTGTCCCCAAAGAAAAGAGGGGGTTTGCTTTATGAAACGCAGAGAGACGGTCCATTCCTGTGCAGGCCAATGGCGTTTGGCAGCATCACTGCACAGAAATGGTTCTCAGCCTTTTCTTTAGCTTGTTGTTACTCACATGACCGTCAGAGTTTTCAAACAGGTTTAAGAGAAAGAGATGGAGAGACTTTCGGTCATCACAGGCAGACTGAGTTCCTATGGCCAACTCTCCCTTTTAATTAGAGTAAGTCTTTAGGTGGGAGGTGCCTGGAGCGGGGGGATGCTTTTGGATTCCCTGCTGGGGTGGCGGGTGGGGGGAGTGGGGAGTGGGCAGGGTTGCTCCCAGCTGTGGCCCTGGAGAAGGCTGGGCTTTGGGTAGACTTGTGGGGCAGCCACCAAACTGCAGAGATGTGTCAGAGACTGGGTTAGGGCTGGGGAAGGAACTTGGGTCTGATGATAGGGAGAGGTGCCAGCCGAGGCCGCCTACGTCCAGGTGTGTTCATGGCCCTCTCTCTCGAGTCCTGGGGAGATGAGGTGGCAAGCCTCAGGCTCCTGCCAGCCAGCCATCATGTGGGGTGGATCCACAGCCTGAGTCCCCCTTGGGGGCCAGCACTGGCCCTGGAGAGCCTTCTGGGTGTGACGTTTACCTGGGTGACTTGTGTTTGCTTGGGGTCCTAACAGTGAAGAAGGATCTCCGGGCTGAGTCTGCCCGCCCTGAGGCTTCCTGCTCCCCAAACACCCCGGGGAGCCCTCCAGGGCAAGAGCCTTAAATAAGTTTCACACCGAGAGCCTGGCAGGGGGTCAGGCTGTTGCCCAGGTATGGCGCCCTCCCGGTCGTTGGGGTTCTCAGTGGCTCAGAATGCTTGTAAACAGCAGTTGAGAGATGGCAGGAAGACGCTCGAGCATTCGAGTTGGCACAGTTCCAGGCTCTGGTTAGCACCACGGGAGGTCACAGCCTCATAGGCAGAGTCTGCCGCGGAGCAGGGTCTGAGCTGGTTTTCTTTCGGAGGAGATATGGATATGTTGTATTGATTTGCCAGGGAACAATGGCCTCTGGTTTCAGCCTGAGAATTCCTAATAAAATTAAGAAGGCATAAAAGGGTCCCCTTTGAGACTAGTTGGGAGTACTTATCCTCGTGTAGTTTAATTTGCTGCTCTTGTGGTCTCTGTGATGTCATCCCACATTGTAAGCTGGAGAGTTCTCACGGGGAAGGGCAGTCTCTGGATGCACAGTTTGACAATGGAAAATGTTACGCACTGTTTCTCTTGGTTGCTACACATCTGAGTCCATGTGTCAGGAAAAGTACACGGTTACACAAAATTTCAGGAAATCAGCTTTTCAGTAGAATGCCTGGAGGGTTAGCCATGTACTTCCCAGTCAAGTGGGGCCATATGACCTGCAACTCTGGTAAGACGGAAGGAGAATGACTACCCTTAGGGGCCGACTCTGCGGCGAGGCGTGTGGACTCTCAGCCTAGGCCACCTAAACCCACATGAACTCTAGTATTCATGCCCATACAATCTTAAAAAAATATTAAAAATAGTCATTGAAATATAAGTATTCATTTTCATTTCTATCATCTAGGAGGATATAAAAAGGGGGAGAAACACCTCTTTCCCTCCCCCAAGCAAACTGGCTCTTGGTTCCTAAGTTATATTAAAATGAAAGTTATTGCTGAATATGCTTCATTTGCTAAATACTGCATTTGGAAGTACTGTTCCTTGAATAACATTCCCTGTGAACTGTACGGGGGTGTCAGGTTTAAATATGTCCTTTTCCAGAAATGAACTGCATGGCTCTATAAAAGCACTTCGTATGTAGAGAGAAAAATGTGTCATCAGCCGTGGCCGAGTGGCCACGGATGATGACATGTAGGATCACAGCGTTAACCTCTTTTAATACTAAACTATTCCTGGTTCTCTGAAATAGAAGCACAGGAATTCTAGTTAAGGTCAGATGAAAAAAGTTCACACCCTCTTCCTTGTACTAGCAAAAGGGGCTACAATGCCAGATCCAAGGCTTTGGGTGTCTATAAAAATAATACCCACCTAATGCACCATAAAAATGCTGTAAACTTTCCATAGAATATGTTTTTGGCCTTAATACAATTACCAGATATAATGCTAGTTACAGTAATTCTGTAAATACTCTTCAGCAGTAATATTTTCTAACATGGCTTTATAGTTTTAAGAAACTAATAATTGCATAATGAACAAATTGCATGCTATAAGAGTTGGAATGTATTAGAGTAGGGTTCCCTTTGTGTGTGTGTGACATGGATTTATTGAGTTTATCCATGATCCTGAATGCTACGTTGCCTAGATACGGTGGGAACTCAGAGAGAGTTAAATGCACTCTTGTCTTCCTGAAGGCAAACCAAGATTCTTGGTACATTTTATCTTTCTGCTTCAAGGCATAGAAAAGCCATGGAAATGACCCCAGATGAAGCTTTATCATAAAACAGAGTGGATTATGGAACCGTTGTCAACTGCCTTCTAATGTGAAAACTAGCTGCATAGGACCCCACTAGAAGACAGGCATAATGGCATTTGACCTTGTCTGAGTAATTTTGTAATTTTCATGCCATTAGGTACAGACATCTTTGAGATCTCCTTGTGAAAATGGCTCCCCAGGCTGACATCTGAAGAGTGAACGGTGGGTGAGTCTGCTGCTCAAGACTGCATTTCACGAATATCGAGCGTGAATGTGAGGACTCTGACGCTCAACAGGTAAATTGTAAAAGCTCAAGAAGCAGATCCAGACTTTAAGCTAAAAACATCTCTGAGAGATTCCTGCCGCCAAGGTGGGAAAACAAGATGCCCCAAAGAGAACGTACCAGGAACTTAGGGTTCTTCGTCCAACTTATCCTAACAAAGACAGCAGACCGCAACCTGTCCCAGTGAACACGGCTTTCCATTTGGCTGCAGTTTTTGCAAGCACATGGATTCTGCCTAATTTTTAATAAGCTGAACCTTGCAATAAAAGGAGATTTTTATCTCCAGAATTGATTCACTAGATCTGGTTACGGGTTCACATCTGAAAATAGTTATGCTCCCGTGGAAAGCCTCATCTGTCTGTCGGAACACAGTATCATTGTGTTACAGTCAAGAACACAAGGTGGTAATTTGTTCAGCTCCAAGCAGCACAGGGAGACGGAGGTTTGCAGGGCTTGGGCAGTAGCTGTCTTGTAGAAACACCACCTTTCCCAATCTAAATAAGGCGCTGATGCCAGCGCTCCGCAAAGGGCAGCCAGGAAAAGAAGTTCTTGGTGTTTCTATAAAGCAAACTTCTCAGCCTGCTTTCCAAATGTGCTCATGGCTGGTGAGCTCAAGGTCAAGTGTCTGCCTGGCTTCGTGTTCCAAGTCTGTCTCCTACAGTGGCCACACCTTAAAATTCCTCTCCAGGATCCAGACTCTCTCCAGAGCCCCCTGGCTAGAAGCCAGGTCCTTCCCTGCGATCCCTGGAGCTTCCAGGGATAACCCTGGTGGGCCAGCCCGTCAGCTGTGGCAGTGTCCAGAATATCCCTGGAGGCCCAACCCAGCCTGGACCTAAAGCCAGGCTCTGGCCTCAGAGCAGGCCTTCTACCTGGGGTCTCTCGTTTGGTGTCTGGTACCAGAACCACCTCCATAGGTAAGCTGGGCAACTGCCCTCTTCATGAAGCCTCCATCAGAAATAACATCCTGTCCAGAATCCCAAAGAGCACGATATTTCAAGTTCACTAAACTATTAAAAGCACAACAAGCCTTCCTTCCATGGAAAACTCAGTGATGGGTTGTTTTTTTTTTTTTTTTTTTAAAAAAAAAGCCCACTACAGCGCACTGCACTGTAAAAGGCATTCTGCATAAATTAATAATTTACAAGTACCTGAGCAAGTAAGTATACAGAGCACCATAGCACAGCGCAGCACCGACGGCAGTAGCTCAAAGTTCTTTCAAATCGTGGTGTTTGAAAAATTAAAAAAATTCTAAAAGTTGGTACAAAAAAAAAAAAAACTCCAGCTGGAGTTGAGAGAGAGTGCAAACTTGTGTCTTCACTGTTGAACAAAGGTGTCGGCTTGCTTCTCACTTAGCGTAGGCGAGGGGGGCGGGTCTGGGCGCTGGATGGGGCTGTTTTGGAGCAGGTCTACAGGAAGAGAGAGGAGAAGACAAAACTGTGGTCAGAGGCCCTGCCAGCGATTTCTGCCAACCCTGGATGCCCGGGTTGGAGATACCGTTTCCTGTGCTGTGATGGGCTTCCAGGGTCAGATCTCACCTCTGCCCCCTCACCCCACCCCACCCCAGGTGCTGGAGACCAGCGGCTCTTGCCAGCAGCAGGGGTGGCAGATTCAGAAAGGACCTTGCTGAGGGCTGCAGCATCTTCAGCCGTTTATGACCCTTTTCAAAGCTGCCCCTCCTGTCCATCCACAAGGTGATTCGAGAAGAATGCCATGAAGCAGAACGGTGCAAGCCACAAAGGTGAATCTCACATGCAACTTTAAATTTTCTAGCAGTTGTATGAAAAAAAAAAAGACTAAATATTTGTCATATTTCATTTAATCCACCATGTCCAGAGAAGCAGTATTTCAGTAAGTCAACATAGAGAATGATCGAGATAGCGGCCATGTTGGGGGTACTGACTGCATAACCCAGGGTCTGTCTGCACTGCCCGTGTGTCCTGTCTTGCGCCAGCCGCAGCGTGCCCAGCAGCGACTGTACTGAGGTGGCTGCAGAGGATGGGGAGTGAAGCTGGGCACGTGGGATCCCTCAGAGATGAACAGACAGAGTGTTATCCTTCTAGGTGGAGACAGAACCAGCTCGCACTGGTGCCATCAACCGGCAGAGGTAAGACAGGCAGCTGCCTGAGATCATTTAAGAGAGGGCCTTTCCCAGAAGATCTAAATACATATTTCTCCAAAGAAGTTGCTCAGTCGTGTCCGACTCTTGGCGACCCCCATGGACTGTAGGTAGCCCACCAGGCTCCTCCGTCCATGGGATTTTCTAAGCAAGAGTACTGGAGTGGGGTGCCAGTGCCTTCTCCAGGGGATCTTCCTGACTCAGGGATTGAACCCGGGTCTCCCGCATTGCAGGCAGACGCTTTACCTTCTGAGCCACCAGGGAAGCTCACAGAAGACACACAGATGGCCAAAAAGCCCACGAAAGATGCTCGACGCCACTAATTATCAGAGAAACGCAAATCAAAAGGACCATGAGGCACCCCGCCTCACACCTCTCAGAAAGGCTGTCATCAAGAAGCCTAAACCATCTAGAAAGAGGGGAGGCGGGATGGGGTGGGAGGTGAGAGAGAGGTTTAAGAGGAATGGGACATATGCATACCCATCAGGGCTGATTCATGCTGAGGTATGGCAGAAACCAACACAGCATTGTAAAGCAATTATCCTCCAATTAAAACTCAATAAGTCTGTAAACAATAGATGCTGGAGAAGGTGTGGAGACAAGGGAACGCTCCTCCACTGGGAGTGGGAATGTAAACCAGGGCAGCCCCTGTAGAACCCAGTAGGCCAGTCCCTCAGAAAACTGAAGGTAGGATTACCGTGTGACCCAGAAACCCCACGTCTGGAGATAACATTAATTCAGAAAGATACACACACCCCAGTGTTCATCGCGGCGCTATTCACAAAAGCCAAGAAGCAACCTAAATGTCCATCAACATAGGAGCAGATAAAGATGTGGTACATATACACAGTGGACTAGTGCTCAAACATAAAGACAGACAGACACATATCACTCATATGTGGAATCTAATTTAAAAAGTGATATAAATGAACTTATTTACAAAACAGAAGCAGACTCACAGATTTTGAAAACGAACTTAGGTTTTACTCAAGGGATGTGTGTGTGGGGGGGATAATTAGGAGCTTGGTATTAACATATCACTATATATAGAACAGACAGCCTACTGTGGCAAGGACCTACTGTATATAGCACAGGGAACCTGCCTGACTATTCTGTAATAACCTATACGGGAGAAGAATCCAAAAAAGAATGAATATATATACGCATAACTGAATCACCATGCTGTGTACCCAAAACTAACACCACACTGTACATCAAGTATACTCCAATAAGATAAACCTGTATGCAGCTCAGGAAGCAACAGTTAGAACTGGGCATGGAACAACAGACTGGTTCCAAATAGGAAAAGGAGTACGTCAAATTTGTATATTGTCACCCTGCTTATTTAATTTACATGCAGAGTACATCATGAGAAACACTGGGCTGGAAGAAGCACAAGCTGGAATCAAGATTGCCGGGAGAAAGATCAATAACCTCAGATATGCAGATGACACCACCTTTATGGCAGAACCTGAAGAGGAACTAAAAAGCCTCTTGATGAAAGTGAAAGAGGAGAGTGAGAGAGTTGGCTTAAAGCTCAACATTCAGAAAACGAAGATTATGGCATCCGGTCCCATCACTTCATGTCAAACAGATGGGGAAACAGTGGCTGACTTTATTTTTCTGGGCTCCAAAATCACTGCAGACGGTGACTGCAGCCATGAAATTAAAAGACGCTTACTCCTTGGAAGGAAAGTTATGACCAATCTAGATAGCAAATTGAAAAACAGACATTACTTTGCCAACAAAGGTCCATCTAGTCAAGGCTAGAGTTTTTCCAGTAGTCCTGTATGGATTTGAGAGTTGGACTATAAAGAAGGCTGAGCACTGAAGAACTGATGCTTTTGAACTGTGGTGTTGGAGAAGACTCTTCAGAGTCTCTTGGACTGCAAGAAGATCCAACCAGTCCGTCCTAAAGGAGACTAGTCCTGGGTGTTCATTGGAAGGACTGATGTTGAAGCTGAAACTCCAATACTTTGGCCACCTGATGCGAAGAACTGACTCACTTGAAAAGACCCTGATGCTGGGAAAGACTGAGGGCAGGAGGAGAAGGGGACGACAGAGGATGGTTGGATGGCATCACTGACTCAATGGACATGAGTCTGGGTAAACTCTGGGAGTTGGTGATGGACAGGGAGGCCTGGCGTGCTACAGTTCATGGGGTTGCAAGGAGTGAGACACGACTGAGTGACTGAACTGAACTGATACGCTAATAAAATTTTTTAAAAAATCACTGCTTCAGGAGAAGAAGAAAAAAAAAAAAAAAAAGGGCCTTTCTATGTGGTATGTATAATTTATATATAATGGAATATTTCTCAGCTATAAAAAAAGAATCAAATATTCTTTGCAGCCACATGAATGGACCCAGAGACTATCACATTAAGTGAAGGAAGTCAGGCAGAGAAAGGCGAGGTTCATATGATACCTGTCCCTTCTGTGTGGCATCTGAGATCTGACATGAATGAGCTTATCTACCGAACAGAGGCAGCGACATAGACAACTGACTTGTGGTTTCCAAAGGGGAGGGAGGAGGGGAAGGGACGGATTGGGAGTTTGGGATCAGCAGATGCCAACTACCATGCATAGACTGGATAAACGGCGAGGTCCTCCCGGACAGCACAGGGAACTGCATCCACCATCCTGTGATAAACGCTAATAGAAAAGAGTAGGAAAAAGAATGTACAGGTATACCTGAATCACTCTGCGGTACGGTAGAAAAGGACACAGCACTGAAGACCAACTAAACTTCAGTAAGATGGAAGAGGGCCTTCCCCGCCTTCCTGCCCATGTGTTTTTTCCTTTGAAAACTAGACAAATAACTTCAAGATCAGTGTACAAACCACCATGAAATAATTAGGATCCTCTGCAGTGTCTCTGTATTTGTAGAGCCAGGAATCAAACCACTGTCCTGACCCCCTGACCAGCTTTATCTCTGAGATTTATTACACAGATCTTTCACAGGCCAAACATTTTTCCCCGAGAGCTGGAATGAACTCACGAACGCATGCCTTCCCCTCGGAGATGCTGAATTATTGAACCCAGGGCCTGGCCAGCACCCCTACCTTGCTCACAAAGCTAGCTGTCTGCCAAGGTGGGCATGTGTTTTGGCTGAGGGTTTAACCCATCTGTGAGCTGGTAAATGTTTAACTACCCGCCATGGTGGGGGAAGTCAGAGGCCCCGGATCTGTGGTGCTTGTCGATTTCCACGGTATAAATAACTCACGCTCCCAACAGGACATGGCTGAGCACGGAAGAGCTGTGTTGTGGCCAGGGCGTGGTGTTCCCATCACACAGAAACGACCGATGTAGGTGACCTCAAGTGAGTGGGTCGCAGTGAAATGTAGTTAAAAAAAAAAATGGAAGTTTGGGGCTCTGAGCATTTATTACTTTTGTTTTTAATATAACTGGCATCATTTCTAGTTTACGTAATTTAAAAGAAGGCCCAGGCTTAACACCTAGCTGGCTAAATTCCTGGAAATTTAATAGTTCTTGCAAACCAACGGGAGCTGGCTCCAGCACACCGCTGCGTTAAACCTCCCTGCCCAAGTCAGGATTGAGCCTAGTCCCCTGGAGGAGGGCAGAGTGGATGACCCCCAGCGGCTGCTCAGTCCGCAAAGGCGATTCCTTTAGCCGGTTGAGTGGGAAGCTCCTGCTTACCCTTGCCCAGCAGTTTCTTCAGCCTAACTTCTTCCACTCCCCTCCTTTCATCCCTGGCCCTCCAACCTCACCTCGTTTCTTGGGATCCCAGGGACCGAGGAGAAGCCGTCACAGTCCCAGTCATATTTTTGGAGGCGGGTGTCCCACTGTTCCAATACTGCAACCGCTTGGCGGCTGGCTGTGGCCTGGCCCAGAGCGTCAGCCACTGCTCTGAAGGATCTGTTCTACTCGAGCTTGAGCTGATCTCACGGGTAGGCCGGGATCACTGCTAAGAGCGACCAATTCTATAGCTCCCAGCTGTTTCCTTTCAAGATGCGCCCTTGCGTCTGTCTTACGCTGCTCCTGGGGGTGGGGAGTGCAGGGCACACAGCCGGCACCACACTCCCGTGTCCTCCAGTGGTGTGAGAAGCGTGGCCCGTGCAGCTGGCCCACATGGTTTCAGGGAGGAAGAGACGGAAGCGGGGGCATCACCAACCTGATGGGTGCCAGGCGGAGTGCGGACTCCTGCCGTCCCGGGGACCTGGCTGAGGTGCTGGCCAGGCGAGCCGTCTTGCTCAAAGGGTCTGCAGGCAGCGGCTTCTGAGGGGGGCTTGGCTTACGAGTTCCCTGCAATAAACCAGAAGGTGAGGCATGATTACCATCTCCGTGTACTCGGACAAGACACTGACTTCAGAAGCCATCAGAGTCCCCTGGAGAGTGGGCTGGGGAGAGGTGGGTGGTTACATTGCTACACAGCATGAATTTCACTTCCTTTAAACTTTCTGACTACAGTCCCCTCACCGTACAGGTGTGGTGGTGTGTGTGTGCATGCACGTGTGTGTGCATGCATGTGTGAGCGTGCTGTCTTACCACACAGCATGCATTTAACACAGCACAGATTTAACCACAGCATCATGGCTCAGCCGGTAAAGAATCTGCCTGCAATGCAGGAGACCCAGGTTCGATTCCTGGGTCGGGAAGATCTCTTGGAGAAGGAAATGGCAACCCACTCCAGTATTCTTGCCTGAAAAATCCCATGGACAGAGGAGCCTGGTAGGCTACAGTCCACGGGACACAAGAGTTGGACATGACTTAGCGACTAAACCACCAAACCACCATCATTTAGTTACAGACACTCAAAGACGAGTCTTCAGAGGCCACATTGCCGACCAGCCTCGGATGCAGCGTTGCTGGCGTCTCTGGTCCACTGTTACCTAGAGGATGCCAACTTTCCCCTGTGCTTTTCAGGGTTCTTTTCACTTTAGAAAGGCCCAACACGAGAAGCTGTTGAAAATCTTTTCAAGGAACACACTCGTTTATTCAAATTTGCCGGAACCCTCTGATGAACCGGTTCAGCTGAGGGTGAACCAGACAGGGAAGGGGCCACCCTCTCCCACCAGCACGGGGTCAGCCACGCTGCTCCCCATAAAACGCACTACCGTTCTTCTACTGAAATACTTGCTAAGGATTCATTCAAAGAGTCACCAACACGCCTGGAAAATGACACCCAGGAGGAAAATCCACGCCCACCAGAGGCCAGTGAGGGAGCCGGCAGTAGAGGGTGGGCAGAACATGAACTTAGAGTTTCTGCTCTGGGTTTTATGCAAAGACCAACACTGGGACTTGTGCAAGTCTCTGGACTTCTCGGAACCTCAGTTTCTCCGGGTGTAAAGTGGGAGCAAACAAAGACCCATCTCATAGCATTGTTATGAGGACTCCATCATGCATGGGAAACTCCCAGAACATGGATAACAGTGATTAAAAGGCACCTGTGCTCCTGGGGTTCCTTGGTTACCGTGACGGTGGGTTCACTGGAGCCACAGTGGGAGTCGATGAGCATCGATAGCACTGTTTTGAGCCCAGGGTGAACCTAGGCATCAGGACACCACCCGCCCTGGGCCTTGGAGCCTGGAAACACTTGTGCGTGCACAGAAAGTGTGCAGGAAAGGGTGTCAGGAACTCAAGGAAGACAGGACATCCTAATAAACAGATGGCCTCACCCCCTGTGATAGCACTCAGTACTCCATATATCCAGGACCACCGAAGGTGATTTAAGAACACGTGAGTTGACTTTCTCATGGTACTCACCCCACTGATTACATCTCCACGGCAGTCAGAGCTCAAAGAATGTGACAATATAGTCCCCCCCGCCTCATTTAATGTTACCCCCTTGTGGCTCAGCTGGTAAAGAATCTGCCTACAAGGCGGGAGACCTGGGTTCAATCCCTGGGTTGGGAAGATCCCCTGGAGAAGTGCATGGCAACCCACTCCAGTATCCTGGCCTGGAGAATTCCATGGACTGTATAGTCCATGGGGTCGCAAAGAGCAGGACACGACTGAGCGGGTTTCACTTTCACTTTGTAAAGCAAAGGAAGCTATAATACCACAGAAGTTTGTCAACCACAGCTGCATGGAAAATATGCCAAGTTGAGACAATGGACAAAATGGGAGAGGGGGGAGTCACTGAACAGGGACAGACTGACAAGGGACGTTTCCACGTGAGTGCTCAGTTAAGGAAACACTAACAGCCCGCAGAATGTAAGAGAGAACACACCCGTCACCTGGGATACAGATCCACAGCGAGCATGAGCGCTGAGGTCAGGCTGTCTGCATACCTGACCAGGCTCCGGGCCGATGCACTCTGAGAGGACACTCGAGTTACGCCACTTCTCCACATTGTAGAGAGAAGGTGATGCAAGGGTTAAGTGAGAGATGATCTATTAACCTCTTAGCACAGAGCCTGGCACACAGCGACTATTAATAATAACCTACTATTATTGAAGGAGTGAACGGAACTACTTAAAAGCACCCTAATCGTACTGGGATTGCCACACACACACAACTATATGTGAAATAAATAACAGATAAACTACTGTAGAGCCCAGGGGACCCAGTGCTCTGTGGCGATCTAAATGGAAAGGAAATTGAAAAAAGATTGGATATACGTATATGTACAGCTGACTCCCTTTTCTGTACAGCAGAAACTGACACAGCATTGCAAAGCAACTATACTCCAATAAAAAAAAAAATAATAAAAGCGTCATAAGCCTCCCAACAGACTCACTCTGGGTGATAAACCATGGCACTAAATCAAGTTCCGTTTCCTGTAAGATGGCAGAAAACTCTGAGCGAGATATTAGTGGGCACCGTGAAAATGGAACGCATGCACCCATAAACTTGAAAGACTTTGAAGATTAAATAATTCATGACCAAATGATGACTAGTTTTGCCACTAAGTATGAATAAGTATCTAGTCTTGCTAGTAAAGATAACGGCAGGTTTTTACTGCAAGGCTGGAGAGAATGGGAGATGTATGTTACAATGTATCACAATATATTTGGATTTATCACAGAAGCCTAGGAGGTAATTAGGTGGGCCATTCATTCTGGTTTGCCTGGGACATGCCCAATTTATGGTACTGTTGAATTTATTAATCACAGTCTCTCTAATGTGTCCTGGTTTCAGTTTCGTTCAGTCACTCAGTTCAGTTCAGTTCAGCTCGTGTCCGACTCTTTGCAACCCCATGAATCGCAGTACGCCAGGCCTCCCTGTCCATCACCAGCTCCTGGAGTTCACTCAGACTCACGTCCATCGAGTTAGTGATGCCATCCAGCCATCTCATCCTCTGTTGTCCCCTTCTCCTCCTGCCCCCAGTCCCTCCCAGGATCAGGGTCTTTTTCAATGAGTCAACTCTTTGCATGAGGTGGCCAAAGTTTGGAGTTCACTCAGACTCACGTCCATCGAGTTAGTGATGCCATCCAGCCATCTCATCCTCTGTTGTCCCCTTCTCCTCCTGCCCCCAGTCCCTCCCAGGATCAGGGTCTTTTTCAATGAGTCAGCTCTTTGCATGAGGTGGCCAAAGTATTGGAGTTTCAGCCTCAGCATCAGTCCTTCCAATGAACACCCAGGACTGGTCTCCTTTAGGATGGACTGGTTGGATCTCCTTGCAGTCCAAGGGACTCTCAAGAGTCTTCTCCAACACCACAGTTCAAAAGCATCAATTCTTCAGCGCACAGCTTTCTTCACAGTCCAACTCTCACATCCATACATGACCACTGGAAAAACCATAACCTTGACTAGATGGATCTTTGTTGGCAAAGTAATGTCTCTGCTTTTTAATATGCTGTCTAGGTTGGTCATAACTTTCCTTCCAAGGAGTAAGCGTCTTTTAATTTCATGGCTGCAGTCACCATCTGCAGTGATTTTGGAGCCCCAAAAAATAAAGTCTGACACTGTTTCCATTGTTTCCTGGTTTAAAGGACAAATTATACAGTCACCGTTGTGAGAAAAGCCCAAAGACTTGAGATGTTGATTCAAAGTTCTGACTCAAACCTGGGCTCAGCAGAAGTACCAATCTGCTTCCCTCCTGCCACACCCAGGACAGGCATCTACGGAAGCATGAAACAGGTAGCCGCCTAGGTAAGATGCCAGATTCCCACCAGGCCCAACTGGGACAAACTGGCTTCATGGAACAGTAGCTAGTCAAAGAGGAGGGGTCCTCCCTTCTCGCGGATCAGACCTGGAGCCCAAGATCATCTGGGCAGAAGCCCCTGCAGCACATGCTCTGACCTTGGAAAGAGGGGCGGAGCTTCCGCACTCCCTCTGAGGCATCATTTTTCAAGCTGCCTTTGCAAAACCTGGACCTGGGCTTTCCCGAAGAAGTCCAATCCCACCTGGCCACAAAGGGCTGTCAGGACAGCGCAGAGGAATGACTCCAGGCCTCAGTGAACATAAACTCCACACTCAATAAACATTTCTTTAGACTGACTTTCATTTTTAAAAAGGAAACAAGTTCAGATGCCCCTTTCTCTTCAACTCCTAGTTACCGGGGAAAACTCATGACCTGTCATTAAATAGCGCGGTCTCGGCCTTCCCTGGTGCCTCAGTGGTAGAGAATCCACCTGCCAATGCGGGAGACTTGGGTTCGATCCCTGGTCTGGGAAGATCCCGCACGCCACGGAGCAGCTGGGTCTGTGCACCAAAAAGTACTGAGTCTGTGCTTTAGAGTCCGGAGCTGCAACTGCTGAGCTCTGGTGCACAACTGCTGAGGCCCCCTCACCCTGGAGCCCGTGTTTCACAACGGGAGAGGCCATGACGACGAGAAGCCCACGCCCCACAACTACAGAGGAGCCCCCCTCGCTCGCTGCAACCAGAGGAAAGCCCACACCGCAACAAAGACCCAATGCAACCCAAAATAAATAAATAAAATTACAAAAAAAATATAGTGTTCTCATTTCTCCATTTTCTGTTCATGTTTTAGCAACAGTCACATATTTCAAATAATTTTTAGAGGGATGAGAATAAATTTTTAGATCCAAATATAGCCCTTTGCCTTGACTGTCATAGAGAATTCTCAACTGTTATCTCCATCTGCATGATCAGCAAGAGGAAGTGCATCCTGCTTCTCCAGAGGGAATCCCCCCAGGAAGACCGGATGTTATCACAGGAAAATGCCAGAGATGCCACAGAGGGCCCAGTGAGCTTGTGCAGGGCTGAGCGGGGGGTAGGGCAGCATGAACCCTGCTCGCCATCTGGCCCATCCCTGGCCCTGCAGGAACGGATGCTTCCTGTTAACAACAGGGATAACTGGTTCCCGGGAAAATGCCTTGACTTCTTTTTACTCTTTATTCAGAAGAGGCAGGCGTCCTTGTAAGAACATGTTTGCACCTAGCTGGAAGAGGTCCTTACTTCTTTCCTTCTAAAACCACCTGAAGACAGTAAAGAAAATGCACTTCTTTTTTCCACTTCTGGGAAAGCTGAATATTTGAGAAAAGGATGGAAAATGTGCCACAGGCTGGGCTGAGAAGAGCCCATGAAAGGGAGAACCTGGAAGAGCACCCACCCTGCCTGCCAGGGATGAGACACGGGAGTGAGCAGTTGACACGTGGGTCAGGGCTGAAGGCACAGCAGACAAGGTCAGCCATCTGCACACACGCAGAGCAGGGGAGGGTCCTGGCAGGTCTCTGCTGGAGCAGAGGAGGCCAAACCACCACCATCCCTCAAAGCCCACAGTCCCCGCGGTGCCCTAGGAGGTGGGCAATGTAAGAGCTGGTCCTGAGCTCTAACCTGGCCCTTCCCCCAACTGACCTGCAACTGGTCCTTCCTCCCAGGAAGCCCTCCCTTCCTTTAAAGAGGAATTCAGACACACTAATCAAAACTCCTGAAAGAAGGAAGGAAGGAACCACAGTAAACAAAGGGCCAGCTAAGAACCCGCTGGCAAAAATGTGTATGTATATAAAGAAACCAAAAAGGAGCTGGCAAAAGTTAAGAGAAACAGGGAAGGGAAAACTAAAGCAACCACGCAAACCAATGACCTGGATGCACTGAACACAGTCAAGGCCACCGGGGTCCAGCTGAGGCAGAGGAGGAAAAGTTCAAGGGTAAAGGGCAAAGAATGGCGGCAAAGGGATCTGAGCAAATAGTACAGAGAGAAAAGAGACTCACCATTAACGCACAAAAACTTTTCTGAAAGAGTCAAGTCCTGGAAAGTGTACACTGTTTCCCTGGGGAAGTGCATGAGACTCATCACATGACAGACTTTATTCGGCTGGGCTCCAAAATCACTGCAGATGGTGACTTCAGCCATGAAATTAAAAGAAAAGTTCCTTGGAAGAAAAGCTATGATGGACCTAGACAGCATATTAAAAAGTAGAGACATTACTTTGCTAACAAAGGTCCATATAGTCAAAGCTATGGTTTTTCTAGTAGTCATGTATGTGAGAATTAGACCATCAAGAAGGCTGAGTGCCGAAGAATTGATGCTTTTGAACTGTGGTGTTGGAGAAGACCCTTGAGAGTCCCTTGGACTGCAAGGAGATCCAACCAGTCCATCCTAAAGGAAATCAACCCTGAATATTCATTGGAAGGATAGGTGCTGAAGCTGAAACTCCAATACTTTGGCCGCCTGATGCAAAGAGCTGACTCATTGGAAAAGACCCTGATGCTGGGAGGGATTGGGGGCAGGAGGAGAAGAGGGCAACAGAGGGTGAGATGGTTGGATGGCATCACTGACACAGTGGACATGAGTTTGAACAAACTCCAGAAGATAGCGAAGGACAAGGAAGCCTGGCGTGCTGCAGTCCATAGGGTAACAGAGAGTCAGGCATGACTGAGCGACTAAACAACAACATCAGAAATAAGATACAACTCTTTAAAGCTACTGGACTTTCAAGGATACAGAATCATGTCACTTACAAGGAAAAAAAGATAAGCCAGCTTCTGATTTCTTCAGAGCAGATAGAGGAAGCATGCATAGTAGAGTTTCAAGGAAGGAAAGTGTCATCCATTAATTTTGTGTCTAAAACATCATTGAAGAAGTAAAGCAACACCCAGATGTCTTTGAACATGCAAAAATTCAAAAAAAATGTGTCCCAAGAGTTCTTCTAGAAGAAATTCTGAAAGTCCAACAGAAGGGACTTCAGCGAGACAGGAAAAGGATGGCTCAGTGGCAAAAAGATTGAGCACTAAATCACTTCAGTGTAGACCTCAGGTTAACAAAATTGTGGGAATTATGGCTACAGAACAGAAAGTAGATGTTACAAGCTGCAATACAGACAGTTCTGTAAGACAGACATTACAGAACTAACCGAAGTTATGAGGTGGATCATCCATTTCTAGATGGACGATGGGCTGGGTTATTTTGACCTATCTTCTCTCTAAAATTGTTGGATAGAATATATATATTTTTTTTTCTTAAAAGTATCAAGAGCTACAAGATAGAAAGATGTTATCAGGCCAGCATCTAAGTGAAAGGAGAAGCCCAAAGGGCTAAGCAGTACACTGAAGCTATAGGTATTTGCCCAATTAGGGAAACCTGGGGTTTGGTTCTGATTCCCTTTTAAGGTGAGGGGTGCAGGGGTTAAAGGTCAGCACCCGTCCCAGTTCTCTTTCTGATTTCTCCTTGATTAAGCTGGGCTCTGCAGAAGACTATACCTCAGGGTAAGAATCTTCCAGAAATCAACACTTATCATTGTCCATCCCTAGCAGACTGCAGGGAGAGTTCCCTTATCCCTAGCTGCTAGACTGCAGGGAGAGTTCCCTTGGTGCTCGGCAGACCGACCTGTAACCACAAACTGCCCTTTCGGGCCAGAGGCTGACGTCACCTCATGCATCACCTGGGTGGCTCAGCAAGCCTGAGTCATTGCATTGGGCCTCAAGCTGGTGCTGCCCTGGCCGCCTGGCAGACGCAAATACACCCTCTCTGTGGGGAAGAGCCTTCGTCCTAGACCCGCAAGAGCTCCCAGAGAACTTTCCAGTGAAGTAAGCTCACAGGAAATGACGAGGAAGCATTTCTTTTTTCCACTTCTGGGAAAGCTGAATATTTGAGAAAAGGATGGAAAATGTGCCACAGGCTGGGCTGAGAAGAGCCCATGAAAGGGAGAACCTGGAAGAGCACCCACCCTGCCTGCCAGGGATGAGACACGGGAGTGAGCAGTTGACACGTGGGTCAGGGCTGAAGGCACAGCAGACAAGGTCAGCCATCTGCACACACGCAGAGCAGGGGAGGGTCCTGGCAGGTCTCTGCTGGAGCAGAGGAGGCCAAACCACCACCATCCCTCAAAGCCCACAGTCCCCGCGGTGCCCTAGGAGGTGGGCAATGTAAGAGCTGGTCCTGAGCTCTAACCTGGCCCTTCCCCCAACTGACCTGCAACTGGTCCTTCCTCCCAGGAAGCCCTCCCTTCCTTTAAAGAGGAATTCAGACACACTAATCAAAACTCCTGAAAGAAGGAAGGAAGGAACCACAGTAAACAAAGGGCCAGCTAAGAACCCGCTGGCAAAAATGTGTATGTATGTAAAGAAACCAAAAAAGGAGCTGGCAAAAGTTAAGAGAAACAGGGAAGGGAAAACTAAAGCAACCACGCAAACCAATGACCTGGATGCACTGAACACAGTCAAGGCCACCGGGGTCCAGCTGAGGCAGAGGAGGAAAAGTTCAAGGGTAAAGGGCAAAGAATGGCGGCAAAGGGATCTGAGCAAATAGTACAGAGAGAAAAGAGACTCACCATTAACGCACAAAAACTTTTCTGAAAGAGTCAAGTCCTGGAAAGTGTACACTGTTTCCCTGGGGAAGTGCATGAGACTCATCACATGACAGACTTTATTCGGCTGGGCTCCAAAATCACTGCAGATGGTGACTTCAGCCATGAAATTAAAAGAAAAGTTCCTTGGAAGAAAAGCTATGATGGACCTAGACAGCATATTAAAAAGTAGAGACATTACTTTGCTAACAAAGGTCCATATAGTCAAAGCTATGGTTTTTCTAGTAGTCATGTATGTGAGAATTAGACCATCAAGAAGGCTGAGTGCCGAAGAATTGATGCTTTTGAACTGTGGTGTTGGAGAAGACCCTTGAGAGTCCCTTGGACTGCAAGGAGATCCAACCAGTCCATCCTAAAGGAAATCAACCCTGAATATTCATTGGAAGGATAGGTGCTGAAGCTGAAACTCCAATACTTTGGCCGCCTGATGCAAAGAGCTGACTCATTGGAAAAGACCCTGATGCTGGGAGGGATTGGGGGCAGGAGGAGAAGAGGGCAACAGAGGGTGAGATGGTTGGATGGCATCACTGACACAGTGGACATGAGTTTGAACAAACTCCAGAAGATAGCGAAGGACAAGGAAGCCTGGCGTGCTGCAGTCCATAGGGTAACAGAGAGTCAGGCATGACTGAGCGACTAAACAACAACATCAGAAATAAGATACAACTCTTTAAAGCTACTGGACTTTCAAGGATACAGAATCATGTCACTTACAAGGAAAAAAAGATAAGCCAGCTTCTGATTTCTTCAGAGCAGATAGAGGAAGCATGCATAGTAGAGTTTCAAGGAAGGAAAGTGTCATCCATTAATTTTGTGTCTAAAACATCATTGAAGAAGTAAAGCAACACCCAGATGTCTTTGAACATGCAAAAATTCAAAAAAAATGTGTCCCAAGAGTTCTTCTAGAAGAAATTCTGAAAGTCCAACAGAAGGGACTTCAGCGAGACAGGAAAAGGATGGCTCAGTGGCAAAAAGATTGAGCACTAAATCACTTCAGTGTAGACCTCAGGTTAACAAAATTGTGGGAATTATGGCTACAGAACAGAAAGTAGATGTTACAAGCTGCAATACAGACAGTTCTGTAAGACAGACATTACAGAACTAACCGAAGTTATGAGGTGGATCATCCATTTCTAGATGGACGATGGGCTGGGTTATTTTGACCTATCTTCTCTCTAAAATTGTTGGATAGAATATATATATTTTTTTTTCTTAAAAGTATCAAGAGCTACAAGATAGAAAGATGTTATCAGGCCAGCATCTAAGTGAAAGGAGAAGCCCAAAGGGCTAAGCAGTACACTGAAGCTATAGGTATTTGCCCAATTAGGGAAACCTGGGGTTTGGTTCTGATTCCCTTTTAAGGTGAGGGGTGCAGGGGTTAAAGGTCAGCACCCGTCCCAGTTCTCTTTCTGATTTCTCCTTGATTAAGCTGGGCTCTGCAGAAGACTATACCTCAGGGTAAGAATCTTCCAGAAATCAACACTTATCATTGTCCATCCCTAGCAGACTGCAGGGAGAGTTCCCTTATCCCTAGCTGCTAGACTGCAGGGAGAGTTCCCTTGGTGCTCGGCAGACCGACCTGTAACCACAAACTGCCCTTTCGGGCCAGAGGCTGACGTCACCTCATGCATCACCTGGGTGGCTCAGCAAGCCTGAGTCATTGCATTGGGCCTCAAGCTGGTGCTGCCCTGGCCGCCTGGCAGACGCAAATACACCCTCTCTGTGGGGAAGAGCCTTCGTCCTAGACCCGCAAGAGCTCCCAGAGAACTTTCCAGTGAAGTAAGCTCACAGGAAATGACGAGGAAGCAGGGAATCACGAGAAAGAGAGAGAGGGGGAAGGATAAAACCTCAGCAGTAACACACCCAAAGATTCTGGATTTTGAAATTATTGGAGCAAACATTCTTATTATAAAAAATAAAAGACCAGCCTCATAGCTGAGTAAGAACCAAAGAGAACATCCAGAAACAAAAAGCAAAACACAGATAAGTACATATTTTGTTACGCTTAGTTTGATACCATTTATATATACTGAAAAACAAAATACTAGTCATATATATTATTCATGGATACCTACTTATGTAAAAATATATGAAAAGTACTGGAGGAGGGCATGGCAACCCACTCCAGTTACTCTTGTCTGGTGAATCCCATGGACAGAAGGGCCTGGTGGGCTGCAGTCCATGGAGTCCCAAAGAGTCGGACATGACTGACGTGACTTAGCATGCACACGCACATAGAAAATCAACACCAAACTTAGGCCAGAGCTTGTATCTGGAGTGGGCTGAAGCAGTCTATACTATTTAATTTTTCCTTTTCTAATAAAGAAATATATGCATATATCTGAAAGTTAAATAGTTGTATACCTAGAGAAACAGGTAACAATGGTTATTTCTATGCAGTATAAATATGGGTGAATTTTGGGTCATGTTTACATTTATATATTTGCTCGACCCTTACTTTTATGAAAGACCTACATTAGTACCTGTTTTCACTAGCTGACAGAAATCTGAAGAGGATCTTTGCTTTCACACACAAAGAGGCAAAAAGTCAGCTGTCAGCATTGTGAGGGGCAGCAGCCACTGAGTAGAAGGGGGCACCACCAAGCTCCTGCCCCAGGAGCTCACTCAGCACGCCCGCCAGAGCTCTGAGCCCTGTCGTGAGCATCTGTGCTTGATCTCGATTCACATCCCTTAACAAGATGTGTCCTAAGGTAATCGCTTCTTTACTTTATGACATTTTGGCTTATGAAAGATTTCATAGAAATGCTCTGCTTTCAGACAGTAGGGAAATCTATTTAAAATATTAACCACAACAGAATAAATTTCAATATTTTGGCCAAAGGAGAAAACAAAAGAGAAAACATAGACTCTTTTAAAATTATAAACATGGTAAACACAAAAAAGAGACAGGCACAGATAAAGCAGTGTTTGGGAAACTTCTAGATTTACATGCTACGTAATCAAATATGAATATAAGTGAAATAATGATCTAAGAAGTTAGAGAAAAGCTAAGTACAAAAGAAAAATGGAAGTGATAAAGATAAGAGCAGAATAAAAAGTAAAATAAAAGTTACTATCATTTAGCAAAGACATCACAGACATCCTAATAAAGTTATATGTTTTCATTTAATTATCACTAAGCCCAAGGAGAGAGATATTATCTCAAATTTGTAGAGGGGAGATGAAAGTAATGTTTCTGTGGTCTAATGGCAGTAAAAGGAAAATTATATATAAAATCTAGGGCTGGTTCTCTGGGGGTGGTGGAGTGGAGGTGAATGTGAGAGTTGGGCCATAAAGAAGGTTGAGCGCCAAAGAATTGATGCTTTCAACTTGTTGCGCTGGAGAAGACTCTTGAGAGTCCCCCGGACAGCAGGGAGATCAAAGCAGTTAATCCTAAAGGAAATCAACCCTGAACGTTCCTTGGAAGAACTGATGCTGAAGCTCTAATATTTTGGCTACCTGATGTGAAGAACTGACTCATTGGAAAAGAACCTGATGCTGGGAAATATTGAAGGCAGGAGGAGAAGGGGGTGGCAGAGGATGAGATGGTTGGATGGCATCACCAACTCAATGGACATGGGTTTGAGCAAGCTCTGGGAGATAGTAAAGGATAGGAAAGCCTGGTTTGCTGCAGTCCATGGGGTCGCAAAGAGTCGGACAAGACTGAGAGACTGAACAACAACAAAGAATGGAGGAGGAACCAGATAAATCTAGTATAGATAAGCCAATAAAGGACAAATAAATACACAAACACAATAACAGTGCTAAGGATTAGTCAGGAGCTTATCTAGAAAAATAAAGTTGGATTCCTACTTCATTTTATACACTAAATAGCAGTTGGATCAAATACTTACATGTGAAGAAAAGATCATGAAGCTATTTGAAACAGAAAAACACGTTTGTAATCTTTGGGTGGATAAACCTTTTTAACAACAACACATGATCAAGGAGGTGACAAAGCAGTGTATGAAAAAGGGAAAAGACAAATGGACTTTAAACCTGCGAAAGGGTCCCCCATCTCATATACAGGAAGAAAGACGTGTCGTTTTTTCTTCAACCTATCATATTGGCAAAGATAAGAAAAATCTCGGCACGCACTGCACTGATGAAGACTTGGGGACCAGAAATAGGGATGCATCGTTCAGAGGCATTTCTGCCTCATCTATCATGTTTCTAAATGCATATGGCTTTTGATCAGCAATTATCTATCACATTTCTAAATGCATGTGGCCTTTGATCTGCAACTGTGTTCCCCGAAATTTGTCCCACATCCATTGTCAAGCATGGGCTCAAGGTGCCTGGGCAAGAATATGCCTGTTTGAAGTATCAAATGATGAAACCACCCAGGTGGCCATCAGTAAAGGGCAGGTTAAAGAATTTACAGTGTGGTCCTACCATGAAATACTACACAGCCCGTGAAAAGGATTCGGTCAATCTGGAATAACCAAAGTGGAAAGAAGTACCAGGTGTGCTGCCATTTGATTTCAGAATTAGGATCCAAGGTTTGAAGTAAGAGCGATAGCAAGGTGATGGTTGCTGAATATGCTTCACTGTACCTTTTAATTTTGAGTGTTTGAAAATTTCCAACTTTTCCATAACCTCTCACTCTGCAGGGAGAGACAGGTGGAAGAGACTTTTCACTGTATTCTAAATTACATTTTACAAAAACCTAGTGTTAATGATTGCTTTTGGGAAGTGAGCCTGGTGATAGAGGTGGGAGGGGGATTACTTTCCAAATAACCCTTTACAACTGTTGGAATTTTTAGTTACAGACATCCATTGCCATTACAATATAAAAGTAAAGTGTCAGACATCCATTTTTTTTTTCATGTACAATTTGGGTGTTTACAGTAATAGAAGTGAGTGGAAAATAAACACTCCTTTGAATACTGTAATCACTTGAATGGCTTCCCTCTGAAGTCATTTCTCTCCAGGGAGAGGAAGGTGCTTCCACATCAGATGAGCTTCTCATGTGGATATATTAGTGCACGATGTGCTGTGCTGAGTCACTCAGTCGCGCCTGACTCTTTGCAGCCCCACGGACTGTAGACCGCCAGGCTCCTCTGTCCATGGCATCCTCCAGGCAAGAATACTGGAGCGGGTTGCCATTTCCTCCTCCAGGGGACCTTTCCGCCCCAGGGCTCAAACCCATGTCTCTTGCATCTCCTGCCCTGATCGGCGATTCTTTTCCACTAGTGCCACTTGGAAAGCCTCAGTATACGATATGAAACCCCAAATATTTTAGCTGAAATTCCTGGAAGTTACTGGGTAGGCAGAAGTGAGCAGGGGTCCCAAACCTCGGTAGCTATGATTTAGGAGTCTTATGCTCTAGCTGGGCAGTAGCTCTACTTTGGATTTACTGGATGAAGTGCCTAAGATCTTTACTCACCTATAGCTCACTGGTCGGGTGGGCCCCGAGGGAGCATGCGATCCCGTGACAAGGCTTACTATTTACTACTGAGAATTCACCTAGTTCAGCTGCTTCCACACGTCTACTGCGTTCACAGTGTGCGCAAGGGCTCAGGTGTGCCTGGAAAGGAATAACAGTCTCCTGCTGCCGGTTATGGGGTCACACGGAGTCAGACACGACTGAAGTGGCTTAGCAGCAGCAGCAGCCTTCTGAAATGGAGCAGGCCAGGTGCCCAGGTAACTCTGGACCGAGGCGGCGGGTGAGTGAGGAGACCCCTGGGAGGGCTGCAGGAAGGCTGGGGAGGAGGGGGTCTTGGGTGGACATCTGGGTAAAGGATGAAGTCTGAGAAGCAGGGAGAAGACACAGAGGACCCTCCCCAGCTTTAGGTTTGCATAATACAGGTTTTTATAATGATCAGTTTTCTCGAATTTCACCTCCCTTCCTTGGGAGTATATCCTGACGGATAGATTTCCTTTTCTCAGTATGTACTGGCATTTCTGACAAGCAAGGGTCTAGATCATCAGGCTTGCAAACTCTGTGAGGGCTGGTTTAAGTATCAGAGGCACACAGATCAGAAGGGTGCAAGTCCTCATTCAAATAAATTCAGATGTGAATCCGTTCTGTGGCAGACAACTCTGCAACTTTGGGCTCAACCTCAGAGGGACTGGCCAGGACCTCATGGCTCTGAAATCATGGTCTAAATTAGCTTTGCTCCTATTTGTATCCTTTATGAACGAATAGTTATTGCTTATAAGTAACAGCCCATGTTAATTGTTCATCACTCTTTGTGTGGGTTGGGGGAGGGAGGGTTGTTTGGAATAGCTGTCCCCCTTTCCCTCTGACACTACTTACATCGAGTCTGATTGCTCTACCATCTTAGAAGAGATGTACAATATCGGGCAGCCTTGTTTTACAAAATACAGTGCGTTGTATGTTCTACAGACACAGATAAGGTGTGGAGGAGAAATGTCAGAAACACTGAACTGAAAATCTCACCTCTACAAACAATGCATGGAGGATTTTTCACATGGAATCTAGAAAGACGGTACTGATGAACTTATCTGCAGGGCAAGAATGGAGGGCAGACGTAGAGAACAGATTTATGGAAATGGGCAGTGGTGGGAAGGAGAGAGAGGGTGAGGCGAATGGAGAGGGTAGCATGGAAGCATCTACACTGCCATGTGTCAAGCAGACAGCCAGTGGGAATCTGCCGTATGACTCAGAGAACTCAACCCGTGGCTCTGCGACCTCCTAGAGGGGTGGGAGAGGGGGGGAGGAGAGGGGGAGGTTCAAGAGGGAGGGGACTTCTGTACACCTCTGGCTGATTCACGCTGCTGTATGGCAGAAATGAAACCAATATTGTAAAGCAATTATCCTTCAATTAAAAATACATTTTAAAAAAGATGCCCTGAGTATCTGGAATGCAACACAACCACTGCTATGTTTCTGGCCAAGGGCTGGTTCTAAGAAAGACCAGTCAAGACAAATGGCTGGAGCATGATACTGTTATAAGCAAAAGTGAAAAGAAATGCAAGTCTCTCCTGTTACTGTATGAGGTTTTGCAGGATGCGTGAAGGTTCCCCCATCCTACCCCATCACAAAAATGGGGAAAATGGATTAGAGATCGCCGAGGCAGCCGGTGATCTAAGACTTGCTCGCCACCACTGTCTTCCCGCCGTTTCTCCCTTCTGCCTCCTCTGTATCCACCTGTTTGTGCAGCCATTTTAAGTCTGCAGTCCTGATCTCCACCTCTGGGGGTCTTGCTATTTGGCCTCACGTTGCCTTGGACTTCCCTGATGGCTCAGAGAGTAAAGCGTCTGTCTGGAATGCAGGAGCCCCGGGTTTGATCCCTGGGTCGGGAAGATCCCCCCTGGAGAAGGAAATGGCAACCCACTCCAGAACTCTTGCCTGGAAAATCCCATGGACGGAGGAGCCTGGTAGGCTACAGTCCATGGGGTCCCGAAGAGTCGGACATGTCTGCCTCCTAGGCCCCTCCAGGTGGTTAGAAATGCCTGCAAAGCACTTAGCCTGGGGCCACTAGCCACATAACTGGTGCTCAACACATGCTTGCTGTTTCATAACAACTCAAAACACAACCGAGACGCTCCTTATCCTAAAACACTTAGGGTAATAACTCAAACAGGCATACACACACATACAACTATAGACCATTCGGTTATAAGAATAAGAATGGGAGTTAATCCTGCCTTTGCTGGAATTTCTGCAGCACAGAAATGTGCCAGAAACAGGGTTGGCAGATATTCTCATAAGCCCATCTGCTGTCTCAAGAAAGGACCCGAATTCAGCAAAAATCAATCTAAGAGATAGGTTCAGTTGCTTTTCTTCATTTTTCCTATTGTTCTAGTAAAGAAGCTAATCTAACTGGAAAAACAACTTTAGCCAGTCAGGTCAGTAGCATTACTCACTGATAAGATTCTACAGAGGAAAACCACTTCCTAACTTTTCCCAGGAAATGAAGGGCTTAAAAAAACAAAACAATCCAAGTAGGGTCACACATCAGCGTGTACAGTTCAAATGCTGTTTTATGGAGCAAACCTTAAAAAAATTACAGATAAGTGCTAAGTGATGCTCTCATGAGGTTTTTACTCGCGTGAAGGATGACCCATCCATGGATTGAAGGTGCCACTTATACCCCCATTAGAATCATGGCACATTGCAGTCTGACAGCAGAAAATTGCATTTCGATCTACTTCTTAGCACAGACTTCTCTAGATATAATTCTGTGAGTGGAGAAATCTATTTCTTAGATGTGACATTGAACGTGCTCTTATTTAAACTCTAGATGAGTAAATTAAGCCTATTAGTCATAATAAAGTGCGTAAAGGATTTCAGTTTGCTACATCCTAGAAATCTGATGAAACTCCAGAGTTTGCCCCCCAAGACTGTTCCGCACTGGGGGTTTGGCAGGTAAGACAATCACCCAAGTGTTGCCATACCTCCTAGTCTCTCGAACCACACCTATTTTTTAAATTCATCTTCAGTGACTTGAGACCCTCTCTTGGGTGATAGTACGACACTCCACCCATGCCCAGAGCTCTCTCGGGGTCCCTGGGTGCCGTCTGTGTCGGGGGCTGTGCCCACCACCTCCCACCCTGGGCTCCTCCAGGCTGGATTCTCTCCTGGCAGCTCAGGACTGAGCCTGCAGGGAGCTGTCCTCTCCCCCGTACACGTGCCCCTGGTGTAACCGCGGCCTCTCCCTCATCTGCCGACCAACCTGAGACCCACACCAGGTTGCAGTAGTCCGCGCCCCGTGCTGAGGTTTCAGGATGGAAGGGAATTGGCAGGCAGAAAAGGAAAACATAAAACTCCGTGTCAGATGTTACTTCTCCTGGAGTCTCTGGCTCGCCCGGGGCCTCTCAGAGCCCCCTTCCCTCGTGGACGTCAAGTCTTTACGGATGATGTCTGGGGTCAGGGCAAGGAATCATTTCACGCTACAAAGCACAGCTCGTGTGCTCCCAGACGCAGTCCCATTCCCTGCCTGGGTGTCAGAGCTCAAGCTTGCCGCCCGAAGACGCACTTCCAGAGTTCTGCTCGGGACACATGCTCGGACACACACTCCTCTTTAATATATATTACTTTAACACCATCCTAAGGGTGCAAGCTTGTATGTTTTTGAACACTTTTGTAATCCAGAGGAAAAAACCACCTAAAATATCTTAAGATTAACCATCACTGAAGGAGGAAACAGAACAGGCTCCATTTGAAAGCAGGACTCCATCTTGGGCTGGGCTGTGGACTTTGAGCTCTATGCCCAGTATCTATGGAAACGACATACCAACTAGAAAACCAGACCCCCAGATAGAAGAGCCCCAGGGCTCATACCTAGACTCTCTGTCCCTAAAAGAATACCCTATTATTTATGTAACCCAATAGAATCATAAAATCTATTATGCTTATTGGGGTATGACCACAGGTATGACCACAGGCCTATTGATAATTGTCCACTGTTAACTACCTAGGCTTAAGGCATGTGAATCACAGGTTAACTTTGTATCTTTCTTTTCCTTTGTTCAGACTAGTTTCAGGGAATTTGGGGAGGTGGGTTTGGGCACGTACACTTAGGGCATATAAGGTTTTCACAAAAACTGGTTGGGGTCCTTGGCTAAGAGGAGACTCTGCCTTGGGCCCGCCAGTGTAATAAAATGCACTCCACGAGCTGCATCGTCCTTCTGAGTGAGTCTGTTTCCTGGAACGCATGGCGACAACATCATCAGAAAGCCGGCCCAAACCCTCCGGGGTCCTTCGGTCGTCACTCCTGGAACCTGCCCTGTTTTCCTTTCCTCCTTTTTCTCTTCCGGAGTCTGAGATGAACTCTCTATGCAGTGCTCTCCCTGGGGTCTCTGCAGTGGTCCGTGAGCTGGCAGCGGGCTGGTTTGTCTGACCTCCTCACTGACATGCCTGTTCTTGGTGACTTGTGAGCATAACATGCCAGGCAGAGCGGGGCCAGGACTGTGCCAGGCAAAACAACGGTATTCTACCAGGCTCCCTGCCTGTGCGCAGTTGCACGTGACCACACACCCCTGTGTGTGACTTCTTTTTTTTTATTTCCATCATTTTTCTAGCCTTTTCTCAAGCCCACACTGCGCCTTTCATGCTCAGGCTGTGTTTCAGGAGAACTTGGGAGCAGTCAGCTAAAAGCCAGATGAATATACTGAATGCTTTTCCTCTCAAATTGCTGACAGGATGAAAGGGAAATGAAAGTTCGCTTCCTCAATCAAGGCCGAGGAGTTAGTTTGAGAAGCTTGAGTTGCAAGGCTCATTTCCCCGAGAAGGAAATGGTAGCCCAGAAAGGCCCATCTGTGGACAAGAGAAGAGAGTTGATTCAACTGTTCTTGATTTTTAAAGATCACACAGAACACTTGATGGCAAGATGGAGCACTTTCTGTAAGGAACTAACTCACCCTTCGGACGTGAGGTCAACCACTATCATGGTGTTTATGAAAGCGTTTTCCTTCCGGAAAGTGTAGATGGTAAGCCTGGAGGGATGAGGCAGGGCTAGCCACCGAGCGTGTGTCTGTCACGTCCTGGGGGATGGGGCACAGGTAATGCTGAGGTACCAAGGGCCAGTGGGTTCCATCTGTGCCGCCAAACAAGAACCACCTCCCAGAGGCGCGGCACCTGCACGGGATTAATGCCGGTCCCCTCGGCGTGATGAGAAAGTGCGAGCCTAATCCAGATCATATGTCTCGGAAAAGCTCCAGACAGACCCCAGCCTGGAGTGAGAAATGTGGATTTTTCAGTTACTAATGTTTAAAGGGTAACATTTCCTTAGTTTCATAAAACAGAATGAAGCCCTTTTTTGAGGCCTGCTTTAAAGGAAATCTTGAAGGCGTCATCACTTCTGTAGGCACTCGCTGCTGGTAGGAAAAAAAGACACCAGCAAGTAAAAATATTCTTTCTTATTAGTGAGAGTCCCAGTGTCACATGGTACACAGGTGAGCTACTTAAAGGGAGGCAGGAAGAGCCCCAGGACAAGAGAATCCCTGGAGAAGAGGCTGATGGGTTCTGTGAATTACTGAAATTTGTGTACAAATTACTGAAATTTGAAAGTATTGCATATGGGTGCATTCTCAAGGGTTCATAGTCTCATCAGATTCTCAAAAAAATCCATACGCCTAGAGAAGTTTAGAAAGTACTCATCCCTTCCACTAATGTAAATCCAAGACAGGTTCACAAAATGAGTGTAAAAGTACCATCAACGGGCAACAGAATAAACAAGAAGTTACAGGTGGATCTTGATTGAAATGGGAGAAGACTTTGTAAGCACAAAAGGAATAGGAGGATTCACCAAGGATTAATAAACACTCAAAACTGGAATTTTTATATTAAAAATAAAAAACACCCAGCATAAATAAAAATGAAAGGCAAACTAGGGAGATATTTACAATAAATTACTGGAAATGGGTAAGGATTTTTAACCTATTAAGAAAATGAACTCGAACAAATAAGGAAGAAAAACTCTCAGAGAAAAACAGGCAAAGCATGGGAATAGACAACTCACAGAACAAATACAGCTAATAGCAGCTGTGTGCTGGAGCCGGCTGCTACCAGCATATACCGGCTGATTCTCTGCTCTTGATTCAGAGACATCACCTCAATAACCTAAAATTGATCATGGTGGAGTTTTTACAGCAGAGAAATCACCTACAAATCAAGTCTTTTTTTTTGGACAGTCAATTTACCAGCACACTTTGTTAATAGATATACAAAAAGCAGTTCAAGTATACCAGCAGTCAAAGAAATACAGAGAGAAATGAGGTCTGGATGAGATGAAATAAGCACATTTCACCCTATTCCTCCTGCAAATTACAACATAAAAGTCTGGAGAAAGTCCATAACGCAACTGACAGACACTCTGAAAGATGGAGAAAAGTAAATGGACCAGCTAGGGATCTCAGAGGGCCTCCCAGGTGATAAAGAACCTGCCTGCCAATGCCGGAGACACAGGAGACGCAGGTTTGATCCCTGGGTGGGGAAGATCCCCTGGAGGAGAGGCATGGCAACCCACTCCAGTATTCTTGCCTGGAGAATCCCATGGACAGAGGAGCCTGGCGGGCTGCAGTCCATGGGGTAACAGTCAGACAGGACTTAGTGACTAAACAACAACAGGGACCTCAGAACTCAAGGAACTGCCTGGTAGTGAGTCCTTGTTTTTTTCTGTTTCCCCCTCCTTTATATCTTGGCCTGGGCTCTGGGGGAGGTGCCCCCACCCCCAATCTGAAAATGCAATAGTATCAGACTGAAAAAAAGAAAAGAAAAAAAAACCAAAATGCCTGAGGAGAGCCTATCTTTAGCTAAAAGAACAGAAGCATGAGCCAGTAAGAGATACATTGTGGCCATGCTGCTGCTGCTGCTAAGTCACTGCAGTCTCGTCCGACCCTGTGTGACCCCATAGACGGCAGCCCACCAGGCTCCCCCGTCCCTGGGATTCTCCAGGCAAGAACACTGGAGTGGGTTGTCATTTCCTTCTCCAATGCATGAAAGTGAAGAGTGAAAGTGAAGTCGCTCAGTCGTGTCCGACTCTTAGCGACCCCATGGACTGCAGCCTACCAGGCTGCTCCGTCCATGGGATTTTCCAGGCAAGGGTACTGGAGTGGGGTGCCATTGCCTTCTCCACATTGTGGCCATACCTGACCTAATTCTGCCTCCAGGTGAGACTAGAAAAAAGCCATGCCCTGCTGTCCCCACTGGGTACCACATCCTGGACATGGCCCAGGCCTGTTACCCATCCCTCCCCACAGTAACAGGCCTCATCTCTTCCCCGGCACAAAGCCTGTGGGTGGAACTTCCCAGTGGATTTCTTATCACCACAAAAACCAGAAGGAAGCAGGGCAACACTTTTCACATCTTGAAAGAAGAAAACGGTCAACCCAGAATTCTATATCCATGGAAAATATTTTTCAGTAATGAAAGCAAAACAGACATTTCCCATCCCTCTCCACAGTAACAGGCCTCATCTCTTCCCCAGCACAAAGCCTGTGGATGGAACTTCCCAGTGGATTTCTTATCACCACAAAAAACAGAAGGAAGCAGGGCAACACTTTTCACATCTTGAAAGAAGAAAATGGTCAACCCAGAATTCTATATCCATGGAAAATATTTTTCAGTAATGAAAGCAAAACAGACATTTTCAGAGGAAGGAAAACTAAGAGAATTTTTCACCAGCAGACCTGCTTTAATGGAATAAAAGAAGTCTTTTCAGATAGGAAGGAAATGATAACAGAAAGAAAGCTGGGACATCAGAAGTGAAGAAGGAACAGGAGGAGGGACGGTATGAGTAGGTACTGTAAACCATTCTCCTTAAGTTTAAAAAATGATGCTTGGTGGTTAAAAGTAAAAATGACTTCTAAAGTGGTCTCATTACATAAAGGTAACACTGAAGGCATCCATATCACAGAGGGAGAGGAAGAAAGGGACGGGAAAGATGGTGAAGCCTTACCTTCCACTTGAAGTGATAAAATATTGATGCTATTAGACTGGGATACATGATGTACATACAATGTAATCTTCAGAGCAGCAGTTTTCAATTAGGGGTGACTGTGTCTCCTAGGAGACATCTGGCCATGTTGAGAGGGATCACACACGCTACTGCCATCTACAGTTGGTAGAAACCAAGATGCTGCTAAACATTCTGTGATACGCAGGACAGTTTGATACAACGAAGAGTCATCCAGCCCAAATGTCAATGATGCTGTGGCTGAGAAACTCCGCCCTAAGGCAGCCAGGCAAAAAAGTACAGGCAGCCATACGTCATAAACACTACAGATGAATCAGTAATGGAATAGTGAAAAATGTTCAACAAGCCCACAGGAAGTCAGGAAGGAGGAGCAATGATAAAAACTTTAAAATGGTAGACTTCAATTCTATCATAATTCTATTAAAAGTAAATGGTCTGTACACACCAGATAAAAGCCAGTGACTGACAGAACAGAGGAAAAATACATGCCTCAACTATATGCTGTTTCTCAGAAACTCATTTCAAGTATAGAAACCAAGATGCTGCTAAATATTCTGTGATTCACGGGACAGTCTGATACAACGAAGAGTCATCCAGCCCAAATGTCAACGATGCTGAGGCTGAGAAACTCCGCCCTAAGGCAGCCAGGCAAAAAAGTACAGATAGCCATATGTCATAAACACTACAGATGAATCAATAATGGAATAGAGAAAAATGTTCAACAAGCCCACAAGAAGTCAGGAAAGAGGAGCAATGATAAAAACTTTAAAATGGTAGACTTCAATTCTATCATAATTCTATTAAAAGTAAATGGTCTATACACACCAGTTAAAAGCCAGTGACTGACAGAACAGAGGAAAAATACATGCCTCAACTATATGCTGTTTCTCAGAAACTCATTTCAAGTAAAAAGATGGAAAGACACATTCCTTGCAAACCCCAATCAAAAACAAAACAAAACAAAACAAAAACTGAGCAAATGTGTTAATGTAAAATAAAACAGATTTTAGAACAAAGGCACCAGAGCCTAAGAAGGACATTTGTTGCTGTTTAGATGCTAGGTCACGTCTAACTCTTTCACGACCCCATGGACTGTAGCTGGCCAGGCTCCTCTGTCCATGGGATTCCCCAGGCAAGAATACTGGAGTGGGCTGCCAGTTCCTTCTCCAGGGGATCTTCCTAATCCAGGGACTGAACCCAGGTCTCCTGCATCTCCTGCACTGGCAGGTGGATATTCTTTACCGCTGAGCTACCAGGGAAGCCCCAAATGAAGGACGTTACATGATGATAAAAGGGTCAATTCACCAAGAAGACACAGCAGTCCAGATTGGTTTGTACCACAAACAACAGAGCTTCAAAACACATGAAGTAAGAACTGATGGCTGAAAAGAGACACGTTTATATCCCTTTCAGTAATCTATAGAACTAAGATGGAAAAAGCTATTTTATGTATCAAATGGGCAAAGCTTTGAAATATTAATACTTAATACCAGCAAAGTCATGGTGAGACAGATGCTCTGTACTAGTATGGGAACATAAGTGCATGTCAGTCTTGAAAAATATTTTTATATATTCAGAGGCTTAAAATGGTTACACCATTTTCTCACCAGTGATTATATCTTTGTACTTTGCATTTGGTTTTTAATTTTGCCCCCACCTCAAGTTTCCTGTCATACAAACAGAATCTGTTACTGCCAACAGCATAAAAATGAGATCGTACACATAAAATGTGTTATATACTCTTGCAACTGGTGTGCAGAAACTAAATCAGTGGTAAAGATTTTTGTAAATGCTTTTTGAAGGTGAAAAATGATAAGAAAGTATGCCCATTATCATTCCTATCTCCCAGTGAGTCGGCTCTGGATCAGGTGGCCAAAGTATCAGGTATCTTACTGTATTTATTGTAAATATCTGTTTTATTGGCCAAGCCGAATTATTCACAGTGCCACCTGTCACTCTCCAAAATGTCGTAGTATATAGATCAAGGGTCCCCAGCCTCTGGGGTCTAATGCCTGATGATCTGAGGTGAAGGTGATATGATAATAATAGAAATACAGCACACAATAAATGTAATGTGCTTGAATCACTCGGAAACCGTCCTCCCCACCCCTCAGCCATGGACAAACTGTCTTCCATGAAACCAGACCCTGGTGCCAAAAAGCTTGGAGGCTGTTGGTATAGATGACAAGTTGAATGGGCACCCTCACTATTCTGAATAGAAAGGATAAAAATATTCCTAAGAGGACGTCCCCGGCAGTCCAATCTGCCTGCCGACGCAGGGGACAAAGGTGTGATCCCTGGTCTGAGAAGATTCCGCATGCCTCAGAGCAACCAAGCCTGTGTGTTACAGCTACTGAGCCCACGCCCTAGGGCCTGTGGTCTGCAATGAGAGAAGCCATCCCAAGCATCACAGCAAGAAGCCCGCACACTGCAGCTAGAGGGAGCCCGCGCGTAGCACCGGGCACAACCAAAAATAAACAACTTAAAAAATATTCCCCAGAAGAGCTGAACTATACTGCACCACAACTGTGCCCCCAACACTGCACTAAATGCTTTCCGTGGACGGTCTCATTTCCCCATCTCAGGAGCTGAATTAACTCTGTTTTATATAGGTGCCGAGAACTCCAGCAACTTGTCCAAGTCCAGACACTGGCAAGTAGCAGAGTCCGGATTCCAAGCACCTTCATCAAGTTAAGAGCTGAGGGCGTACCTGGGCCTGCCTGAGTGCAGGGTTGGCCGGCAGGGGTCTGGCAGGGACGCAGGGCACACGAGGAGCCTGGTGCAGGGGTGGGAGCCCTCGTTGCGGGGAACTCGGCCGAGGCGCGTCGGGGGCTTTGAGGGGTCTGCTGATGTCTACGTGCTGACATGGTGGCACTCTCCGGGTGTTGTCCTGCGGGGTCAGAGCAAAGAGCCACGGTGTGATCATTACTGGGGATCCCCTGGAGGACACGTAGCGCTAACTCCCCTGCTAAAGCTGCAGGGGGAAGGGGCAGGGGGAAGGGGCTGGAGGAAGGGTGAGAAATCAAGGAGTTACAGGAAAGGGAATCTATTATTATTTACATAAACGTCAGAATTCTAACAGAAGCACCCTTCTCCACCCCCAAATCTGAACCCATGGGGATTGACTTTTTTAAGTTTTAATTTCTTTCTTGAATATAGTTGCTTTTCAATGTTGTATTAGTTTCTACTATTCAGCACGGTGAACCAGCTATACGTATACCTATATAATGCACCCCCCCACCCCACGCCTTTTAAAAAAATTTCCTTCCCATTTAGCTCTGGGATCAATTTCTATTTGAATTTTTAAAAATTGGATTAATTAATTAGCAGGTAGGTGCAAGGCACCTCAGGAAGTGCCAACATGTGTAAAGACACAGACCAGAAATTCAGGAAATTCCAAAGGACTTGTGAAAATGAGATGCAGTTCAATGTACACAAGGCTTGATGAGAACCAAGGACGGAGGAGCATTTACCAGCACACTTTGTTAATAGATATACAAAAAGCAGTTCAAGTATACCAGCAGTCAAAGAAATACAGAGAGAAATGAGGTCTGGATGAGATGAAATAAGCACATTTCACCCTATTCCTCCTGCAAATTACAACATAAAAGTCTGGAGAAAGTCCATAACGCAACTGACAGACACTCTGAAAGATGGAGAAAAGTAAATGGACCAGCTAGGGATCTCAGAGGGCCTCCCAGGTGATAAAGAACCTGCCTGCCAATGCCAGAGACACAGGAGACGCAGGTTTGATCCCTGGGTGGGGAAGATCCCCTGGAGGAGAGGCATGGCAACCCACTCCAGTATTCTTGCCTGGAGAATCCCATGGACAGAGGAGCCTGGCGGGCTGCAGTCCATGGGGTAACAGTCAGACAGGACTTAGTGACTAAACAACAACAGGGACCTCAGAACTCAAGGAACTGCCCGGTAGTGAGTCCTTGTTTTTTTCTGTTTCCCCCTCCTTTATATCTTGGCCTGGGCTCTGGGGGAGGTGCCCCCACCCCCAATCTGAAAATGCAATAGTATCAGACTGAAAAAAAGAAAAGAAAAAAAAAACAAAAAGCCTGAGGAGAGCCTATCTTTAGCTAAAAGAACAGAAGCATGAGCCAGTAAGAAATACATTGTGGCCATGCTGCTGCTGCTGCTAAGTCACTGCAGTCTCGTCCGACCCTGTGTGACCCCATAGACGGCAGCCCACCAGGCTCCCCCGTCCCTGGGATTCTCCAGGCAAGAACACTGGAGTGGGTTGTCATTTCCTTCTCCAATGCATGAAAGTGAAGAGTGAAAGTGAAGTCGCTCAGTCGTGTCCGACTCTTAGCGACCCCATGGACTGCAGCCTACCAGGCTGCTCCGTCCATGGGATTTTCCAGGCTAGGGTACTGGAGTGGGATGCCATTGCCTTCTCCACATTGTGGCCATACCTGACCTAATTCTGCCTCTAGGTGAGACTAGAAAAAAGCCATGCCCTGCTGTCCCCACTGGGTACCACATCCTAGACATGGCCCAGGCCTGTTACCCATCCCTCTCCACAGTAACAGGCCTCATCTCTTCCCCAGCACAAAGCCTGTGGATGGAACTTCCCAGTGGATTTCTTATCACCACAAAAAACAGAAGGAAGCAGGGCAACACTTTTCACATCTTGAAAGAAGAAAATGGTCAACCCAGAATTCTATATCCATGGAAAATATTTTTCAGTAATGAAAGCGAAACAGACATGTTGTGGCCATACCTGACCTAATTCTGCCTCTAGGTGAGACTAGAAAAAAGCCATGCCCTGCTGTCCCCACTGGGTACCACATCCTAGACATGGCCCAGGCCTGTTACCCATCCCTCTCCACAGTAACAGGCCTCATCTCTTCCCCAGCACAAAGCCTGTGGATGGAACTTCCCAGTGGATTTCTTATCACCACAAAAAACAGAAGGAAGCAGGGCAACACTTTTCACATCTTGAAAGAAGAAAATGGTCAACCCAGAATTCTATATCCATGGAAAATATTTTTCAGTAATGAAAGCGAAACAGACATGTTCAGAGGAAGGAAAACTAAGAGAATTTTTCACCAGCAGACCTGCTTTAATGGAATAAAAGAAGTCTTTTCAGATAGGAAGGAAATAACAGAAAGAAAGCTGGGACATCAGAAGTGAAGAAGGAACAAGAGGAGGGACGGTATGAGTAGGTACTGTAAACCATTCTCCTTAAGTTTAAAAAATGATGCTTGGTAGTTAAAAGTAAAAATGACATCTAAAGTGGTCTCATTACATAAAGGTAACACTGAAGGCATCCATATCACAGAGGGAGAGGAAGAAAGGGACGGGAAAGATGGTGAAGCCTTACCTTCCACTTGAAGTGATAAAATATTGATGCTAGTAGACTGGGATACATGATGTACATACAATGTAATCTTCAGAGCAGCAGTTTTCAATTAGGGGCGACTGTGTCTCCTAGGAGACATCTGGCCATGTTGAGAGGGGTCACACACGCTACTGCCATCTACAGTTGGTAGAAACCAAGATGCTGCTAAATATTCTGTGATTCACGGGACAGTCTGATACAACGAAGAGTCATCCAGCCCAAATGTCAACGATGCTGAGGCTGAGAAACTCCGCCCTAAGGCAGCCAGGCAAAAAAGTACAGATAGCCATATGTCATAAACACTACAGATGAATCAATAATGGAATAGAGAAAAATGTTCAACAAGCCCACAAGAAGTCAGGAAAGAGGAGCAATGATAAAAACTTTAAAATGGTAGACTTCAATTCTATCATAATTCTATTAAAAGTAAATGGTCTATACACACCAGTTAAAAGCCAGTGACTGACAGAACAGAGGAAAAATACATGCCTCAACTATATGCTGTTTCTCAGAAACTCATTTCAAGTAAAAAGATGGAAAGACACATTCCTTGCAAACCCCAATCAAAAACAAAACAAAACAAAACAAAAACTGAGCAAATGTGTTAATGTAAAATAAAACAGATTTTAGAACAAAGGCACCAGAGCCTAAGAAGGACATTTGTTGCTGTTTAGATGCTAGGTCACGTCTAACTCTTTCACGACCCCATGGACTGTAGCTGGCCAGGCTCCTCTGTCCATGGGATTCCCCAGGCAAGAATACTGGAGTGGGCTGCCAGTTCCTTCTCCAGGGGATCTTCCTAATCCAGGGACTGAACCCAGGTCTCCTGCATCTCCTGCACTGGCAGGTGGATATTCTTTACCGCTGAGCTACCAGGGAAGCCCCAAATGAAGGACGTTACATGATGATAAAAGAGTCAATTCACCAAGAAGACACAGCAGTCCAGATTGGTTTGTACCACAAACAACAGAGCTTCAAAACACATGAAGTAAGAACTGATGGCTGAAAAGAGACACGTTTATATCCCTTTCAGTAATCTATAGAACTAAGATGGAAAAAGCTATTTTATGTATCAAATGGGCAAAGCTTTGAAATATTAATACTTAATACCAGCAAAGTCATGGTGAGACAGATGCTCTGTACTAGTATGGGAACATAAGTGCATGTCAGTCTTGAAAAATATTTATATATATTCAGAGGCTTAAAATGGTTACACCATTTTCTCACCAGTGATTATATCTTTGTACTTTGCATTTGGTTTTTAATTTTGCCCCCACCTCAAGTTTCCTGTCATACAAACAGAATCTGTTACTGCCAACAGCATAAAAATGAGATCGTACACATAAAATGTGTTATATACTCTTGCAACTGGTGTGCAGAAACTAAATCAGTGGTAAAGATTTTTGTAAATGCTTTTTGAAGGTGAAAAATGATAAGAAAGTATGCCCATTATCATTCCTATCTCCCAGTGAGTCGGCTCTGGATCAGGTGGCCAAAGTATCAGGTATCTTACTGTATTTATTGTAAATATCTGTTTTATTGGCCAAGCCGAATTATTCACAGTGCCACCTGTCACTCTCCAAAATGTCGTAGTATATAGATCAAGGGTCCCCAGCCTCTGGGGTCTAATGCCTGATGATCTGAGGTGAAGGTGATATAATAATAGAAATACAGCGCACAATAAATGTAATGCGCTTGCATCACTCGGGAACCGTCCTCCCCACCCCTCAGCCATGGAAAAACTGTCTTCCATGAAACCAGACCCTGGTGCCAAAAAGCTTGGAGGCTGTTGGTATAGATGACAAGTTGAATGGGCACCCTCACTATTCTGAATAGAAAGGATAAAAATATTCCTAAGAGGACATCCCCGGCAGTCCAGTGGTTAAGAATCTGCCTGCCGTCGCAGGGGACAAAGGTGTGATCCCTGGTCTGAGAAGATTCCGCATGCCTCAGAGCAACCAAGCCTGTGTGTTACAGCTACTGAGCCCACGCCCTTGGGCCCATGGTCTGCAATGAGAGAAGCCATCCCAAGCATCACAGCAAGAAGCCCGCACACTGCAGCTAGAGGGAGCCCGCGCGTAGCACCGAAGACCTTGCACAACCAAAAATAGACAACTTAAAAAATATCCCCCAGAAGAGCTAAACTATACTGCACCACAACTATGCCCCCAACACTGCACTAAATGCTTTCCGTGGACGGTCTCATTTACCCATCTCAGGAGCTGAATTAACTCTGTTTTATATAGGCGCCGAGAACTCCAGCAACTTGTCCAAGTCCAGACACTGGCAAGTAGCAGAGTCCGGATTCCAAGCACCTTCATCAAGTTAAGAGCTGAGGGCGTACCTGGGCCTGCCTGAGTGCAGGGTTGGCCGGCAGGGGTCTGGCAGGGACGCAGGGCACACCAGGAGCCTGGTGCAGGGGTGGGAGCCCTCGCTGTGGGGAACTCGGCCGAGGCGCATCGGGGGCTTTGAGGGGTCTGCTGATGTCCACGTGCTGACACGGCGGCACTCTCCGGGTGTTGTCCTGCGGGGTCAGAGCAAAGAGCCACGGTGTGATCATTACTGGGGATCCCCTGGAGGACGCGCAGTGCTAACTCCCCTGCTAAAGCTGCAGGGGGAAGGGGCAGGGGGAAGGGGCTGGAGGAAGGGTGAGAAATCAAGGTGTTATAGGAAAGGGAATCTATTATTATTTACATAAACGTCAGAATTCTAACAGAAGCACCCTTCTCCACCCCCAAATCTGAACCCATGGGGATTGACTTTTTTAAGTTTTAATTTCTTTCTTGAATATAGTTGCTTTTCAATGTTGTATTAGTTTCTACTATTCAGCATGGTGAACCAGCTATATGTATACCTATATAATGCACCCCACCCCACGCCTTTTAAAAAAATTTCCTTCCCATTTAGCTCTGGGATCAATTTCTATTTGAATTTTTAAAAATTGGATTAATTAATTAGCAGGTAGGTGCAAGTCACCTCAGGAAGTGCCAACATGTGTGAAGACACAGACCAGAAATTCAGGAAATTCCAAAGGACTTGTGAAAATGAGATGCAGTTCAATGTGCACAAGGCTCAGTGAGAACCAAGGACGGAGGAGCGTCGGGGATTCTGGAAGCCAAGGGTGGAGGTTGGGTCTGGGTCCGGAGAAACACTGCTCACGTGGTGGCCTTGTTTTTAGTGACAGATGAGATTGGACGCAGCATGGGCCTCACATACCCTGGCCCTCCCTGCCTCCCTCTTTTATTCCTTTCCCTCTAAAAACAGCTTTACTGAGGTTTAATTGACTGTTAGTTGCAGTCAATATTTAAAATGTACATTTGGTAAATTTTGGTAGAGGTTCACACGCATGAAACCATCACAAGCAAAACAATGAACATACCCATTGCCGTCATCAGCTATGTCTCATTTTCACTAGTCCTTTGACTTGTGAAGTCCTTCCCTCTCCTTTTCCCAGCAACTATTGATACAATTTCGGTATTGTAAATTGGTTTGCATTTTCTAGAGTTTTGTAAAAATGGAATGATTGTTTTTGGTCTGGCTTCTTTCACTCAGCATGGTTATTCTGAGATGTATCCCAGATATCGTGTGTATCAATAGTTCATTTTGTCTTATTCTGAATAGCATCCCACTGCGTAAATATAACAAAATGTGTTTACCCTTCTACCTGTTGATTGGTATTTGGGTCATTTCTGGTTTTTGGTCCTTCAAAAATAAAGCTGCATCTTTGACTCTCACAAATAAAGCTGCTTTCCCCTCATGACCATGGTTGGGGGTGGAAAGTGGCAATGCTTATTAGGAATGGCTTCTCTTTGGAACCCAACTCTCTACACTTTTTGGATTGAGGGAGATAAAATAGATTTTCTTTCCTTTTTTTTTTTGCTTACTGAACACCTGATAATGATTCGAAAAATCACTTGTCATTTATTGACACAATCATTTGTCATTTATTGACACAGTTTCCTGCTACAATCTGGACTCTTGTTGAATGAGTTCAATATTCAGGAATTCTTGTAGATATATCAGAAACACTTGGTGGGGGAAACGAAATATCAGGGTGAACGCTAGTCAACATTCCCCAAGGCAGCAGGAAAGTGAAGAGACAGCAGGCAGCGGGAGGCCCTTCAAGGATCCAGCTCTTTGAAGCTGTGGGTTGGACAGAGCTTCCACAGTTTGTGGTGGGAGCAAAACGCGCCCAAGCAAGGGCTCAGGGCAATGCTTGGGAGTAACTCTTGGAAATACCCTCCGTGTGGCCCTGAGACGAGCCCCGGGAGCAGCGGGGAGCCACAGAGCCCCCTGCCCGGTCCGCGGCAGCCTGGCACCGCAGCAGGGGCCCAGCGGCGGGCCCGGCCGGAGGGCAGGCCCAGTCCCGTCGCCTCGGGGAGGCTCTGTGGTCCCCAGGGGGCTGGCCCGGCGCTCTTCAGGAAGCGTCTCGGGACGAGTCCTGCTCAGTCTCGTGTTGAAACCCCCGCGTCCTCAGGCGCTCGCTCACTCACCTCTCGCTTGTGGAAACTCACCTTAGGCGTGCTGGAAGCGGGCGGCTTCCTGACCGGGCCTTTGCTGAGGTGGGCGAGGGGGGCCTGGCCGGGCTGGGAGCCTCTGGGGGGCCGGGAAGGGCGCACGCACCTGCAAGGCAACCCAGACACGCTCACGGGGGGCGCCCCACCTCTGCCTGACTCGACTTGCCCCGTGCTTTTCACAGTAATGCTCAGAACACAACTCACTTCTTTTAACTCAGTGTGGTAACCATGCAAGAGAAAAGATTTAATCTCTTACAGGACTAAAATATAAATACTGAGTTCTTTCCCCCAGAGCCATTATTCTGTTAAACTAAAGTTCTTACAATGCATAGAAACACAACTTTGTGACACCGGGGAGACTTTTTGCATAAAGCTGGCATCTTAGCAACATCTTGGAATATATTTGGATGAAAAGCTAACCCAGCTGATAAAAATCTTTTAATATCCCATGTCTTATAAAAATTACCAAGGTTAGGGTAGGGAAAAACACACCAGTGGAATTCATCAACACACTGCTTATTTATGTAATAAGCAGTGAATAGTTTGAGGGGAAAGTGAAGGGGGCAGCTGGCCTGGCAGAAATGTTAAAACACCAAACCAACAGAAAATCTGACCCCTTCTTTGCTAAGAAACACAATGATAAGCAGTTGGTCGCCTTTTTTCAAACGCCATTTCTTGAAAAGATGACTCCAACCCAGGGTACCTTAGCTTTTCGATGGTGTTTTTTTTATCTGTAAACAGCAGTCGAATCAACGTCTTCCTTTTGAGGTAAACCACACATCCAGCAGCAAGAAGACAGAGGATGGTGAGCAGAATTCCTATGGTTAAACCCTGGTTATCTGAAACAAAGCACATTCGACTCAGAGAATGAGGCAGTTACAGTGAAATATGGGGAGTATGAAATTGTGACATTTACGGCAAAAGGAACTTGGAAGGCAAGACCAGAAATGCAGTGAGTAAATCCTTGAATGGTGTACGGATAAATTAGCCTTACTTCAAAGGTCGTGCTTGAGGTGCAATCTGCCTCACCATCATTCACTGCTGACAAGTCTGGAATTTGCTAAAGGGGAATACAATCTGGCAGGTGGGACCACAGCTCCGGCCACACGGGCCCCCCGAGCATGCCAACGGCAGGGGAACCGTGGTCAGAGAAGTAACAGGGAGCAGTCACTAGAATCCCATCAGAACCAAAGTGAAGTCAAAGTGTCAGTCACTCAGTCGTGTCTGACTCTTGCGACCCCATGGGACTTTGGCCGCCAGGCTCCTCTGTCCATGGAATTCTCCAGGCAAGAATACTGGAGTGGGCAGCCATTTCCTTCTCCAGGGGATGTTCCCAACCTAGGGATCGAATCAGGGTCTCCTGCATTGCAGGGGGATTTTTTTTTTTTAACCATTAGAGCTACCAGTGGTCCCCAAATTGAAGTCTTCCCAGCCCCAGTGACACTCCTTCAGTCTCTTTCCTTCTCTCATTCTTGGGGGTTGGAATCTGTTTTACTTTTGTTTTTTGAATTTTTTTTAGACCAAGGTCTTACTTCTGGCTATCATCAAATTGGAAGGTGAAAAAGAACACGCTGTTTAAATGAAACACCCTTGGATTTTATTTTGTTGTGTTAGGGACTTAAAACACAGCCTGTGGGGGGCAAACCCCTGTCTCTGGGAGGATGCTGTTTACATTCTCGAAGGAAAGATCCCCTTTTCTGTGACTTGATTCCTTTTTGTTTAGTACAGAGACTCTATGATTCCTCAAGGATGCAGAAAGGAAGGGAAAGTCAAGCCATCGAGTTGGTTTGACTGCAGCTGTGGCCAAGGGCTGTCTGTGGAGGGCTCTGGGTGCTAGGAGTCGGGGGTTCACCAGGGCTGTGGGTTCCTTGGGAGTGCAGGTCTCAGCTCACCAGTCTGTTCTCCCACCAGCTGCCAGGGTCTGTGTCACTCGGTAGGTGCCCCGTGGTCCTTCTGCGCTGCTGCTGATGGCCGTGGCGGTGGCTCCTGTCACCCAGGCTCTCCCTTCTGTTACCCAGGCTCTCCTACTTCCGGGATGTTTGGCTGGTTGGGAACCGGAGAAGCAGCTCCCACCCCCAGGGAGAAAGACTTCACACCCTGTTTCTGGACTTTGTCTTCAACTGACAAGTCCTACCAAGGGTGTGTCTAAGGAAGACAATCAACATAAGACTGTCCGGATTCACTTGTTCAGTGTTACTGGAAAAGCCTTGTCTGGTTTCCCAGTTAACATGTGCCTATTTTGAGGCTGAGCCGGCAGTCTAGGGGCCTCTGGTTAAAGTCCTACTGTGTCTTAACACAGCTCATTAAAAAGGCTTCCCTGTCCTTCACCATCTCCCAGAGCTTGCTCAAACTCATGTCCATCGAGTTGGTGATGCTCTCCAACCATCTCATCCTCTGTCTTCCTCTTCTCCTCCTGCCTTCAATCTTTCCCAGCATCAGGGTCTTTTACAATGAGTCAGCTCTTTGCATCAGGTGGCCAAAGTATTGGAGTATAGTTTCTCAGTTCAGTTCAGTCGCTCAGTCGTGTCCAACTCTTTGCGACTCCATGAATCACAGCATGCCAGGCCTCCCTGTCCATCACCAACTCCTGGAGTTCACTCAAACTCATGTCCATTGAGTCAGTGATGCCATCCAGCCATCTCATCCTCTGTTGTCCCCTTCTCCTCCTGCCCCCAATCAGAGCCTTTTCCAATGAGTCAACTCTTCGCATGAGGTGGCCAAAGTACTGGAGTTTCAGCTTTAGCATCATTCCTTCCAAAGAAATCCCAGGACTGATCTCCTTTAGAATGGACTGGTTGGATCTCCTTGCAGTCCAAGGGACTCTCAACAGTCTTTTCCAACACCACAGTTCAAAAGCATCAATTCTTTGGTGCTCAGCTTTCTTCACAGTCCAACTCTCACATCCATACATGACTACTGGAAAAACCATAGCCTTGACTAGACGGACCTTTGTTGGCAAAGTAATGTCTCTGCTTTTCAATATGCTATCTAGGTTGGTCATAACTTTCCTTCCAAGGAGTAAGCGTCTTTAAATTTCATGGCTGCAGTCACCATCTGCAGTGATTTTGGGGTTTCTTCAAATCAAACCCCTATGTCTTCAACTGATCAGTTATTAAACACTGACAGGAGCAGCTGGCATCTGGCAACTGCTGGAGAGATACTAGCTTCATGAACTTCTGAGCCCAGGTCACGTGGCTGGCTGCATTGAATAGTAAGACCCATGGTGTGGCCTTCCCTGTGTAACCCTTGGCCAGCTTCTCAAGGCCCCTCTTTTGTAGGTGTTTTGGGGGAAGAGATTAAACCTATTTTCTTTTATGAAATGATGGCAACAGTGGATGAGTTTGGCTCTTCAGTTATTTTCATTTAAAAAATATTCTTACCTGGTACAATGAAGAGTTAGCGACTCAGTGGGTTTGCCATGTTTTGGCAACTCCCAACCCTGAGATCTCCTGGTGTCCACACCAAAAAGACACTCAGAGCATATGGCCTGTCTCCCACCATCCTCTCCAATTCCTTGAACATCTGGCTCACTTGAATGTGGATGGAATGGGTGGCAGGGTTTCTGATGCATTAAAAACGAAAACTCTGCTGCTTTTGAACTCTTAATGGCCAAGTAGAAAATTAAGTTGCAGCTGAGAGGCCAGCCATCAAGACATGGACGGCAGTGAGGAACAGGGAGGCTGGGCCAGACCCAGCTTATTATCCCCTGGGATGGATGTGCGCTAAGAGATGAGACCTGGAGGCCCTTTGACCACCTGCTGCGGGGCCAGGCTGAGAGGGCGGGACCCTGGGCACCCTTGGGAGCAGCGCTGAGACCCGTTCACCTTTCAGTCCAGGGATGACCAGAAGTTCCCTTCCCTTCCTCAGGACACGACATCGCCTTCTCTAGATGCGCCTGCTTGGAGGGGCTCTCCTACCTGGCCCTGCAGAGCCTTGTTGGGTCTGTTGTCATGGAAACGCTGGCTAAGCCACAGATTCAACCCCGCCAGTCACTGCAGGACTTAAGACTTCCTCCATCAGCCACTGAGTGAGTGCCCCGGGGGCTCAGGGCGGCACCAAGGTGGCAACACAAGTGTGTTTGGGCAGTTCCTGCCCACCCTGCCCCGACTCCCCGGCTGGGCTCATGGTGGGCTCTCTGCACACTGGACTTGCTGCTTACACTTCAAAGGGGGCGTCACCCTGCCTTGCCCCTTCACTGGCTGCCAGTCTCTCAGGGAAGACGGCCCCGCACTCGGAGACCACTTATCATCTCTGGGGAGACAAGAACTGATGGTCCCAGCACAGCCACCCTTGGGGGCCTCTGCACGGGTAGACCTATGTCTCAATCTTAGCTGTGTGACTCTGAAAGTTACTTAACTTCTCTGAGCCTCAGGTCCTTTGTATGTAAAGAAAGAAAAAGAAAAATGCCCACTTTCATAAGATTCAATTAATGCCTGCAAAATGTGAAGCCTGGTGCCCACAGGGAACAACAGCTCAGCAACGGTGACTGCTGGGCTGGGCCCAGTCCCTTTAGGAAGAGGATGGCATCTTTCTAGTAAGAGCTTTAAAAGGCACTGACTTCACAACTCTTGGCCTCAGTAAACAAGGCTGGCCTTGACCAAGCAATTTGATCCTCTGGCCATGAGGCGCACACCCACTCGGCAGTCTGTGGTAGGATGACCTTCACTGAGAAAATGTCACAGGCTGAGTGCATGCTCAGCCGCTCAGTCATGTCCGAATCTATGCGACCCCACGGACTGCAGCCTGCCAGGCTCCTCTGTCCGTGGGATTCTCCAGGCGAGAATACTGGAGTGGGTAGCCTTTTCCTTCTCCAGGGGATCTTCCTGACCCAGGGATTGAACCTGCATCTCCTGCATTGGCAGGCGGATTCTTTATCACTAGTGCCAGCTGGGAAGCCTGGAAACCTCAGCTTCTGAGCAAAGCAGAGCAAGGAGTCTCTGCAAAGATCAGGGAAGGAGGAGAGAGGGTCTGGAAACAGGGGCCTCGGCCTGTGTCAGGTCACCTGGGCCTGTGGGGTCCCCACTGGGTTTCAGCTGTGCACCCATTGAGGGCTGGCGGGTCCTCTGTCCTGCCTGCGATGGCCCCTGAGGGCCCGGCTTCCCGCGCCCCGCATCCCCGGGACGCGCTGTCAACACTCACCTGCTTGCCGGACGGGGCCGCTGTCCGTGCTCCCTCCGAAGCCAAACCTGTCACAGAAGGGAGGTGCCCAGTGGGGCTCGCAGTGGCAGTTCTTCCTGTTGTTGCACACCTTTTGGGCAGCGGGGGATAAAGACACCAAGAAGGAGGCAGGGTTAGGATGTGCCTCCACCTGGAGCAGCGCCAAGTCTCTGAGCCCTAACTGAGCCCCACAGCGAAGCAAAGGCCCTGTGGCAGTGTGCCCACCACACGGAGGCAGCCAGACTCTGGGCACACCACCGCGAGGGTCCACCCTGCACCCAGCGAGTGGCTGCAAAGGTAACCGAATGTGCTGCTGTTACATCAGCAGCTGCTGAGAGAAAGATGGAGACCATCAGGGCTCCCCGGCTCCCTCCCACCTCTTTTCTGTCTCAATTTCCAGGTGCCTCTTTTTAGATCCAGGAAACCCTCCCAATCTGGCTGAGATGAGAAGACCTCTCAGTAGTGAGGAAGGGACCCTGCTGCTGGGACATGAAATCCATGCCCTTGGGCATCAAGGGTCTGACAACCCCAGGCAACTTCAGACAGGGTGCTCAGGGAGGCTGGGTGACTCGGGGTCCCACAGCAGTCTGACGGCCAGGCCTCCTGCTCTCCCTGATGCCCACAAGGTACCACCTCGCATTCCTTCAGCAGACACTCCGGAGGGCTGGTCCCAGCTCCTACCCCTGAGTGGTGGACACAGCCAGCAGTGAGCTGTGTCCTGGTGAAATAAGAGGATGGCGGCTCTGGTCCCACGGGAAAGGGCTGCCCAAGAAGCTGGGAGGGGCGGCTTTGCTCTTGGCGGGCCCTGAGGCTCCACAGAGGGGCCAACGCTTGCTCACCCTGTGATCCAGGGTGACTGATGGTGGCTGCTGCCACCTGTGATGACATTCTGCTTGTTACTGGTATGTATTGTGGTACATGGATCTGACTGAACTACTACAGGGACCAATGGAAAATGATTATGAAAACAAGAGGGAATCCTTTCTAGAAAGACAATGAGACTGAATGCTTTGGGAATGCTGAATGACAGGTAAGGCCCTAAAAAGAACTTTGGACAAATTTGGAATGGGAAGGACAACTGAAAAACGATCGGGAAAATCTGCAAAAGAAAGGGTTCCTCATTCAGGTTGCTCGTGAGTGTCTCAGTTTCCCTTGCACTTAGAGACGCAAACGACACATCATGGATGGTGCGCTTTGGGTGGTTCTGTGTAAGGAAGTCAGGGCTGAGCTCCCATCCTGCAGGCTTCAGCTCCATGTCAAAATGCTGCTGGATGGGGCCAAACACACGCTTTTACGTCTTTAAGGCACATTAAATGCTTGGGGTGGATGTCTCATTTGTGAGGTTTCCCAGGCTGTGATGGATCAACCATAGTCAACAGCAACAAGCCCAGATGCTTCCAACAAGCAGGCCAACAGCCAGGAAAGCCTGATAAGTGAGAAAGTACGTTTCTATGAAGCTCCCATGAAGCAGAATCAACTGTCACTAGCGTGCCTGGATTGGAGAAGGAAATGGCAACCCACTCCGGTGTTCTTGCCTGGAGAATCCCAGGGATGGGGGAGCCTGGTGGGCTGCTGTCTATGGGGTCGCACAGAGTCGGACACGACTGAAGCGACTTAGCAGCAGCAGCAGCAGCTTGCCTGGAGAATCCCAGGGACGGGGGAGCCTGGTGGGCTGTCGTCTACGGGGTCGCACAGAGTCGGACACGACTGAAGCGACTTAACAGCAGCAGCAGCAGCACTGCCCAGGCCGCCTGGAGTCTGAATGTCCTGCCGTTTCCGCAGAGACCCTGCGGCAGGGGCACCACTGCTGGGATTCAGGCACCATCTCCTGCTGGGAACCACAGCCAGGAGCCCTCTGGACGGCTTGTGGCAGAGAGATTATAGCCCTGACAACTGCCACCCCCCACCCCAGAGGGGCTGCTGGTGAGCCTGGCCTTGCTAAGGAAAGGGTAGGGGTCTAGCTGTTACTTGTTCCCAAGTCACGGCAGCTGCTCAGCCCCCAGGCAATGTGGGCCTTTCCTCTCCAATGTGTGGGTGGGACGCCAGGGATGTTGGAGGGTCAGGAGTCCAGGGTCCCTGATCCAGCATTGCTACTAATTGGCCACCCAACTTTGGACATGTTACTGCCCCACGTGGGTCTGGACTCATCATCAGTCAGATAATGAGGCTGCACTAGATCATCCTTCCAGCCATTAGGAAGAAGTCTACGATCCAATGAAGACATGAAAAGACTGCGTTTTATACTGACAGTCAGCTACGCTCACCACCAACAGACCCATCTGAGGTGACCCTGCAATCCCTCATGGTTACAGCACAAAAGCAATCTTATGCAAACCTCCATAATTCTGTGTTAGAATCATCGGCAAGTGTCTGCAAGTTTTAAAAATAGAATTTGGAGCACCATTTCTGCAGAAAAGGCTTCAGAAAAACAAATGAACCACTGGCATAGCTAATCAAGATTAATATGATTCCATTGGAAATAATTAAGCCCATCAGGAAAAATAAATTAGGTTTTGAACAATTAGAATCCTCCCCTCCCCCAAATCCTCTGAACTAAAACAACAGCCTTCTTTAGTTGAAACCCACTGTATGTGATTTCAAGAACATGTGGTCAGTATGTGCTGTCTTCTTTGTTTTAATTGCTTTTGGAAATATTTCAGTTCAGACACATATTCTGAATCTTGGTTGTGAGAGAGACAGCTCTGTTTGAAACGCTAATGGAAAACTCTTCATAAAGGAAGGTTAGTGTTAAAATTACTTTGAAGATGACAGAGTCCTTTCAAAAAAATCCAGAACGCCAATTTAAAAGATAATTACCACTCAATCTGATTTTCTTTGTTAAATAAAAATCCCATTTCTTATGCCATGTAAAGGTCAAAGAAAATGAATGTCTTCAGAAGAAAATACTGAGGAGACACTGCTATATTTTTACAAAGTGATGGGCGGCGAAAGTCCTTTACAAAGGAATGATTTAGTGCTGAACTTAATTATGGGCTAGCTACATGAAGGCAGTCCACCTACTTACCCCCCTGCCATGGCACTGTACCGCACACTCGTGCACACCAAAGACACTGACGTTCTGGCACCGACGATTCAGGCAGATCTGGAGAAGGAGGGAAGCAGAGTAAATATCCATGTCCATCTACAGACACACACACGCGTCTGTGTATTAAAGAATAAAGGGATGGATAAAGAAGATGTGGTACATATGCACAACGGAAATACCCAGCCACGAAAAAGAATGAGATAATGCCATTCGCGGTAGCAAGGGTGGACCTAGAAATTGTCATACTGAGTGAAGTCAGACAGGGAAAGACAAATATCATGCAAGATCACTTATATGTGGAAACTAAAAAAAAAAAAGGTACAGATGAATTTACCTACCAAACAGAAATAAGAGTCACAAATGTAGAAAACAAACTTATGGATACCAGCGGGTAAGGGTGGGGGGAGTGATAATTGGGAGATTGGGTTTGACATTATACACTACTATATATAAAATAAATAACGATAAGGACCAACTATATATATATATATAGCACAGGGAACTCTACTCAGCATTCTGTCATGACCTATATGGGAAAAGAATCTAAAAAAGGGTGGATATACATATATGTGTAACTGATTCATTTTGTTATACATCTGAAACTAACACAACATTGTAAATCAACTATACTCCAATAAAAATTAAAAAACAAAAAGAAAAGGCAAAGAAAAACTCCAGGAAGACCATCTTTCAGTTAACGCACATGGCATAATGGTGCTCTCTGCCTTGGACATAGGTTCTGATGTCCACCTCCAAATTCAGCCCATTCCAGGACTCACATCAGTGTGGACACTATGGGACTCTTCTATATTCACGGCATGTTATAGGGTTTTGGGCAACTCTGAAATTATGGTAACTGATTTCCTCATGACTTTTGTTTGGAGCTTGCAACAACATGTACATATTTCAGCATTTTTGCCCCCATTTTTTTTCTACTATTAAAAGATATAGGAGAGAAGAGAACAGCCTAGTCCTTCACCTGGGCCAATAGAGACTCAAAGACTCCAGGAACCCAGGGTCCGAGAATCTCGCAAGGGAAATAGTAAAATATGGGAACTTTCCCCAAATGCTGACTGACAAGCATTATCGTTGATGACATAAATCATCAACAGAAATGCTCAACAGCGGAGAACAGACGCTTCCCTTGTATTTATCAAGCCTCTGCAGAGGCAGTAATTTGCTAAATGATACTGGGCTGTTTGAACGAATTTAGTCTCATTTCAAAGGTGCATAATATACTCCAGACTCATGGGATCAGGCTTTTTATCTCCCATAAAATGTTACAAATTGGTGGAGTCTAAGGAAGAAAAGTCGAATTTTTAGATTACAGAAGCATTTTTAATCAAGTGGGACCTTCCTATGAGACATTGACCATCTGACCCCAGCAGCTTATCTAAGGCAAGATGAATGCCCTGCAAAAGAAGTGCTGGTCGAAACGGCTGTCAGGGCTGGTGGGGTCTTGGCCAAGGGGACTGGCACATTCCTGCTGATGAAAGAAACTGTTTGGGGTTGCAATGAGCACAGCAAGACCCCAGGCAGAATCACAGAGGATGGGTGCTGCCCTCCCCCAACCCACGGGCCAGGCGCAAAGATGGCTTTCAAAGAACCCGGGCTCCTCAGGAAGGAGATCAAAGCACATTTAATTTTGCACATGAAGTGAAAAGCTCACTGATAAATTGAGTCCTTGGAATTTCAGTGTTCAGATGCACCTGGCCTTGGCTGTTCAAATCACCGTTTAAATGGTGTCATTCTAATGTCAAGACTTGAATATAAACGAATGTGTGTGATTAAGGAGATACCCAGAATGTATAATGTGTTTCGCATATCATCCTGTTTCCTTAGGATAAAGCGTTGATGGCATGTGAGGGAAGGGGGTGGGGTGGGGAGGAGGGGACTCCTGCCCTGGGGACCCAGCTGCAGGGGCTGGCTCAGCACCTTTCCTTTCTGCTCTGTGACCTCTGGTTAGTAATGGTTTCATATTCATTTTGAAAATGGGGCCCTAATCAAAGCATCTTCCTTCCTAAAATGTTAATTATTAACTTGCGATCATTCAGTCTGATAAGAAAGTTTAGTGGGGAAAAAAAAAATCAATGTTGCAGAATGTGAAAATCTCAATTGTGTGTTTTTTTTTTTTTTAATCATTGTGGACTTCATTCCTAACCTCCCTCCCCAAATATCTCAGTCTACCTTTCCTCCTTGTCTCCAAAAAACCCCCTTTGGCTTTAAGCTTATCCCATCTCCTCCCCTCTCCTGTCCCTCTGTGGGGGTCTCTGAAACTACATATGACTTCCCATTCTGTCCAGGTGAGAACAAGTCCCTACTGTGATAAAAACCCAGACCACATTTCCAAGAACAATATAATACGCTGCTGTGTTTCCTTCCAGAGTAATTTCCTGGCTGGAAACTCGCATAACACCCAGAGTGTAGAAAAGACTTCTTAACACTGAAGGGCTGAGAAAACAAGCTCGATTTCCCCAAATCTGCATCTCAATGGTCAGATGAGGAGCTAAGATTTGCTTATTTATTCTTTTCCTTGTAGGTGCAAAGAACTGGATTTCAGAGGCAGCATTCTGAGAAGTGGCTTTTGAAAAACAAACCATCCCTGTAACTCAGGTCTCCAACAGGACGTTTCTCAGTGGGTCCTTCCAGACTCACGTTTGTGACGCAAGGGAGCACTTGGGGCTTACTTTTCCATCTGCGCACTTTGTGCCAGCAAGCACGAGCCCCGGGTCCGGCAAGTCATCACCCAAGTACACATGGGTCCCACGGCACAGAATCCGGCCTCCTCCTTGCAGGGGGATATTCGTTTCTATGGAAACAGCGTTGGTACCAATGACTGGTCGGCTGGCACCTCCTTGACACTGGATTTTTCCACACTTAGCGTCTCTGGAAAGGCAAGAACAGACAGTCCTCAAAGAGGGAAAGTGTGGAAGCAGCCCTAAGTGATCTGGGAGGTTCAAAGGCATGGCGTGGTCAGGACATGGACCCTCCCCGCGTACCTCATCGCGCACTTGGCAAAGGAGCTCTTGGAATCTTTGCCGCAGTTGCCATAAGGGTCACCTGCGGAGTTGACTCTCTCAAAGCAGATCCCGGGGGCAGGTTTAGCACCTGAAACAGAAGCAAAGCAGCACTCTCACCTCCTGCAAGCTTTGGGGATCGCTTTCTTTGAACGGCACTGGTGGCGCAGTCGGTAAAGAATCTGCCTGCAGAGTGGGAGACTCGGGTGTGATCCCTGGGTCAGGAAGATCCCCTGAAGGAGGAAATGGCAGCCCACTCCAGTATTCTTGCCTGGGAAATCCCATGGCCAGAGGAGCCTGGTGGGCGACAGTCCATGGGGTTGCAAGAGTCGCACATGACTTGGTAAATGAAACCACTGCCTGACTTTCTAAAGGGAGATGGGCTCCAGGGTCCTGAGAAGTCTCACCTGGCATCTTGGCTGATGCCTGAGCCCGCTCAGCTCACAGCAGAGCTTGTGTTTCATCACTCCCTCTTCTGGAGGGCTGCTCTGCGGGCCCATGACATGTGCAACCTCTCAGGAGGTGAGGTCCAGCTCTGGGATCAGATCCGACCCCACACCAAGGCGCTGACTGGCTGGCTGTGGTCAAGCAGGGAGGCTTGCTTTCTTGAACAACTCCCACACAACTCGGCGAAAAAATGCAAGCTAAAGCAGGCTCCACGGAATAATGATGACTAATGAGAAGCAGCAATGAGAGGGGCAGACAGAAGGAGAGAGAACGTGCAAGGCAGAGATCGCACACCCCGTTTGCAGCCCCACAAAGTTCCCTGTCGGAGCAAACACCGGCTTCCACGAATGCCTATGTTGGTCAGGCAGAGACTGCCCTCAGAAGGCAGGAGACGTAAAACCTCCCAGTCCTTTCACACAGCAGGACAGTGCCCAGCAGAGGGGGATGTGGGAGCCAGGGAGCTCAGCAAATGGTCCTTTTGAGCACATCTTCCGGCCAAGGAAAGCAGGAACATGTACCTGGGGTTTGTGTTGCTGGAGCTCCGCAGGGCTCTAGAATGCTCTGCATAGTGGCATCTGCTGAGGACTACGTGAGAGACTCAGGCAAATGTCCCCTGTCCTTCAGAGTAAGCCCTGTGCTGTGTCCCGGGCCTGCCTTCCTTTCCACATGGGTGTCCTATCTGGGCACTTCCTCTCACGTCTGCCAGGATGCCAACTTCCCAGAGCCCAGTTTTGCCTCTTTCCCTTCTCTCTATCCTGCTCTGGAGAGGCTCCATCGCCTTCCAAGATGACCATGTCGTGACGGGCAACACTCCCCTTCTCCCAGGGATCAGATGCTGTTCTTATTACTAAAAAGTCCATCTTTCTTCAACCTGATTCCTCATCAGACATATTCAGCATCCCATTAAAACAAACAACAAACAAACAGGCAGACAAATGAAACAAAGCCCGTGTAGCAGCTGAGGCCAGTCACGAGTTCAGCAGTTGACCTCTGCACTGAGCCACCCCATCCTGGACCTCTCATTTTCCCAGTCTCTGTTTTCCCGGGAAAAAAAAACCCAAACATTTGAGAGAAGCCTCCCAAAGGCATTTACCTAAACTGGACACGAATTAGCCACTCAGTCAAGTCTGACTCTTTGTGACCCCATGGACTGTAGTCCGCCAGACTCCTCTCTCCATGGAATTTTCCAGGCAAGAATACTGGCTGGAGTGGGTAGTCATTCCCTTCTCCAGGGGATCTCCCTCACCCAGGGATTGAACCCGTGTCTCCTGAGGCTCCTGCATTGCAGTCAGATTCTTTACCGCTGAGCCACTGGGGAAACCCTGAATATATATAATAAGTGAATACCATTCAGCCTTTAAAAAGAAGGAAATTCTGCCATCAGTGACAATATGGATGAACCTGGAGGACCTTATGCTGAGGGAAATAAGTCAGATACAGGAAGACAAATACTACATGATCACAGAATTTAAAAAAGTTGAAACCATAGATGCAGAGGGTAAAAAGGTCATTGCCAGGGGCTGCGGGGAGCAGGCAAGAGGTGGGTATAATTAGTCCAAGGGTACAAAGTTTCAGTTACACAAAATGAATTCATTCTAGAGGCTGACTCTGCAGCATAGTGACTATAGTTACTAATACTGTATTGTCTATTTAAAAATTTTCTAAGAGGGTAAATCTTATCTGTTCAATGTTCTCATCACATACACATATACACATAAAAGTAAATTAAGAGGGTGGGAGGAATAGTTTAGAGGTGATGGATATGTTTATGGCATGGATTGTGGGCGTGATTTCAAAAGTGGATGCTTCTCTCCAAATCCATCAAGGTGTACACACTAAATACGCACAGCTTTTTGTATGTCAATCGAAGCTCCATCAAATGGTTTAAGAAGCCTTTCTGTTTCCCACAGCACATCCCTTTCATTTGCAGTTTATTTTGATGCTGACCCATTCTATTCTGTTCTGTTGCTGTCCCAGGAAATCTTATTTTTAGGCACAAGTGACCACTCACCCAACCGTGAGTCTTCCGATTTTACTTTTTCCATTTGCTCAGTGGGTGTGTATTTAGGCTCTCCACAACCTAATTATCCATTCTGTTGCTTTTAAAAGTTCCTTTACCAGAATAAAAAAAGTAGAAGCAGGAAGTCACATCTTGGGAATAGTAATTAAACACGTGATAAATGTGGGCTTGTCTTTTCTTAAACCTCTGTTGTAGTTGACCTCAATGAACCTCCTAAACCAGCAATGATTCATGAGACCCAACGTAGATGCCCAGCTGGACTGTGAGATTCAAGAGCTGACTGAGAGATTAACAGGTCAGGAGTACTCAGCCAGGAGAAAGAATGAAGTCATGCCACTTACAGCAACGTGGGTGGGGCTAGAGACGATCATTCTAAATGAAGTCGGAAAGAGAAAGGCAAATACCATATGATGCCACTGACGTGTGACATCGAAAATATGCCACAAATGAACTTCCCTGTGAAGGAGGAACAATAGAGAACAGACTTGTGATCACCCGGCGGGGAGGAGTGTGGCAGGGGGAGGGGTGGATCGGGAGTCTGGGATTAGCCGATGCCAACAATTACACATGGAAAGGATAAAAAACAGGTCCTACTGTTTAGCACAGGGAACTGTATTTGATATCTTGTCATAGGTCATGATGCAAAAGAAGATGAAAAGAATGTTGATATACGTATAATTGAATCACTTCGCTGTACAGCAGAGATTAACACGACACCGTGAATCAACTATACTTCAATACGATAAATATTTTAAAAGAGTTCAGTAAGTAAACCATCCTTTCTGATGACTGATCTTTGGGGAAAACTGTGTTTTATATTCGTGCATTCACGAGATCTAAGAAAAACAAAAGCAAATGTTGATCAAGTCTTGATTTCTTTGGGAAGGCCTCTTCATGTCTGATCTCTACAGTCAGTGGTTGTGAGGCAGTGCTGGAAGGTCTGTGGCTTAACTGGTGGAAACCCTACAAACCAGAATACCCCGGTCACGTTACGGGGAACTCCTGAGACGCTGTTCCTTTTGTTCAATGAGGACAAGGACATCACCTGTCCTGAAGTTTCAGTGAGACCCCCAGACTCTCAGTAAGCCTGTTTATACTGAGGACGGCCACCAGTCACGGTGAAGGAGATGGCTTGACCCCGGACGTTAAGGATGGCAGAACACGCGAAGGGAGGAGAGCTCCTTGGAGCTGACCTCGTTTGCAACCCTCCCTACATTTATAATGTTGCAAAAAATAGTTCAGGATGGTGTCGGTAGGGGCTTCACGCCTGTTTCCTTCCCAGATGGTCATCCCCAGGGTCTAGCACATCATAGGAAGCCAGTGGAGACCGTTGAATGATCGAGTGAGTAACTCCTGGCCCCACCTTGGGAAATGAGAGCGAAGAAAGAGAACCTCCTCGATGGAAATTTTGGGAGGTTTTGTACATACTTTGCATGTTAAATAAAAATACACTCATAGCTCAGTGAGAAATGGAGCATTTCTTACCACGTCAGTAAACAAAGGATGTCCCAGTCATCAGCAATTGCAGCTGCCCCTGATGGTGAGCCGGTGAGCCCTCAGGGCCCTCAGGATGTGAAAACATAGGATGCTGGCCCCAGACAGCTCTGGGCAGGCGCTCAGTCGTGTCCGACTCTGTGCGACCTCATGGACTGCAGCATGCCAGGCTTCCCTGTCCATCACCAACTCCCAGAGCTTACTCACACTCATGTCCATTGAGTCAGTGATGCCATCCAACCATCTCATCCTCCCCAGATAGCTGAGGTGCATATCCAAGGAGTGATTTCAGCGACCCATCCTCTTACATGTTCCCATACATAGGAAAGCACAAAATCCTTCCACTCGAGATATCTGGCTTTCCTTTAATTAGCAATGATCTTCTGATGCTCAGACTACCTGCCCTTGTTTGAAAATCTTCTGTAACCTGGATGCCCCTCCTCACCTCCTCAGAGCAGTTTTCTCAGGGTTACTTGAGATGCTGCCTCCCAGGGTTGAAAGTCCTACAAATTCCCAGTGAATAAAGCACAATTCTCAACTTTTAGGTTGGGAGCATTTTTAAAGTTGATATCAGGATGGCTCAGTGGTAAAGAATTGGCCTGCGAAGCAAAGAATGCAGGAGATGCAGACTGGATCCCTGGATCAGGAAGATCTCCCTGGAGAAGGAAATGGCAACCCACCCCAGTATTCTTGCCTGGAGAATCCCATGGACAGAGGAGCCTGGTGGGCTACAGTCCGTGGGGTCGCAAAGAGTGAGACACGACTGAGCACAGCACAGGGATCTCAGCTTCCCTCTACCCAACTCCTCTTCTCTTGTTTCGGTGAGTGGGGTTCCCGCTGCCCCGCGTCCTGCGCTCTTTCTGGGCGCTGCCCCAGCCAGCCTGGGCTGCTCCTCCAGAAGCTCATATCAGCACACAGGTTGCTGCCTCATTTTGAAAGAGGCAGCAGGAGTCCTCAAGGAGAGACACTTGAGTTTGATTTCCTTTCCTTCCATTGAACCCTGGGAACACAGAGCATCTTCCCTTGGAATTCCTTTCCTCGCCCTTAAGCCAACAGACACAGTTTAAATGAATGGGGACACTTTGGACCCCCAACATGCCATTTGTTGGACACCCCACTGTCAGGTATTGTGCTGGACAGGGCAGGCAGTAGAAGCCATTCCTGGTCCGGGAAGATCCCGCATGCCATGGAACAACTAAGCCCGCACATCACAACCACTGAGCTTGTGCTCTGGAGCCCAGGGCCCACAACTCCCGAGCGCACTTGCCGGCATGCTGAAGCCCGTGTGCCCTGGAGCCACGCTCTGCTACGAGAGAAGCCACGACAGTGAGAAGCGCGAGCACGGCAGCTAGAGAAAAGCCTGCACAATGAAGACCCAGCACAGCCAAATCTAAAGAAACAAAGCCGGGTGGGGTCTGACCTGTAAAATCTATGCCACTCTGGGATGAACTTGCCCAGCGGCTCCAACAATGCAGAGTTCCAGAGGTTAATTTTCTGGCTCTTGCAAGAATCCAGTCACTGTCCATTTCCAAGAGGTTTACCCATCTCAGCTCTTCTCCAGAACTCAAGGGAGCAGGAGATGACACGACACACCTCGCTGTTGATGTATCGGCGGGGCGTGTCATCAGCGGGGCACAGCACCGACGCTGTTGGCCACAATGTGCCAAAGGAAGCTCGGTCTGGATGCATAGCCGGTCATGATTTCATTGGCTGCAGACACCTAGGGATAGAGCGATCTCTCTGTGAAGTCAGAGACCAGAATGCACACCTGATCCTTTGTCATATACTCCAAGTTTTTCATCTGGAGGATTAAGGGCAAGGATACTCTGATGGGTAATTTGTGGTCAGACTCGATGGACAAGATCTTTCGCATCTTCATCCTCGAGCACTTAGGGATTGAAAATATTCAACTTTTATCTCACCAATACTCTGAAACTGCTGCTGTTTCAATGGAGTGGGAGTGGGGGGGAGGTGAGTGACAGGTCAGAGGAGGGTGGGGCAGAACTCTATTTCCCACGCTGGTTCCATCCAGGTGACTAACACTTCTTACCCTGAAGTCTCCACGTTGGGATAAGACGCCTTGCCTGGGAAACATGGATGTTTAAAGACAAGGGGGTTTACAGAGAAGCAGAAATGTCATGTGACATCCCTTCCATGTGGAATCTAAAAAGAAATGATACAAATGAACTTACTGACAAACCAGAAAGAGAGGCACAGACTCAGGAGAATGAGATGATGGTTGTCAAGGGGAAGGACAGCTAGGGAGCTTGGGATGGACATGTACACACTGCTGTGTTTAAAATGGATAACCAACAAGGACCTGCTGTATAGCACAGGAAGCTCTAACTCAGTGTTACGAGGCAGCCCTGGAGGGGAGGGGGATCTGGGGGGAAATGGATCCATGCGTATGTATGTCTGAACCCCCTAGCTGTTCACATGAAATGATCACAACATTGTTAGTCGGCTGTACCCCAACACAAAATAAAAAGCTCAAAAAAAAAAAAAAGACGAAAGAGTTTAATAAATGAAACTTAAACGAAATAATATCTAAGCAGTTGAAACTTGATCCAGATCACAGCATACTCTATTGCTGTTTCCCCTCCGATCTCAGGCTGTAGGACAGTGTCATACAAGCTTTGGGGCCACCTCCCGAGGCCAGCATGCCCCCAGCTAGAGGTGGGCACTGCTCAGTCCCACCTCTTTTGTGGGGGGAGCGGTTTCCTCCACTGGTTTGGAGCAACCATGGAGATTTGTGAAAACGACCTGCAGAAAACGAGACTTCTGAAACTGTTTGGTCTAATACCTCTCTCATATCCCTTTTTTCTAGGAATAGAAACCCCTTTTCTTACGAAAAATCTACTTTTTATGGTTCAAGTGGGGCTAACTTTCCCAACCAATGCCAAAAGGATGGGCATGAGAGTCAAGTCTGGCCCCTGAGACTGCTCCATGTCACCAGTAATAAGTGTAGGTCAGTGATGGATACAGGACCAAAGCCAGTACATCAGCATCTTCCTTGGAACCTGACTGCTGGAGCCGGCTGGACGAGGGGCCTGGGCTGCTCTGCTCCTGGGACCGCTGGCCGTGTCCTTCAGGGTCTCCCCCATTACCACTCTCCCTTGAGCCTGGGGACACCCTGCTCTCATTGGCCCTGGAGGGCTGTCCCTACCTTCCATCCATCACATTTGTCTCTTGCAATGTTTGGAGGCTCTGGTCTTACTGTGGACTGAAAAGATGCCTCAGGCCTGCACAGAGCAGGTGTGTCCCAAGAATGAATGAGTGAAAACCAGAGGGAATGCAATTCAGGGAAAGCACATCCTGTCTCTACCCACCTCCCTCCCTGTAGGAAGTCAGTTGTGGTTCCCACAAAACAAAGCATCTTGGGTAAATAAATACAGTTTTCTGGTCTGCCTTGTCTGGGTCTTCACTTATTCACTTACATCGAATGAAGTATTACCATTCTGGCTTTCCTCATAGCTCAGTTGGTAAAGAATCCGCCTGCAATGCAGGAGACCTGGGTTTGATTCCTGGGCTGGGAAGATCCCCTGGAGATGGGAAAGGCTTCCCAACTCCAGTATTCTGGCCTGGAGAAATACATGGACTATATAGTCCACAGGGTCGCAGAGTCAGACACGACTGAGTGATTTTCACTTTCATCCTTTTCACTTAAGAGGAAAGAAGATATAAAGTCACAAAAAGACATTCTACTTCCTGGAAAACTGTTATTCCCTCAACATTTAGACACATTAAAAAAATTCTATAAGCAAGGAAACCAGAAAGGGGGCTCCATGCTGATCTCGGGAGCAGACACAGCTCTTACAATTGAGAAAAGCATCATTATAGGAAACAGACTAGAAGATGCAAGCCAAGAACAACTTCCTGAGCACCTTGACCATCGGGACCTACAGACACCAGGAAGGACAGTCAAGAGTGTGGAACCAGCCAGCCGGCGTTTATCTCAGAGACAGAAGGGTCAATATTAAAACGTGTAAATGACTTCTATCTGCTAGAAAGATGTTATAAAGGTACAGATCTGATTTCAAAGTTGCTGCACGTAAAGACGTCTGTCTTCATGAAGACAGGAGAATTCATATCTGTCTCATGAAAAAAAGTGACGAGTTTTCTTATCACTACTATATTACATCAATTTACAGCCTTTGAATTTTTAATAATTGAATACTTAGATGTTCTGCTATTATCAAAAGATGAAATTTAGCCTTTCAGAGGAATTTTTGACATCATCCTGTATTTTATCATTCTATAATAAGAAGTGATGGAGTTTAATTACCAGCTTTATTTTCAGAGTGATGTAACTTGTGATTTGGAAGTTTCCGATGTCATTATGTCTTTTGAAAGAGAGATGATGACATCTCGTATTAAGCCCACAATTTACGTGATCTAATCCTTCTTTAGGGTTTTCCCTTGTGGCTCAGGGGTAAAGAATCTGCCTGCCAATGTGGGTTTGATCCCTGGGTTGGGAAGATCCCCTGGAGAAGGAAAGGGCAACCCACTCCAGTATTCTTGCCTGGGAAATCCCAGGGACAGAGGAGGCTGGTGGTGGACTATAGTCCATAGGGTCGCAAAAGAGTCGGACACGACTCAGCGACTAAACAACAACATTTCCTTAAAATGACTCTGTTATGCAAATACAGGTCCGCAATTCAGTGGCGTTGGCTCCTCCTCCCGTCACTCACATCCCTGCCCCTGTTGCTAATGTCCACAAAGGCATCTTCACAGGTGACCGCAGCCTGCTGGTCCCTCTCCCAGTCCTCCGTTTCTCTTCTCCACACTGACCTTTATGTCTGTGGAAAAGCAGAGCCCCAGCAAACACATTCTGTCATTTCCTTCTTGCACAACGGAACAAGAAAGACTTTCCTGCCTCCTAAATGCTATGACTCTTGTCAAAGATCACTCTTCTTCCCATCTGTAGCCTGATGCTGTGGATGTTTGTAAACGTACTGGCCCAGGTATGTTGTCATAAAGAAACTCATTTAAACCAGCCTTGCTGGGCTTCCTTGGTGGTGCAGAGGTAAAGAATTCACCTGCCAGCGCGGGAGACATGGGTTCCATTCCTGGTCCGGGAAGATCCCGCAAGCCATGGAACGACGAAGCCCGTGCGCCACAACCGCTGAGCTTGTGCTCTGGAGCCCAGGACCACAGTTCCCGAGCACACTTGCCACAGTACTGAAGCCCGTGGGCCCCGGAGCCCACGCTCTGCTGCAAGAGAAGCCGCCACAGTGAGAAGCGCGAGCACGGCAACTGCAGAGCAGCCCCGCTCGCAGCAGCTAGGGAAGAGCCTGCACAATGACGAGGACCCCGCACAGGCAAAAGTAAAACCGATTTAAAAAGCAAAACCAAACCAGCCTTGCAGAGAAACGCCGCACAGGCACTGGCCTGTGAAAATCGTCTGACCAGCTCACACCACATCAATCAGGTGACGCTATTTTCTGGTGAGTGATAAAATAGATAAAACTAAGATAATTTCAGGATTTCCTTGATGCAGATTGTTTGTGGCTCTAGACACACAGTTATCTGCAAGATTAATTTCCAAGTAATGTTTTCAGTTATCTTGCTAGTGGTTCAGATAAACAACATTGGCAAAAGTAAATTTTCTGCCTGAAGAAACATATCCAGCTGTATTTCAGAAGGAAATGTTTAAGGTCAGGTCGCATTGACAGAAAATCTTTGTGGCTATTAAGCCTGAAGCGGACAGAGGGCAAAATACAAGGTCCGGTTTGAGCTACAGGTAACATTTACATGTTTGACATTAACTGATAAAGTCTTGAGATTCAAGATTTGTGGGAGAAGCATCAGTGGGGGGAAAAATGTCAATTCCAAGCCGACAAGGATACCATCAACAATAATCGTCAGGAAAACAAGCAGATGAACAACCCTCAGAAAAAGCATTCTAAAACTATATTACTTTGCTAGTTAGGAGCTGCAGGCATATGTTTTGAATTTTCTATCATTTTGTTTGTAGAAAGATTTGGAAGCAGGATTATTTTATTGAAATATAAGGCTGGATTAAGAAACGTCCCTCTCAAAAGGGAATTAGTTAGTTGGGAGGAAGGGCTTCCGCTGGCCAGTGTTTGGGTAGCCAGATCTGGGGAGTAACTGATGACTTCCTGAATGTAACAGACGATGCTGGCCAGGTTACTTGGATGCCAGCGGCAGGGGCCGGAGAGCAAGTACCCTAGATTTCTGAGTCACTGGGCTTCCTAGGGGTTGAAAGTGACCCCAAAGCACACATGGTCCTGATCCCAGAGCATTTGCTAAAGGCTGGGAAATGAAAGACTATATCCTGAACTCATTGCATCCTTGACAACAAGTTTTCCTCTTCTGAATCATGAAAAGTTAACGCACTGACCACAGTAACAGCAGTATGCTGCTCTCTGCCTGCTGCATCTAGCTGGCTGGGACCTGGCTGAGGAAGCGACCCCTGACCCCGGGAACTGTGATGGTCACATCCGGACTCTACTGCAGGTCCCAGGCGAGAGTGCACGCGGGCTGTGGGAGTGTGCCCCTCTGGCAGAACCAGGGCTCTTGGTCGGTAACTCACAGAGCAGGGCATGGCTGAATAGCTATCGAATGAGAGTATGCAGTGGTCGACACGGCTCTCTGTTCTCCAAGTCACAGCCCAAGCTCTGGACAAGCAGAAGAGCCTGCGGTTCCCCTGGGATGGGCCCCTGCTCCTGTGCACCTGGGCCCCTGCCGTTCCGGACACAGGAAATCCCTTCCTCTCCTACGCTGGCAATGACTACTCCAGGGCAACCCTGTTTAGGATCCTTCTTGCTCTAACCACCACCCCCTCCAACCCTGCCCCAGGCTGAGCCCGAGTCCCTCCTCTTTTCCCACCAGACCACGGCCCTCCCCACAGCCCCAGGCACTGTGCAAGCTGCGAGCTACTGCACGCTACTATATACATGTGATATATTCATAGACATGAAATGGACAAGCTACAGTAGAGGACAGGAAAATACCCACGCAGTAGGCGTATTACTCTCCCCATTTTCACATGAGGCACAAGAAGGCTGAGCAACTTGCTGAAGGTCACCCTTTTAGAAAGTGGTCCATTCAGTGCCTCTGGACCCCCAAGAGGGCCTTATGTCCTAATCCTTGAACCCTGTGACTATGCGACCTCACTTGGCAGAAGGGACTTTGAGGATGTGATGAAGAAATCGAGATGGGAAATGATGCTGGGCAACCTGGATGGTCCAATATAATCCCAAGGGTCCTTGTAAGAGGGAGGCAGAGGATCCAAGGCAGAGACAGAGATCTGACCACAGAAGCGGAAGTCACAGAGACAGAGATTTGGAGATTCTGTTCTGCTGGCTTTGAAGGCGGGTGAAGGGGCCACGAGTCAAGAATTGCAGGCAGCCTCTCAAAGCTGGAAAAGGCCAGCAAACAGATGCTCCCCCAGAGCCTCCAAAGGTAACACTGCCCTGGCAGCATCTTCATTTTAGGACTTCTGACCCCAGGAACTAGAAGATGATAAACGCGTGGTGTCATAAGCCGCTGTGAGAGCAGACCCAGGAAGCTCACCCAGTGTCCGTGAACTGGAGAGCTAGGCCGTCACACTGATATAAGGAAAGGAACACCCTTCATTAGCAAAGCGGGTGGTTGAAGGCCCTTTTAAGAACCCCCACGTACAGGGAGCCCCTGCTGCTTCTGGCACTGAGTTCTCTATGCTCCTGAGGATGTCAGGGTGATGACTGCAAGTACTAAGAAGGTCAAGAGAGATGGGTCCCAAGAAGCCACCAGCCCGGGGGACTCCCCCAACCTAGTCCCCACGCTGGTCGTTTCCAGGAACTGGGCGCTTCTGATGTCAGAGATGTGTAGTCTGTGTGCCCCGCCCCACAGAGGAAGCCCGCCGTTGCTGGGCAAGGGCCCCCTCCAACACCAGGGTGAGTGGGAGGGGAGAGAGGGGGGCCAGCCCGGACCCTGGGGCGGCAGGCTCCACCGTTGCTCGCAAGGATGTGGCGGGTCCAAACAGGTAACTCCCTACCGCTTCTGCTCTGGAGAAGCTCAGCCTGTGAGTCAAGCCGTCAAGTCTGTCTGCCTGTCTGTCTCTCTCTCCCTGGTCAGGAAGCTCAAGAAGGACTAACCAGATGAGATAATGAACACCAGCCTCGGTCACCATGAATCACAGGCCCGCAGCCAGCTGAGTCACTCAGTGGCAGGGCTGAGAGAGCCGTGGGGCTCCGTCTGAGCTCACCCTGGAGCCGGGGCCAGATGCTCTAAGTCAGCAGGGCACCGAAGGCCACGCTTCGCTCCAGCATCTCTGAGTGCTGTGTGCTCTGGCCACGGAGCGCTCCTTGGAAGGGAACGTTGCAACCAAGTCCCCTGTAACTCAAGACGGGGAGATTACCGGGTCTGGGAAGAGGCTGGGCAGCGACGGCCACTAGGGACGCTTTGGGCCACAAAGGTTTGGCCTGGGGAAGCAGCGCTGACCCAAAGTGACCCCACTCAGCTAAAAGGTGTCCAGTCTCTCAGCCATTCAGAGCTCGTACAACCGCGTGACATATAGATAGTGAGCGCCTCCTCTGCGTTTGTCATGGGGAAGCGTTTGAAGCTGTGAGTCCTACCTTGCCTGGAGGCCCTCCTGTCCAGCTGGGGAGGAGGTCTGGGGGCTGGTCAGGTTCCAAAGCCCAAGCACTAAGGCTCCGGGTACCACCACTTCCTCTTTCTACCCGCCCGAGTTCATCAGCTGACTCACCGGAAAAGCCCCTGATGCTGGGAAAGACTGAGAGCAGGAGAAGGATGAGATGGTTGGACGGCATCACCGACTCGATGGACATGAGTGTGAGCAAACTCGAGGAGATCGTCAAGGACAGGGAAGCCTGGCGGGCTATAGTCCACGGGGTCGCAAAGAGTCGGACGTGACTTAGTGACTGAACAGGAAGCTCATCAGCGAAGCCTGAGGCCTTGGAAGAACTCTCCAGAGAACGAGATAAACGGAGGCACGGTGAACTCCTTGTTGCTGCACCCGGCTGCGCTCTCTTCTCCCTCAGAAGGTCCCCCGCACACAGGAGCACTGGCTTGGTTGCAGGGTGGTGGTAGTGGGCTCCATGAGAGCCCCCAGTCCTAAGCAATGTCCACTCTGTCCTCCACACTCGGGCCATTGCTTCCACATCACACTTCAAACCCAAGCTCTGAGGTTCAGTCACTGTCACTTGCCCTCATCACTCCTAAACCCCAAACCCCACCATCAAAGTCGGACAGAGGCCCGCATTGGCTCTCTCTCCCCTACAGAGCCCGAGCTGGCCTGGCCCCCTGCCTGGGCCTGGCTGACCACACTGGCCTTGCCGCAGCTGGGGCCTCCAGCCAGAGCCAGGGCTGCCCTGCAGCCAATGGGAAGGGGCAGAAGAAAGACAAGATCGCTGGGACACGGTCCTGGAAAATACCCACTGTGGGATTCACCATTAGATCCTGGATGCAAGAACAAGGGGCCAACCCTGGGGTGACGAGCCCCTGCTCTGGGCCGCCCTGCCTAGGACCTGGGTCTCTGGCCCCGGAAGACCGGGCAACGGAGGACAGAGACACACGGGGGACGGGGCCTTCCCCCTTTCACTTCTGAGCATCCGCTTGATGTTAGATCTTCTGTGGAACTTGAGTTCGAGGCCTGGCTCTCTGGGGTGATGGCCTAGCGTGGGAACTCTGGCTGGACTCGGTCTCAATCCCAGCCTCGTGACCTTGGGAAATGACTTCTGGCCTCTGAGTCTGAGCTTCTGCCTTCCGTAAAGCTGTGGTCATTGTCTCCACCTCAGGCGTCCTGTCCTGGGAGGGTTACGCAAACCAGGCTGAGCCCGGGTCCAGCGGCCCCTGGGCAGGATTCTCAATCCCAGCCTCGTGACCTTGGGAAATGACTTCTGGCCTCTGAGTCTGAGCTTCTGCCTTCCGTAAAGCTGTGGTCATTGTCTCCACCTCAGGCGTCCTGTCCTGGGAGGGTTACGCAAACCAGGCTGAGCCCGGGTCCAGCGGCCCCCGGGCAGGAAGTGATGAACCATCTCTTAGGGACCCGACCACACAGAGGCCGCTTCCTGGCCACCTTCCCACCTGGGTGTTTTTTTTTTCTGGGACACACGCCTCTGTCACTCTGCTTTCAGAACAAAAAGGCACTCAAGGCCCTTGAACACCTGTCTCCGAGCTTTTCCTCTGGCGTCCAGGCCTCCCACGCTGGGCCTTCCCTCTGAACATCCTTCCCCATTACAGACTCACACATCAGCTCGGCTCTGGCCTTTCCGAGGCAGGCACCCCGCCCCCCACCCACCGGCTGCACCAGCGTCCTCTCCGGCTCCCTCTGCCCGCAGCTGCGGCTGTCACTTGAGCACCAAGAAGGACTTGCACACAATCAGGGCTGCGGGTGGGGACGTTCTGCTGCCTGTCTGCCCGGCTCCCTGCTAAGCCGTCTGAGGGCAGCAGTCCTGGCTGATTCGGCTCTGTCCCCCCACGGGCACATGGAAGGTACTCACACGTCTCTGGCCATACCATTCTGTTGTGCCTCGGCGCGGGCTCTGGACTTTTGCATGCACCCACTTTTGCATGCCCTATGCCCGCAGAGCCCGGTCCTACCACAAAGCCTGTCGCTTCAGCCCAACAGAAGGAAGGTTCTCGACAGCATGCTTCGGGAGGGATGCTACTGAAACAGAGGGTGTGCTTCGCAGCCTCAGCCCGCAGGTTGGTGGGGGCCACGTACCTGGCCCCCAGAGGGTGACGCACTGCTGCTCGTGGGTCTGGCAGATGCCGTTGTAGCAGTAGCCATCCACCCCCTGGCACGGGTGCCCGTCGTGCAGGTACACGTTGGCCGGGCAGTGAGGACTGGCCCCCGTGCAGAATTCTGGGAGGTCGCAGGCATTGCTGGGGTCCCTACACGCGGTTCCCGCCGGCTTCAGCTGCAAAGAGAGGGCGGGTTATAAGCACGTAACTGCAGGAAACGGGGAAGCGCGGTCCCAGTAACACTCCGGGTAGACAGGAGCAGGGCTACCCCGTGCAGCCTCACGTAGACTGGTGTGGACTTCAGAGGAAGTTCCCTTTACTGAAGGGAGAGCTCATTAAGTAGAGTCTCGCTCTGGGATTCACCTTTCCACTGTGGGGTCATGGGGGCAACTGAGATGCAGCTCTTTTTAATTTCCTGCAACATCAAGGTTTCCTGGTGAGCAGACAAGCCGGTCGCTGGCCCCCGGGCCTTGGAGGAGGCGGGGAGTGGGGTGCTGCCTGAGAGACCCATCGAATCTTAAGAACAAGATCTCTGGTCACCAACACCATCACTTGTTTTAAGATGACATTTGCACTTAAAGCGTTCACTTTTGTGGGCAAGATGACAAAAATCATCCCAAGGGCATACTTGCAACAGTAATTTTACTTTGCTATCGAATCACAGAGCTGGAAACCTGTCCGCAGGACTTTACAGGGGCAGGGAAAGAAGTAAACCAAAAGAGCCACACAGGATGTTAAGGAACCATCCAAACGACGCCTCATCTTTTTGATGTTGAGGAGCGTATGGCTCAGGGTGGCTTGTCTGAGGTTATAGAGCCCGTGACCAGCCCCGCCTCAAAGCCCCCTCTCCAGGGACTTCCACCACCAGCAGCTGCAAGCCGGGGCTGCCAGCTTCTTTAACATCCCCATAAGCTAATCACAGGAAAGGGGTGAAGAGTACTTTAAGCTGAATGTAAAATGTCACAATGCACTTTGGGAACAGTGCGCTCTGCCTGGGTGGCTAAGAGGGAGTTTCCTGCAAGCAGAAGGTCAAGATCAATTGCTTAATTAAAAGGAAATAAAACTCTATCCTTGGAATATCTGAATCAAAAGCTCAGACTTCGACTCTGCCAGATCTCAGCTGTGAACAGTGAGACACGATGGAATTGCCAACACGAATGCAGTCAGGGTGGCAGAAAATGGGAGTCTAAAACTGCCAGCTTGGCTGGGCTGGGTCAGCCAGCACCTTCTGTCGGGGGTCGTCAAGAGCAAGATGCTGAGGTCGTGGAGAACAACCCACCCAGTGCCTCAGCCAGCAGGCAGACATTCTTGGGATGGAGCAGAAGGACCTGATGTGAATCCTCCCTGCGAGAGGGGGAACTGGTTCTCAAAGGCTTTCTCCAACAGCATGACCAGAACAGTTAATGGGGAGCCTGAGTTTTTGGTCCAATTCTTTTCCAGCTCATAAATTATTTACTACAGATGACTTAGCATTAAAATGTGCATTTCACACAAAGATTAGAAGATAATAAAAACAGGAGGCAGAGACTACCAGCTTGCACGATAAGGACCACAGTTTCCCCAGCAGTGAGTGCTGGGAAATCACCCTGCCCTGTAGCTCGCCCTGCATCGGTCTTGAACCCGCAGAACCCGTGGGCGACCTTGGGAGCAGGAGGGCTCACCTGGCAGTTTTCACAGCACAGTCCGTGTGCACAGACAGCGTCTGGCTTCAGGGTACAGGTGGTGGCATTGCAGCAGAGATTCTGACATTCCTGGAGACAGGAAGAGGTTTGACAGGGTCACTGGGGGGCCACTACTCACCAAAAGCAAAGGTTGCACCTTCAGTGACTGGAAAGGGAAGAAAGAACCCGAGGGCCTGGCTCTTGAGCTGAAAACCAGCCTGACCGAGGATTATCTTCCTTTGGAAGAAAGTAGAGCTTCTGGTAAGTGTTTATGAACTGCCTGGGAGTGTGTGTCCCTGGGAAAAGTCAGTAGCACTAAAGCATCTTTCACGATCGGGTGAGGGACTGGGACAGAAGGCTGGCTGGCTCCGGAGGCCATTGGCATCGGCAGCGGGTGGGGCTGCGTGTATGTCTGCGAGGACTGCAGGCCTCAATGCAGCGACCTGTATCAGGATCACTGGAGCCCTTTGAACGTGTTTAAAAGTCTCCATAGATGCATACAAACTTAACTCTTCAAAGGCTGATCCAGAGTTTAACCGAGAGCACGGTGGCAGGAAATGAAGTCAAAATAGTTGTGTTTGAACCACAGCAGTCCAGCCTGAAGCTGCAGCTGGATTCTTGGTCAGCACAGGGAGGGTGTCTTCCCCACCGAGACACTCCTCAGGTCAGAAAAGCGCCTCAGAACGAGTAAGAGACTGGAAGGAGGTCTGCGGGCTGTGCCCATAGATTTGCAAGGGATTTAAACAGGTCAAATAGTAGATGGATGGTCCTCTCTGAAATATATGCGAGAGAGGAAGTGAACTCCTGTGTTACGCTGCATTTCACAGGTACCCAATTTTTTGTCGCATAAAGAAACAAGAGGCTATAGTTTTCCTTAGCTCTCAGCAGAAGCCTGCACACATCTATCAATGTATTTATGACATCGTGTGCTTTAGGACATTCTGGTAACTTGGAGTTGACACATTTTAGAAGAAACTGAATTGCCATTAGAAAGGGGAGCTCAACAGAGTCTTCAGAATTGAGTTGATCAATGTCCTTTTATTTTCTCTTATATATGCTGCTAAGTCACTTCAGTCGTGTCTGACTCTGTGCGACCCCATAGACAGCAGCCCACTAGGCTCCCCTGTCCCTGAGCTTCTCCAGGCAAGAATACTGGAGTGGGTTGCCATTTCCTTCTCCAATGCATAAAGTGAAAAGTAAAGTGAAGTCGCTCAGTCGTGTCCGACTCTTAGCGACCCCATGGACTGCAGCCCACCAGGCTCCTCCATCCAAGGGATTTTCCAGGCAAGAGTACTGGAGTGGGGTGCCATTGCCTTCTCCATCTCTTATGTATAGTTTGTGCTAAAGAATTTGTATATTATTGGTTACAGTCCCATCACATACTATTTTCATAGTGTAACAGTTTACTCCCCAAACTATCTCCCATGAATGAATTTATCATCAGTATCATAAATGCAATGAATAAAATGTTGATAATCCAGAAGATTTATGGCTCAACCAGGATATTTCAACTGTATCCCATGTAAAACTCTATGAATGATGTTCCCAGTGACTGCTCCCTTCTATTACACATACGCCCCAGGTTATTCAATTTTAAATTTGCTCAAGGACTTCATAAACATCGAGAGTGTGTAATATATACAGTAGAAGAAAACTGCCAACCAGAAGCCAACACTGTAACTTTCAGGACAGTAAGGAATTCCAGCTCATGGATTTACAAGCCTGAAACATTCAGGAACTGGTGTTTCTATAAACGGAGTCCATCAGTGGCACTGCCGGTCAGTGCTGCCACAGGCACAGCGATGGCGTCCTGTGCGTACGGCCTAAATGGCTCTTCTCATGACACGTGGGCCAATGACAGATTACACACTCCCTTGCACTTCTAAGGTGAATCAGCCATCCTAAAGCTGGTTTGTAAGACTCTTTAAGAACCAGGTCCCAATCCACCCCCCCGCCACCCCCTGACCCCCAACGAAACTGCTAAATAATATTCACAGAAGTTCAAACGGAAATGAAGCCAAGGAGCATGGTTTTGACTTCAAAAGGGATTGATAATGTGAGCAAGATAACTAAGTTTAAAAGATATTTGCAAGCTACTGGCATGCAATTGACTTTAAACAAGGAGATAAGGCTGCCTTTTCAACCCTATTAGCTTGGAAGAATGAGCGAGTTGTCAGGATACCCTTATGGTGGATATAAATCTAATGTCCTGGACTCAAGGCTTCAGCACTCACTTGCCTTTTAACTACCCAGAATCTATTTCTTCTGCAGAACTCTGTTTATCAGAAGAGACAAATGCTTCATCCGTTGATGCAGCTATTATTTTAGTGTTCAATAGAGAAGTTCAACAGAGTCGACGAATGCTCAGCCTCCAACGACGGAAGAGTAATGAAGCCGTGAGAGGATTTTCAGCAAATGCCCTAATTGTCATTCTTGGGTTGTAGGTAGTAGACAGAGGTTCTCAGTCACCATGAACTGGGCTGAGACAATAATGCGTCTTCTTGAAAAGAGTGGCCATTATTTCTGGGAGCAGAAGCCAGGTCCTATCGTGAGCTGGGGCAGTGGTTCTGACCCGTTTACTCACCGAGGTGGTGACACCAGAGTGCATTATGGTCCAGGGGATGCATGGGCTGATAGGAAACAAAGGCATGATGGTTATCTACAGTGCTTGAGCGCTGAGTAGGGGAATAAAGAACCCGGATTCACTAAAGTATTGGTCAGTTTGGAAACTGGAAATGGGATTTCATACCATCAGAGCACAGTGTGACCTTAAACCTTAAAAAGTAAAAAAAAAAAAAAAAAAGAGAATTAGAAAACTAAAAATTGAGGCAAAAAGCTTGCCCGTGACTTTCAAAGATTTGTTGGGAGAAAGAACTCTGGGTGAAGAGAATGAGAATTCTCTTCAGATATCAAGGGCTTATTAAATGAGGGCCCTACACGCAGAATAACATGCAGGGAGAGTATAGCTCTGCCTAAGCAAGGAGTTTGAGTTCATCAAAATCTGTCCTGCAAGGCAATAAGTTGCCTGGAGAGACAGTAACCCTCCTGTCAAATCTGAATGACGCCTTGATGGGGGTAAAAGAGAAGGTCACAATATCAATGGCAAATCTCAGGCACTCAAGGATTTGCTGATGTGATGCTGGTAACGACACTGGAGATGAAGATCCGGCAGTGGTGGAAATGACAACAGTGATGTGGTGGAAGTGGTAACCGTGGCGACGTTAACCCTGCTGATGTGGAGGGAGGCAGGGATGCCGGTGGCCATGCTGGTCTAGGGAATAAATGACTCTGCTAACACAGTCATCCCAAACCTGAGAGCCCATGGCTTCAGGGACAGCTGCCAAATTTATTTAAATTAATAAACAATTACAAGGAGCTCAAACAAAAGATAAACCATTTCAAGTCAACCTGACCTCTCCTGAGAAACAGGAGTAATTTAAACTGGTTTTTTTTTTCCTTTAAGCAATTAGAAAAAAAATCTCTGAACAATTTCCCCTTTCTATAACCCATCCCAAGATGGTTTCAAGTTTTCCTTCACTCATCAAAAAGAGTTTCTGTAAGGCCATAATTAGGATTTTGTTCCTGCATAGTAACCAAGCTTTGTGTGCTGTGAGCAAAATTAAACACCCTCATGGACAGCACTGTGACCCTGGGCGAATCCTGAACACTTGATCAAGCTGCCTCGTCAACCCCCATCCCCGAGCACTTATATTCACTCTCAATATTCTTACAGGAATGGTCAGATGGAGTCCAAGATTATTCCTGCTGCCATGGAGAAGCTCAGAGGCTTGGAGAGGGGGAGATATGATGAGGAGCCCATAACCAGCTGTTTGTCTGATGAACACAGCGATGCAAGGAAGTCTCAGAATCTCAGCACAAGTCTCCTTCCATCCTAGAATTCCCTTTTCAGAGCAGCCCTCCAAGATGTGCTCTTCCTAAGCCCTCACCAGGCCCATTTGTGAATTTAGCTAATACCCACTTTGAACTTGTCTACCACTGCAGCTTGCATAAGCTCCCAGAGAGGGACTCCCACGTATAGACAGCCTGCTATGCATACGGGTAACTTTGATTTATTCTAAACACCACGTCCTCCAAACTTTGAGACGGCTCTTGTTTTACCAGGCTGTCTCGCTGTGCCCTTTCTCTCTTCTTCCCAAGATTATTCAGAGATTAAAAAAAAAAAATGGCTGCTACAATTTTGATGTTGATTAACTTTACACTGGGCCCTATGGAAGCACAAAAATGTCCTGACAGTGGCTGGAAAGCAGGGTGAACTAAGCCTTTTGCTGGATTAAAAATGTTCTCTGCTCTCACTTATTGCTTCTGAAAGCTGACAAGCTGAGAGGCAGGAGACTGGGAGCCTCAGGTCACACATACAGAGGAGGCTGCGGAGACGAGGGTAGAATTTCAACTCGGGAGGCAGCTCTTGGTTAAACATGAACACTGCTTATTCAAATTCCCCTCAGGCTGCACACCTTGCAGAGAGAAAGACTTGGGGCTTAAGAGCCATTTGAAGCCAGCATTCCAAAGCTTTCTTCTCTGTCAAATTCAAAGCTAAATGCTTTTTCATTGTTCTTGTCCGCATCTTCCTGAGGCTGCGGTGTCCTCAAACAGAAAAGATTCTTTATCTCTTTAAACCAGTGATATAACTTAATTCTACGCAATACTTAGCATTCAAGAAGGCCGTCCTGGCTTATGAGGCTGGCTCAAGGTGGCCCTAGGACTTTCCCATCCTGATTCTCCAGCACTACAGTGCTGCTGCACAATTCCTTCAAATTCCTGCTGGTTGGCCCAGCCGTAAAAGTGAGACAAATGTTCTGTAAATGTTTCTCTTACCTCCGGTTCCCCACAGTCACACTCCTCTCCTTCTTCAACATATCCATTCCCGCACTTCTGGCCCCCGAAGGACTGCTTCACTTCCGGCAGGTTGAACAGACACATGCCCATGCCCTTCTGCAGGCTGGCCTCCAGGTCCTTCCTGCTGCAGCTGCTGAACATCATGGGGAACGGGAACCTGCAGGAAGGAGGCGGGATGCCAGTCGTCAGGGAACAGAACGGCCTGTGCATCACCCCTCTTGTGCCAGTGTGCGTGGTACCCATGGACATCATCTGGGTGGGTGGTCACTCTCTCAGTGAACAAAAGCTTGAATGCTCTAAAATGAGGCACCTTCAGCTAAACCCTGCAGTCCAATCCTGCACTGTTCCAACATCACTGAATGAGGAAGTGTTACTGGCTCACTTATATCTTGACTCTGTGATCCCACGAACTGTAGCCTGCCAGGCTCCTCTTTGTCCATGGAATCCTCCAGGCGATAATACTGGAGTGGTTTGCCATTCTCTTCTCCAGGGGATCTTTCTGACTCAGAGATGGAACCTGGGTCTCCTGCATTGCAGGCAGATTCTTTACCGTCTAAGCCACAAGTGCTTTATCCCCAAAGAAATGACCTTTGGATGGTTTTCCAATTGACAACTCTAGACAGTGTCTCATTACAGACATCATTAATAGTTGTGTGTGAAATGATACAATGGAGAGTGAAGACTTAGGACCTGTAGCTTGTAATATAACTATGTGAGGAAGTTTTCTAACTTCATTGCTCAGAATGGCCATCATCAGAAAGTCTACACATAATAGAGGCTGGAGAGGGAGGTGTGAAGAAGAGGGAGCCCTCCTACACTGTTGGTGGGAATGTAAATTGGTGCAGCTACTTGGGAGAACAGCATGGAGGGTCCTTAAAAACACTAAAAAGAGAGTCACCATATGATTCTGCAATCCCACTCCTGGACATATATCCAGAAAAGATGAAGACTGCTTTAAAAAAGACACACGCACCCTATGTTTATAGCGGCACTGTTTACAATAGCCAACATGTGGAAATAACCTAAGTGTTTATCAACAGATGAATGGATAAAGAAGGTGTGGTGCATATATATACAAGGGAATATTACTCAGCCATAAAAAGGATTAACAATGCCATCTGCACCAACATGGATGGACACAGAGATTGGACATACTAAGAGAAGTCAGAGAAAGACAATCATCTGATATCACTTATATGTGGAATATAAAAAATGATAAAAATACACATATTTACAGAAATAGACTCTCAGACATAGAAAACAAATTTATGGTTACCAAAGCAGAAGGGAGAGAGGGATAAATTAGGGGGTTGGGGTTAGCAGATAACAAACTACTATATATAAAACAGATAACCAACAAGGAGAAGATTCTTGAGAGTCCCTTGGGCTGCAAGGAGCTCAAACCATCAAACCTAAAGGAAATCAACCCTGAATATTCATTGGATGAACTGATGCTGAAGCTCCAATACTTTGGCCACTTGATTTAAAGATCCGATTCATTGGAAAAAGACCCTGATGCTGGGAAAGATTGAAGGCAGAAGAAGAAGGGGATGACAGGGGATGAGATGGCTAGATAGCATCACCGACTCGATAGACATGAGTTTGAGCAAGCTCTGTGAGCTGGTGATGGACAGGGAAGCCTGGCGTGCTGTAGCCCAGGGACTGCAAACAGTTGGATGCGACTGAACAACAAAACCAACAAGACCTAATATATAACACAGGGAACGACATGTTAATACAGTATCTTTTAATAACCTATAATGAAAAGAATCAAAAAGTATATATAACTGAATTTCTTTGCTGTTCACTAGAAACTAACACAACACTGTAAATCAACTATACTCCAGTTAAAAAGTAATAAAGGCAGTTGCTACCCTGAGGCAGGGGGAAGGTGCAAATGACTGAGCTCATCAGCTCCCTGGCTTCACAGGCGTAGTCTCCGCAGGGCACTGTGGTCAGAGCACAGCTGGTGTTGGTTGCCGTCTCCCCAGGCACAGCCTTAAAAGGGCGGAGGAGGTCAGAAGTGCGCGCCCTGCTCTTGTCTGTAAAAACCAGGCCTGCAAAGGGATGTGGCCACGTTGGCCGATTTCCCCGCAAAACTCAATCTCCCCCTTCCCTGGCCGCGAGGGGCGTGCCGGCCCCCTCACACCTGGACGGGCTGTGTGACAATTCTTGGTGACGGAATTAGCAGGGGTGAAATGGCGTGCAATTAAGTGGCTATTCCTTCCTCTTCCATGAGCTCAGAGCATTCCAGCATCCTAGCAGGGGATGAGGCAGAACATCACCTGGTCCCGACTCACCGCACAGTGCAGAGCCCCACGGCAGCACATGGAAGGGAACCCCACCTAGGACGGGAAGGCACTGGAAACCGGGGATTCCTCCTACACCTCCCAGTGTTCCCTAACGTATACAGAACATCTGACTCTTACGAATGAACTTTCCCATGTCTTAGGCAGCAATTATAAGGGCTAAGCCCACCAGAAACCCAAGTTTTATTCCTTAGTGAGGCAGCAGAGCCTGCCCACCAGCAAGCCCAAGCATCCTCTCCCACGCTGATGTTTAGAGGCTGCCACTATAATCAGATCCCAGTCAGCTGGCCAAACCAATGCGTGCTGCTCCGTCTCCCTGAGGACGACAGACTGGCCACCATTCAGTGACCGAATCTGGAAATGTTTCAAGCCCGTGAGGAGTCCAGAGCCAAACGGGTAACCCTGCTACCTCCCGAAGTGTTTTCTACCTCAGGTTATTAACTCTGAAGTATAATTCTAATCTACAGGCAGATTAATACATGCAAAGTCTTGCTCTCGGATACACCAGCAATAAACCAAGACTTATCTGGAGTGCTGTAACAAAGTTCCTTTTGAACGCTCTGTAACTTTCCTGGGCAGACAGACTGATTATTCCTGGTATCAAAGTGATGCTGAATAGCTTCAGATGATGAACCATAAGCAAGAGTGTAATACTGTCCATTGAGAAGGGCTTTGTGTGGAAAATACGATGTATTGCACAGGGGATAGAAAACAGTCCTTTGCAGTAGGAGATCGAACGTTCTCCTGTGTGAGCTTTTCCCAGAACGCCCCAGCTCAGGCCTGATCCCGGAGGCTAAATCTCACTCATGCCAACAACGCCCAACCAGGTGTTGTGATGAGAGCTCACCAGTTCATTCTGGGAGGAAACTGATTTCTAGAAAATGGTAACAGGGAATTAGGAGAGACACTTGGATTGACTGTGAGCCTCGGGAAGGGTTTACACCAAGATTCACAGCAGCTGAGAGAAGCCCAGTGAAGGAGGGGTTATCAGCCACCCTCTTCCCAAGGCAGCAAGGCGTGTGCAGGGCTGAGACCAGCTCCAGGCACGGCTCCGACGAGCCCTCCTATCTCACTGTCTTTCAAAACAAATACATTTTGATTTTTTTTTTAAGCGGGGGTTGACATTAAAAAAGGAAGAGAAACAAGATGAATGAGATCACTGTAAGTTCGGCGTTTAAATTCAGAGCATCTGGGAGAGGAGAACAGATCACTAGTAGCAAAAAACGGCTCTTTCCGTGTCTGTGCTGGGTATGGTCAGATAAGCGTCGAGTGATCTGTGCAGCAGTACGTTTCTTGCTCTTTTTTTTTTTTTTCTTTCCCCTATTCTGTTGAAGGACAAAGCCCAGATGCTCCTAAAAGTTTTTTCTGGTTTAGCGTCACGGATCACATCCATCCAGTTCACAGCTTGCCAACCTTGCCCTGGGAAGAGCGTCCAGGCACTAATTCCTTGAGGTGCCTCTGTCTGCCTGTCCTTTAACTTTACTTTTAACTGGAGGATGATTGCTTTACAACGTTGTGTTGGTTTCTGCCATTCATCAGCGTGAATCAGCCGTGGGTACCCAGACATCTGCTCGCTCTTGAACCCCCTCCGCCCACCCCTTCCCATGCCTCTAGGCTGTCACAAAGAGGTCCCTGTTTTAACAGCAGAGCAGCACTGTGGGAGGTGTGGAGGAAGTCACCGGCACCGGCCCTTTGTTCATCACTCCCAGCTTAGAGCCGGGTCTTACACCACGCTGCCCAGTTTCACTGGCGCAACACCTGACTTCAAAGTCAGTACAAGGAAAACCTCCACCAGCTGCCGGCTCACGGCTCCTGCCCTGAGCACATGTGAGTGGGGCATCTTTCCCTCCAATCTGGACCTTCCTGACTCGCTCCGAGGGACCCCAGGGCGGCCCCTTAGGAAGGCTGCAACCCTTTCCCATACTTTCCTGTCCTCTCCGTGGGGACTGGTCAACATTTCCCCTCTAAGGGAGAATGGAAAAAGGCCACTTGCATCCTCCAAGACCTCTCATTTGATGACAAATGGCAATGTGACCAGGGAGTGTTCTGCACCTGCCTTCATCCTTTCATGATTTCTCATCATGGGGAACAGGTGACTATTTCTCTCTGATAGAATATTCCTGAGCCCTATTGGGGGGCATTTCAAGAAAGTCAGGCTTTGGAGGAATAAGAGCAGAGTAACCTGCCACTCATCATTCAATTATTCTGCAAATATTTATTCAACACCTGAGTGCCAAGCATTGTACCAGGTCCTGGAGAGACAGGAGTGAATAAAACACACACCCAAATCTTGGCCATGGTGGAGCTTGCATCTGGTGGGGCAGACAGATAATACAGAAGGCAAGGAAGTAAATTATGTGTTAGAAAGGAATGAACATGAAGGAAAAAAGTAAGACAGGTCAGGGGGAAGGATATAGGAGGTCTTGACCTCTTAGGGGAAGATGATCAGGGAAGACCACATGGGAAGGCAGGCATTTGGGATGTGAGGGAAGAAGCTGGGTGCACCTGGAGGAAGAATGTTCTAGGCAGAGGGAGGAGCCGGTGCAAAGGGGTATGGGTAGGTGTGACGGTCCTAGAGGACTTTGTTCAGCAGACAGCAACAGGTTCTTCTTTCAGTAACACATACTCAGAGGAGCGACCCCCTCCCCAGAGAAGACTCCTAGGCCCCCTGAGGTCAGGTGGATGGCAAAAGATGACCATGGACCAGCATTAAAGGGGGGGAGGAGCATTGCCCTGCACGGACCAGGCACTGAGAGCTGCTTAAGGTACTTTTCATAAGAATTTCAAACTAGGATTCCACCAGCTCCCCCTCCCTTTTTTTTTGAAGAAAACTAGTTTTGATTGACAAGGGTCTGCCCATAAACTCCCTTCTTATGCTGGAATCCTCTTGGTTGACCTGTGTGTGGCAAGGAAGAGGAGAGTAACTATATCTAACCCAATGTGCCCTGAAAAGAGACAGAATTCAGTCATCTAAAATGATTTCATGCAAATCAAAACTACAATGAAGTACCACCTCACACCGGTCAGAACAGCCACCGTTACAAAATCTACAACTAACAAATACTGGACAAGGTGTGGGGAAAGGGAACCCTCCTACACTGTTGGTAGGAATATAAACTGGTGTAGCCCCTACAGAGAACAGTATGGAGGTTTCTCAAAAAACTAGAGTTGCCGTATGATCAATCAGTCCCACTCCTGGGCATACATCCAAACAAAACTGGATTAAAAAAGATACATGCACTCCTACGTTCATAGCACCACTATCCAAATAGCCAAGACTTGGAAGCAACCTAAATGGCCATCGGCAGAGAACAGATAAGAAGACATGGCACATCATACCATGGTGTATTCACTTCAGTTCAGTTGCTCAGTCATGTCCGAATCTTTGTGACCCCATGAACCGCAGCACGCCAGGCCTCCCTGTCCATCACCAACCCCCGGAGTTCACTCAAACTCATGTCCATCGAGTCAGTGATGCCATTCAGCCATCTCATCCTTGGTCATCCCCTTCTTCTCCTGCCCCGAATCCCTCCCAGCATCAGGGTCTTTTCCAATGAGTCAACTCTTCGCACGAGGTGGCCAAAGTATTGAAGTTTCAGCTTCAGTATCAGTCCTTCCAATGAGCACCCAGGACTGAGCTCCTTTAGGATGGACTGGTTGGATCTCCTTGTAGTTCAAAAGCATCAATTCTTCAGCGCTCAGCTTTCTTCACAGTCCAACTCTCACATCCACACATGACCACTGGAAAAACCATAGCCTTGACTAGACGGACCTTTACTGTCAAAGTAATATCTCTTCTTTTCAATATGCTGTCTAGGTTGGTCATAACTTTTCTTCCAAGGAGTAAGCGTCTTTTAATTTCATGGCTGCAATCACCATCTGCAGTGATTTTGGAGCCCAGAAAAATAAAGTCTGCCACTGTTTCCACTGTTTCCTCATCTATTTCCCATGAAGTGATGGGACCAGATGCCATGATCTTCGTTTTCTGAATGTTGAGCTTTAAGCCAACTTTTTCATTCCACTTTCGCTTTCATCAAGAGGCTTTTTAGTTCCTCTTCACTTTCTGCCATAAGGGTGGTGTCATCTGCATATCTGAGGTTATTGATAGTTCTCCCGGCAATCTTGATTCCAGCTTGTGCTTCTTCCAGCCCAGCGTTTCTCATGATGTACTGTGCATATAAGTTAAATAAGCAGGGTGACAATATACAGCCTTGACGTACTCCTTTTCCTATTTGGAACCAGTCTGTTGTTCCATGCCCAGTTCTAACTGTTGCTTCCTGACCTGCATATAGTTTCTCAGGAGGCAAGTCATGGTGTGTCACTCAGCCATAAAAAAGAACAGAAGAATGCCATTTGCAGCAACATGGATGCAACCAGGGATTATCATACTGAGTGAAGTCAACCAGAAAGAAAGACCAACGCCATATGAGGTCACTTACATGTGGAATCTAAAATATGACACTAAGGAACTTACCTACAAAGCAAGCTCACAGACACAGAATGGACTTGTGCTTGCCAAGGTGGGGGGTGAGGGAGGGGTGGAAAGGGAGTTTGGGGTTAACAAATGTAAACTAGTATATAGAGGGAATGGATAAACAATAAGGCCCTACTGTATAGCACAGAGAACTATATTCAACATCTTGTGACAAACCAGTAACAGGAAAGGATAAGAATGTATAGCTGATTCATTTTGCTGGACAGCAGAAATTGACACAGTATAAATCAACTATGCTTCAGTAAAAAGTAACATGATTTCAGGTCAAGAGATAAGGGAATTTGATGATACCAAATATTAGATCTCTCTAACTATAATAGAATCCTGATTTACACACACAGCCTCATGAAAGAATGACTCCAGGAAAATGCTCGGCACGGCCAAGCTCATCACCGTGCTTCCCAGGTACCAACCCTGCTTCTGAACTGCTGATGACACCAAAATGAAACCTTTTGCGTGGCGGGTTCACTACTCCTTCATTCATCTGCTCACTCACAGGAGAAGCAGCTGTTTTAAAGCTCTGAGGAGGATCCTGTGATGATTAAAATGTGGCTCCAGGCTTCCCCGTCTTTCCTTGCTGGACCTCTGTCAAGGGAACTACTTGCACACGCCCACTCCCCACGCTGCCACTCCACCCATAGAAGTAAAATGCTAGAAATGCATTCACATTATTCACATTTATCCACATGTATAAATTATATAAATATATAAGCATATTCATTACATTGAATTGATATGTATATATATTTGGAATAACTATTGAGAACCTGCTTTAAGCTAGATGATATGGTGGGTACTTTCTCATAGTAATATTTTCTTCTTTATGCTGTTTTAAATTTACACTTTAAAACAACCCCGTGAGATAGGTTTGTTATCCCTACTTTGCAAATGAGGTGAAGGCATTTAAGAGTTCTCACTCCAGTATTCTTGCTGGGATAATCCCATGGACAGAGAAGCCTGGCCCCCGTGGCTACACTCCATGGGGTTGCAAAGAGTTGTACATGACTGAACATACAAGCAAAATAAAAAGCAAAGCAAAGTTGGGAGATGGCAGAGACTAGATCTGATCCCAAGTGTAGTTATTTAAAAAACTCATTTTCCTCTCTGAGGATATCAGTTCAGCCCTGGATTTTCCACAGTAAACTGCTGAGACATGGATAGTGATCAGTACGGCCTTGATGCTTGGACTTACATACAGAGGAGGAACCATTCTCTCAACACCTGCCTGAATCAGAGCCCCTCAAGTGGTCTCAGCATCAGTATCACCCGGCAATCCAGCAGAAATGGAGATGCTCAGACCCCACCTGGACCTGCTGCCCTGGAAGAACTCAGGGGTGGGGGCCCCGCGACTTTGTTTCCACAAGCTCTCCAGGTGACTTCATTTTAAACCGAAGTAAAATTTACATGACAAAATCACCCCTTAGAAATACACAATTCCCAGCTTTTATACACTTATGGTGTTACACAAACCTCACCACTTATTCCAGAACGTTTTCCTGAGCGCCCCCCTACCCCAACCCGAAAAAAAGCCAGCCCATGAAGCAGACACTCCTCACCCCCACTCCTCCAGTTCCTGTCGACCACAACTCTGCTTTCTCTCTCTCTGGATTTGCCTGGTCTGGACATTTCATGTAAATGGAACCTTCCAACGTGTGACCTTTCATGTCTGGCTTCTTTCAACATGTTTTCAAGGGTCATCCATGCTGTAGCACTCCTAGTACTTCACTTATTTCAATGACTGAACAGTATTCCATTGGAAGTAAGATTACATCACAATTTGTGTATCTATTCATCAGTTGACGGTGCTGGTGATTTACCAAATGATCAAAATTAAAGATTGGGAGCAAGTGACCTAGCTTTAAAATTCAAATGCTATAAAGATAATACATGGGCAAATCCACACGTTTTGGTGTAAAGTCTAAGAAATACAAACCAGGTGCCTTGCAGGTCACTTTTCTTGCATTTAAATTAGAAATAGTTCTGTTTTCCCCTGTGGTTCCATTTTTCTAAGAAAAGCTCGATGTACAGCATTTTGAAACCTTATGTGACTGCAGGTGTGTGCTAGAAATTTCATGAGAATCTTAAAGTCAAATTCAAATCACAAATGAATTTTCAAATATCGTTAAATATTAGAGCAGTTTCACTGATTAATCGTTGTACTTTAAGGTGCCAGAAGATTCTGACTGAACAGAAAGATGTTTCTGTTTTGAAGCAAATTCCTCCCACTTGCTTCGAACTCCAAAGTACGATAGTTCTGCCTTTTAGCTCATTTTGTTCCCTTATTTTATAGCCTTACTCCCTGGACTATTAATGAAAAGAACACTGAATTAGGCCATGTAGTTGTTCATGACATTGAGGATCCCGTGCAGCCCATGGTGGGTAGTTTAAAAAAGACAAGCCTCAGTTTCTTCTAGAGCTTTTGGCAAACTTATCATAATGTGCTTTTTAATACTTTTCATAAATCGTCCCAAATACATCAGGACAGCAGCTAATTGAACTGACATATAGCAGTGACAGGCTGATGCAAAGCAATAAAACTGGAGAATTATTCAGAAAAGAGGCCCTTTTGCACGATACTTTCCCTTGGCACAAGAATGCTTCAAAATGATTACACCTAAGGACCCAGGAAAAAGTGCTGCTTTCAGCTCACAGGCAGAGAATTTCTTGCAGACACCATGCCAGGGTGACTGGCTCCTGCTTAGATGTGACCTCCTTAGTTAAGACACGTCTGCCTTTTCCCTAATATTTAACTACCAAGGACACTTGGGGGTAAATTTACCATGCGGAATGCAAGATTAGAAATAAAAAGCGGATGAAACAGACAGCTGCGTTGATTCTGGAGAAAACACATACACAGAACCTACTTTTCCAAAGAGGAAAGCCACTACGGCTTCCCACCATAAATGCAGCCACAGCTTAATATTTCAGCCGTCACCGAGCTGCCAAGTAAAACATTATTAGGGGTTACTTTTACTTTGACAAATGTGCAGTCAGAAAGCTCTTTTCTTGTAGGAGCCTATTGTGTGTCTCACGGCTGTATTCCTGGGGGTGAATCATACTAAGACCATTTATCAAGCCTGACAGTGGAAGTCGGGTGTTATCTGCCTTGCAAAAGCTCTCTGGGAATTATCTTCTCTTGTTGGCAATTAGGCAGCCCAGGCAAGCAGCAGCAATCAGGCCGGATTCACTGGGGCTGCAGGTCACTGCTCTCCGTCTCCTTCGACTTCCTTGCCCATTAATCAGTGTGTGCTTGGTCCCAAAGAACCTGGGGTTCCCCAGCTCCAAGCTCTGGGGGTGACAACAGCCCGCATGCTGACTGCGGGAAAGAAAGGCAGGTGACCGCAGCCAGAAGGATGGCAGAACGTGGGCAGCTGCTGAGAACAGCTTGAAGCTGACACAATCGTGTGACAGGAGAAGCCAGCATCGCAGGAAACCAGGCATGGGAACTCATCCAGATTTGTTTAAATCGATTGGAAACAAAGAAAGAAAACCTCACATCTTTTACAGCTGAGAAATGATTAGATGGTAAAGGGATACTGGTTTGGGGACGTACGTTGCTGACTTTCTGCTTCCCACTGATTTCTTCCTGCAGCTGGAATGGAGTTTTATTTTCTTCTGACGGTGAAAGTGACGGGTGCAACAGGCCTGGGAGGCTCTTCTTTACAAAGCACAGAGGAGATGAAGGAGAATCGAAACTGGAAGACTTAAGTCTGAGCACTCATCTGTTAAAACTAAAGCTCAGTCTTACACCCAAGTCTCAGTCTTCACATCTATACTAGGAATGACAACAGCTACTTCGGGTGTTGAGGGAGAGGACAGATGAGGCTCACACAAGAATGGGAACGTCTTTGGTTAATTTCAAGGATGCCTGTTGCCAGTATTTGCCTGAAAGGATGCGTACTTCTCTTCCTTATTTAGAGGTGCCGCTTTGGCTGTTTCAAGTTACAGATCGCCAGTGCCTTGTGCTTAGAAACATTTTCCAACAGGGTGCAGACTTCATGACAATCGTAGCCCCAACGTAGCCCTCTTTAAACTGCAAAACCGCAACTACAAGTCAACTCGAGAGAAAGATGATTCAGGAGGCAAAGGCATGATCAAGCAGTTAAACAGGATCCCTCAATTTAATACACATGTGGCGTCAAAGGCGCTGCTCATTCCCGAAGGGCTGGGCTGTCGTGAGCTGAACCAGAACGTGGGCTCAGGAGCGTAAACAACCAGCTGAGCCACCAACACTCACAAAGCAGCTGTTGAGATGACTGTTACCTGCTTGGTGGTTGCAGTGGTTCTCAGTTCCCGGAACTTTTTCCAAAACGTATTTCCCCAAATTCCTGCAAACTTTTCCTCCATAGCCAAGGCCTAGAAGGGAGGTGGGAGGGGAATGTGACCACAGACAGATCGACCTGACCCTCCACACGACCCATTCTCTGACAACACGGACCTCCTGACTCTTTGTCACTAAATCCAAAACCAGCTTGGAGAGCTTTTCCAAAAACAAACAGTAACCTACAGTTCAGGGCCAGTTCAATGCATTCCTCGGCCCTCCAGGAGCACCAGCCTCACGCTGTTGCTGTCTTCTCTTCCTGGGGGGGATGCAGGGCCTGCTTACAGCAGTGGGTGCAAGAGGTCTTGGTTGGGACGGGTTTGCTCAGCCAAGTTTCAACCCCAAAGTTCTGAGGCCATCTTGAGAAAAATCTTTAGATTTTTCACAATTATACCCTGGAATAAAATCTTGTAATCACCACGCAAAGAACTCAGGAGTGACCAAGAGGCACGTCCTGTTGGGGTGGGTGGTGGTGTCTGCACCCGGGGTGACTGGCCTTTGTCAGCAGCAGCCTGGCAGGACTGGGGTGCCGCGCAAGGCCACCCGGTTTCAGGCACTACTGACTTCATCTCGCTCTGCACGTCCGTGTTAAGAAGCATGATAAGCAGTTACCACTCTTGAGCCAGGCCCTGCTGTGGGCCAGGAGCTTGGTGGGCATCCTGGCTCACGGACCGCCTGGTGAGTCAGACTATATCATTCCTATTTTACAGGTGAGCAAACTGAGGTGCAGAGTGGTTAGGTACCTTGCCACAGTCCTCTGGTCCCACCGCCAAGACTGGAACCCCAACTTGCTGACCTGAAGGCCCGTGCTTCTTCTCTGCGACCACGCTGCCTTGAGGGCAGTTAGGAGGCCTCCGGGAGCCGCTTCCAGGCGTCACCCCCAGGGCAGGGGCCTCGGGGCAGCCTCGGATGTGACCTGGCATAAATGGTGGGGAGCCATGAGGGCATCTAGGAGGAGGTGGCGGGCACAGGTAACAGTGGAGTCCACCGCCCTGCCCACAGCTCCAAGCGTACCTTCGAGCATCTCCCTGGACCTCCCTGGGGCCGGATGTCGGGATTCATGGAGCACACGTGTGCTCTCAAACAAACGTGAGGGTGGTTGTGAGCCCGTGGGTCCCAACAAGCTGCCAGCGGACAGCGCTGTCCACTGGAACGTACGGGACTCTGCTGGGGGGTTTTCCGGGGGCTAGTGAGGGGTGTGTGGATCCAAGCCCCACTCTGCTGGGCCAGGCGTATCCGGTGTGACCCTGAACACACGGGCTTACATGGCAGAACAGAACCCCAGCGGCTTCAACCGCGTGCCAAGTCCAGGAATGGAAAGTGACCGCACAAGGACCAAACGCTTAACCCCGCGGGCCGCCAGATGGGCCGCAGACGGCGAAGAAAACCACTGGGCCGGGAGCGAATGATCAAAAACGTCCTTAGTAGGACATGTCCATTGTTAATAGCAAACACCTGGGGCCCAGAATGGAGCCATCTGCCGGCACGTTATAATTCATGGGTTTAACATGTGACCTTTGACCGCTGCGCCTCCTCTCCCCCTCCTCCCCGGAAATTAATTAAAGTGTAAATGTAATTGGCCAGAATTTTTAATAAAGAAGGAGACCAGCTGAGCTCTGGGCACTTGAGACGTGCGCAGGCGGCCACTGGGCCTTCCTAGCAGGTAGCCCTTTTACATCTGCACCCTGATGGCTCTTGCCTGAATCCAGTCTCGCAAGGCAGGGGACCCAGGCCAGGGGACCAGTGTCACACGAAAGGGGCCCAGCTCCCCAGAGGCAGTGTCTCAGCTTCGTTACAAGAAGAGGCCACGGTCCCTGCGTGGGGCTCGTCAGGGCTGAGGCTTTGACAGACCTAAACAGATCCAGGGATTAACAGAAGGTGGTTTACAATCGAGGTAACTGCGTCCTTGCCTCCCGCCCCAGGAGACAGACTGTGTAGACCCTGCTGGTGGTCACACCTGCTCACTCTGCAAGTTTCTAACAGAGAAGACACTTTTAACCAAACATGATCGCAAAGGTGGTCATGGGAGATGCTTCCAAGCTGTTCAACAAAGGCTGAAGTCTACTCAGCCTTGTTCTAACATCACTGAGCTCCCGAGGCTTGGGTAGCACTCAGGGCAGCCTGCAACTCGAGAGCGGAGAGGATGACTCTCTAGGTCTCCCTTCCCTTCCATTGCCCCGGGGATTGGAAATGGAAGGTTCCTTTGCTCAAGTACACCTGGTGAGGGGCCAGGGAATAGGTGAGAGGCCGGAGCCAGAGGCTGCGGGCTGATGTCTTGAGTCTGATCCTGATCTACTGTGAAGCCTCTGGTCTTTCTGAACCTCGGTTTTCTTATCTGTATAATGGAAGTGACTGTTTCTGCCCTTTCCTTGTAGAACTGTGACGATTAACTGAGAAAGGTCTTTGTAAGCTGGGGAGTAATCTATGAGATCTCCAGGGCCTTATTCTTACAACTACTTTTAGTTTTTCTATTTTCAGCCTCCTACTTTGCTAAAATTAAACACAGGCTTTTAGGAGAAGCCACTTCTGGAAGGACTCTGCCTTTTAAAAGCAAATTGCTCCCTGGTCTCCCTGGAGTTTAAAACAGGAAACAATGGGCTCAAACTTCTGTCTACCTGGGGTTTCTCAGTCCTTATTCTTTTTTATTTTTGTTTTTATTGTATGGTTTCTGTTCTTGTGAGTTATCATAAGTCCATTGTAGCTGATGCGGAATATACAATAAAAGAAAATTGTGATGCTGAAGCCAATACTATAGTATAAAATACGACAGCCTCAGAATCTTCTCCCTGGAAGTTTAGCCATTACATGCAGGGCATTACATGCAAGACATTTACATTACATGCAAAAAAAAAAAAAAAAAGTTTAGCTATTAACTCTGCACACATCTGATTGTGCTGGAATCACCATCCATCTATCCATCTACTATCAGCCCACTCAAAACAAACATCAGCCTATCTACCCGTCTATCACCCATCCATTCAACCACTCACCCTCCAATCCATCCTTCCATCCATATATCCATCTTTCCATCCATATATCCATCCTTCCATCCATTCATCCTTTCAGTCCAGAAGTATTTATTGAAATTTACTATATACCAGGCACTACTATATTCTAGGTGCTGGGGATTTAGCAGTGAACAAGACAGACAAAATTCATGACCCACTAGAGCTTAAAGTGGGTCCCTCTGAATACTGTTGGTCACAGTGAGGCCCAGAATTTACCCTTGACGTTACACTGCAGCCTCTGTGCCACGTGTCCTGGGGAAAGAAAGAAGCTGTATGTGTGTGTATATGGTGTGTGTATGTGTGTTGTTTCTGTGTAAGGGGGGAAGTATTGGCAAAATTTCAGCAGCAATGTCCTGGGGGAAGGAGGAAGCTGTGTGTGTGTGTGTGTGTGTGTGTGTGTGTGTGTGTGTGTGTTTAAGGGGGGAGGTATTGGCTGAATTTCAGCGGCAATGTTTTCACACATGTTCTACCACAAATAAAATGCTGGATTAACGAGCAATGACAGGAAATAATTCTCTGCTGTTGTAACATAAGTTGAAGGAGATTTGCAGAACTAAATGCTTAGAAACGGGCCAGCCCTCCTGCTTCGAGAAGTCACACGGGGACAAGGCTCTGGACTGAGGAGGCTTCACTCCCCACATGGAGCCTGAACGCAGCCAAACAGCCAAGGAGGCAGGTGGTGGCGAGGATCCCAGGAGGCAGGGTGGCATGGCCGCCCTAGTCTCCACCTAGTCTGGACCACAGAGCTCCCTGGGAGCCTGAGGTGGGAAGCAAGAGCATCTTCCTCTGACCAGAACCCCCAAGTAGACGCCCTTCTCCTCTTCCTGAGGTTCACTGGAGATAAGACACAGCAAGGTGGAGAGTCAGGGGCTTGGCTTCCGGGGACTCAGCCTTACCTCCTGGGGCTTCCACTTGGGTAGTTTTGAAAACATAAGCAATTCATGTAGCTTTCTGAGCTCCATCACCTCATCTTTAAAATGGCTATAACTACACCCACCTCACACCTTTGACCGATGAAAGAGGACACCCCAGGGCCATCTAGGGCCCTAGTCAACTTTGCCTCTGTTCATTTCCTCCAAACTGGATATTCAAGAGGAGAGGCCACGTGGAATGGTCTTCCCAGCTTGACCTCTGGTTTGCATCCAGCTTAAAGGGAGCAGACATTCTACATGCCCTTGCTGCTGTGACTATTACTATCCCAAGTCTGCACTGATGGCAGACAAATCCTTTCATTTTTCAGTGAGCAAAATCTCATCCTGTGGAGAGGAAATAAGCCTATAGTCTGAACTGAGGGGCTCTCCTGCCAGTTCATTTCCCCTTTATGGTTACATAGGGAAGTAGCCAACTCAATTACTCTGGTTGGATAATTAAATTGACTCTAACCTATAGTGTTTTAAGGTTACTAGAGTTCCTCATTTTGTTGCTGTTTGTTTTTCTTTTTAACTCCTTGGGTAAAGATTTCCATCCCTTCCGCTGTACTTGGAAGAAGTGAAGACTTTCTTAAACTTTTCATTGAGGAAAAAAAAAAAAACTCACCTTCAAATGAAGAGCTGATATGGGGAAATAATTTTCTCCAATCCCACATTCATAAAATCCCTTTATAATAAGCATATTTCAAGACCTCAGATAGATCCTCAAATTTCAAAAGGGGGTGAGCTTTAATTATGTATATTTTGCACTGATTCTTCAAGAAAGCAAGTTCTTCGAAAGGTATAGACTTTCCAGATACATCGGATTTCTGTCAATTCCTACCACATCTGAAACTTGGGAAGTTTTCACTGAAAAGTACAGTCAATTTTAGTTTCTTGAATCACATTTTCAGATAGAAAAGTGAAAGCGTTAATTGCTCAGTTGTGCCTAACTAACTCTTTGTGACCCCATAGATTGTAGCTTGCCAGGCTCCTCTGTCCATGGAATTCTCCAGGCAAGAATACTGGAGTGGGTAGCCGTTCCCTTCTCTAGGGGATCTTCCTGACCCAGGGATTATACTCGAGTCTCTTGTGCTTCAGGCAGATTCTCTACCATCTGAGTCATCAGGGATAGAAGCTGCCTCAAATATAAATTCAATTTTCCTGTAACACGAGCTAGGAATTCTCAAGAAGAGTCAGCCTAACTCTATGCAATTCTGGGATTGGTTAAGACTGGACTTCACTCTGGAATATTCCCAGCACACACCCCTTCCAAGCTTGCTCCTTGTTTGCAATAAATTATTGGTAATTTTTTTTTAAAGGTGTTAAATGCTATTATGGTAATATTTAAAAATTTCTCCTTATCTTTTAGAGGCATAACTTATATATTTATAGATGAAGTTATGATACCCAGTATTGTATAAATAGATTAGGTGCCCTGACTGCAAGCCCCACAACACCAAAAATGTCCTGGAGGAGAGCCCTGAGCTTTGGGTCTGCAATCACCAGTGTGCTTGTCTATCTTCCTTGTCACAATAGAAGGGCCTAGAAGTCAAGCTTCCTGCCATTTGGGTCCACTGGCCCACCCTGCTCCTTGGGACCAGACACGCAGGTTCCCCAAAATACTAGTTGAGTCAATGAGAGCTTTGTAGCTGGCTTGTCCGGGCTTGAGGGCGGAGCCCACGTCCTCTCGGTTTTCAAGAGAGAAGCGTGAACCTGGGTCGAGCCATCCAGCTGTGGTCCGCGTCTGGACAGCTGTGCAGCAAGGAAGCATGCAGTGAATCTTTCCTGAATTGAATTATACGGAATCGAATGAGCCAATTATCCACACTTCTGCGGAAATGGACTGGCGATGCTTCCACCTTAAACACGGTTATTTGATCTAGTTGTAGATGGTATTCGTGAACGCCCAACCTCAGCAGAATGTAAATGATCGACACCCCTGGTGAGCAAGCGGTGACCCTCGCTCGTTTATTTTCTCAGCCCACATTATACTGGGCGCTGAACGCACTGCCCTCCACTGCCTGTTGGCAATCGGGCCGCACATTCTTTGCTTGAGAATTGTTTGTCAGCCTGGATTAAACAAAACTCAACAGCCCCAAACTCCAAATCTTAGGATCAGCCTGAAAACTACGGCAGTAATTCCTTCCAGAGACACGCACGTACAATGTGGAAGAGCTCTTTTGTGGTTCTTGGATGTAGGGTCCTTAAAGAATCTCACTGGAGAAACAGCAAAGTGATATTCCAAACAGGAAAGACAGTCAGTTAAGAATACTGGAGTGGGTTGCCATGCCCTCCTCCAGGGGATCTTCCCGACCCAGAGATCAAACCTGGATCTCTTGCGTCTCCTGCATTGCCAGGCAGATGCTTTACCTCTGAGCCACCTGGGACGTCTTCCGGTCTTGGCTTAAACGTCAACTCCACAGAGTTCTTCCCCAAACCACTAATTAACATCCGGTCCCCCAGCCAACACGTCTGCTTTTCACCCTCTTCCTTTGCTTTCATCACAGATCTCCTTTCAACCTGCATTTTGTAATTTACTGCTTTCCAAGGCTGTCTTCCTCACAAGAATTCAAGTTCCATGAGGACAAGAAAAGGATCTGTCCTGTTCATGGTTGAAATAACTCCACCATCTATCCAAGTGCATAGCCCACTGCAGGAACTGAGTCACTGAGTGTTTCAGTCCAGCTGTATCCCGTCATGAGATGGCTCTCCAACTCCAACTCTCATCTTAACAGGAAATTTTCCACAAAAAATAAGAGGAGGTTCTGACAGTAATTTCTGAATACTAACCCTGCCTTTTTTCCTACTCTCGGAAGTGACATTTACTATTATACTAAATATTCTTTCCCCAAAGTGCTCACATTATTCAAATTATTTTTCTTACTCCCATAAATGTGGCATACTTAGCCCTCAACCCCTTAAGGCCAAATGCTCCAAGAAGCTCATTAATGGATGGACTCAACCGAGTTCAAACTCCCACTCCAAACCCCAGATTTTGCTTTTGCCAAAGAGTGATTTTCAAGACAGGTCTTAATGTTAACTATCCAAAGACATAAAACACACACTCTCACACACACTTAAAGACCTGTAGTAATTAATGATATGACCCTGTAAGGATACCCCCTCCAACTATTTCTGTAATATGCAACTGAAGTCCTGACACCCATGTTTAAAAGAGCTCTCCTCCACCCTCCATTTCCAGGCCTTTGGGTCCCATTCGTCAATGATGGCAGTTGGTGAAATTTCAGAGTTAGAATTCTGGAATGTTTTGATAAAGAATAAACAAGGGGTATTAAGGAATGCATTTCTTTCCTTTAAACCATCTGCAACACTTGTTTCTTTTTGACTCTGGGAGAGTTTCATATCATGAAAGCAGTCCCTGATTCATCTCTTTGCAAGTCACCTTTGGGGCTGAGACTTAAATCACATTTTTAACATTTGCTACTCATGTCTGAATCAGCAGTGGGGAGGAAGTCGGGAGGAAGGTTTGGACATGGGCCAGCTGAAAATGAGCCATTCACACAGAAACCATGGGCGCTCACACGGCACTAGAAATGCTTTCCAGCAACTATGAGCAGGAATCCTGGGGAAAAAAAGAGCCTTTAACTCTTCAATGGTTCCAAGGTTACTGTGAGCTGAACAATAATAATAATAACACTATTTGTGGAGTGATTTGTAATTTACAAAGACATATGATCTCATTTAATCCACTCTCTCACTCTCATGGGGACCCTATGAGGTAAGAGAATGACCACGTTGAGATAATGCTGGAGATTAAAAGCAGCCTGGAAATTCTACAATGGGTGATGGATGACTGAGGTGGCCGGAACGCTCGACCTCCCCCTTACTGTGGGCTTTTGTGATTAATTCACCCACTTGCTTAGGAAGTTTCTCTCCATCTGAGAAAATTAAAAACACCACTCTCTGGACAGGAATGTGGGATCACAAATGAGAACCAAATAGAAAAGATTTACACAAAAGCACAAGCTCAGCAAAAGAGGAAACTTAGAAATCGCTAATAAGGTATAAATCAAGGAGAGGCTATTAGCAAACCCCTGGTAAGAAAAAAAAAAAAGCCTTTAAAGTGATTTGCTGAGCTCTTAATAATACCATTTCTACCTGTGATTTTCAAATATCTCCAGGGTAATTTGGCTCGAATCCTTAAACACTGTCATGAAGATGTTCCAAGTTGAAGGGTTTTACACAAAATTACAGAGGGTACCAGAAAGCAGTGCCTTGCTATTATACCTCCAGAATTGTGTGAATTTCAGAGCTAGAGGGTCTTGCTCATCTATGCGTTCCCCCCAACAACAAACGTGGGTCAGAGTATTTGTTTAATGTTTGAACAAGCAAGCGAAAGAACGGGTGGATGGATGGATGGATGGATGGAATGATGTACACAATGAACAGATGGATGGATGGGTGGATGACCAGATGGATGTATAGGCAAATGGAACAAACAATGAATAGATTGATGGAGGAAGGAATGGAAGAAGGATAAAGACTAACTCACTCATTTCACTGATAAAAACGTAAGAGCCAGTGCGGTTACTAATTTGTCTGTTTTGCCAAAAACAGCTGGTGTCAGAATGGGGGCTCTCAGGTCTCTTAAAATCCCAGTCTAGTGTACCCAGTCTGGACTCTCTTATCTTCTACTGGCCTTTTTTAATCAAGAATTCTGAATTATTAACAATATTAACAGCACAATCTTCTTAGTCTTGAGAGCCACTTTTGGAGGCAATATAGGCTGGTGTATTTGTGCCTCCTTGATAATCAGGGATATTAAGCACAGAGTGAATTTCCTGTGGCCACTTTGAGCTCATCAAGAATGAGAAAGCATGAAAACCACTCAATTTCCCATCAGTTTTCTGCTCAGAGATTCACACAGGGAGCTGCTCGTGAGGCTGGACCCCATCTGGGCTGGTGGAATACTGGAGACAGCAGAGTGCCACAGGCCCTGGCCCAGCCTCTACCCCCAAGAAGAGATTCTTTGCCCCAAATACCCAACAAACAGTTATTCTGCCCCTGCCCAGGGAGTTTAAATGGCATGGGGCACATTATTTCTTGGAGCTAACTGCCCCTCTTTGAGGATGTTCCCTTGGTTGAAATCTAGAGTTTTGCAGCATTTCACTTCCTGTTGGTATTGGACCTAAGATATTGGGTTGGCCAAAAATTTCGTTTGGGTTTTTCTGTAAGACGTTATGGAAATATCCAGATGAATTTTTTGGCCAACCCAGTACTTTCACTTCCGGCTCAGGTTCTTGGCTTCTGCCATCTCAGATGCAGAGAGCAAGTTCTTCTACGAGGTCTTGGTGAGTCCCTTGAATTGTGCTTAAGACAGAACCTCAAGCAAAAATGATGCCTCTCTGTGCTGAAGGTGGAGATGGACGATGGACAGGAGATGCAGGGCCTTGCTGGGATGAGATGGCTCAGGGGCCAGCTCTGGTGAAAGGACAACGCCCACCACGCGAGCCTGCAGTCCAGCCTCACAGGCCATTCGAGAGGAAGCCCATGAGGCTCTCGGTGGCAAAAGCGTTACCACATCCTGTAACAGTCCATCTCTCTGCTGGGACTTCTAATCCTCTTTAAGCAGGTGCCCCCTGCACATCAAGACCTCACGAAGGCCAGCCCTTAGGATGCCCTTCGGCACCGGCTTCTTGCCACCGGTGCTTCTTTTGGCAAACCCAGGGAGCAGGCTTGGCCTAGGAAGTGCCATGAAGATAAGCACTGGGAAGGTCTCAGGGTATAAAAAAGAAGCTGGCATCATCACAAGGGTACGTTTTCCTTCACTGATGAAAATCTTCCTACTTTAGCACAACATCTAGTTTGGGAAGGACCCTTAGATAGGCATAGGAATGCATTGGAATCTGGAATCTATTTCCACCTCCTCTGAATGCTCCAATAATTAAACTGTCTTCCTTTTTTTTTTTCTGGGTGAATCAAATATAGAATTTCAGAAAACCATGAAGCAAGGAAGAATGACATAACTTACCGAGGAGGGAAAGTCACTTAAGGTTTGAGAAGGGGATGTGGTATCAGCAGTAGGGACCCTACCAGTCCCCAAGCTACTGACACTTAGATCCTCTGTCCCAGGGCCAACCCAGAGAGAAGACGCATCTCCCCACCTGGCACCCATCTGATCACATCCCCTTTGCCCAGTGGCCTTACCAGGCCCAGAAAGAGCTGTAGGCACAAATCAAAACCACGTGCAGGGGATTCTAGGGTTATTTGCAATCTCTAAACAAAGGCCATATCCGGGCCCACCACTTCTCAGCGAACAGTTCAGGCCACATGCCCTATGCTCTGCAATCTGGGTGTTTCTCTCTGAGGAGTCTGGTTCATGGACTTTCTTTCTGGAAGCTTCCATGAGTGCTCTGGCCAGAAAACCAGGGAGCTCTTTGCCCAGCTGTTTCCTGATATGCGTCCCCGGCTGCAGCCCGGCTCCGGGAGCAGCTGAAGCAAGGGTACTTGCCCGGTTGAAGGGTTCATGATGCAGCCTCCTTTGTCGGCGGCCGTCTTGCAGCTGCAGCCTCTCTCCAGGGTGTCATGGTTCATCCCAAAATTGTGGCCCAGCTCGTGTGCCAGGGTCACGGCCGCACCCAGGGGGCTGTCTGAATGGTCCTCAAAGAAAACACAAGGGCACAATGTATAGGTCACAGCCTTTATACCTCTTTCCCAGCACCCCCTTCCCTCCCAGCTCTGCCCTCCCCGACATTTATCTTTCATGAACACTTGATGGAATCCAACCTCCTATAAGGAATCAAGATGTGCTCTGCTGTGCTCAGACGTGTCCCGACTCTTTGTGACTCTGTGGACTGTGGCCCGCTAGGCTCCCCTCTCCCCGGGATTCTCCAGGCAAGAACACTGGAGTGGGTTGCCAGGCCCTCCTCCAGGTAATCTTCCTGACCCAGGGATCAAACACATCTCCTGGGTCTCCTGCACTGGCAGGTGGGTTCTTTACCACCAGTGCCGCCTGGGAAGCCCAAGGATAGAGCCCCATTATTTAGTTTAGACTTAAAGATTTGACCTATTTTATTAAACTAGTTTGGGGCCCCCTCTGCTGAAGAATGCATTCCTCATGAATACATGTAGGATTCCTCGTGTCTTTACATGAAATAATCAAGACAATCATTTCCCTCCAGCATCCTACAAGCTCTCACAAGACACAATTCTACTAAATGAGGCAAAAGTTGTCCTGTCTCATAGGAAGAGGTGGTCCTTCCCAGGTGGCTTAAGCGGTAAAGAATCTGCCTGCTGATGCAAGAGACGCAGGAGATACAGGTTTGATTCCTGGGTTGGCAAGATCTCCAGGGGGAGAAAATGACAAGAAGTCTCATGGAAAGATAATTTGGCGGGCTACAGTCCATGGGGTTGCAAGTGTCAGACATGACTTAGCAACTTTACAACAATAGGGAGAGGCAGCTCATTTCTCCATAGGTAATAGAAGTACCATTTTATCCTTGATTGAGAAGATGCTGATAGAAAGTCAGGAGAGGAAGCATACTTAGTACAGTCTAAATAAGATCTGAGCAATCCCTTTTTTTTTTTTTTTTTGACAGCTGAACCATGCTTGCTAATATTGTTTTATGCATTATACATAGCTTGTTCTCAGTACACATCTTTCTTGCTTAATGTCTCTCATCGACTTGTTTGCCCTCTCATTTGAGTCGGCAGCCATGATACCCAAGGAGTCTTCATCCTGTTAGCAGATGCATTATCTTGTTGGCCGTCAAAAGATTCAAGCAGAGGAACAGTTGGGAACTGGCAGGGCTGCTAGTGTTGGATGCTCTCCTGGGAGGCGTGGGTTGGCAGTGGCTCACTGCGGGGATGGGGGCACTGGCAGGACTGTTAGTCCCGGAAGGTGCCCCTTGGCCCCAATTCTCCAGGGTCTGAGCAATTCTTACTGGGTATGCCTCTTGCTGTCTACTTGGTAGAGAAGGATACTTGGAAATTTTATAATAGTTCACCGTAAAAACAAACTACATTGAATAAAGTGTTTGAAGACTCACTGAATTAAGATTGCAACTTGCCTGTTCTCGTTTTGTCAGGAGGCATCCTGATTCTCTGACTCTTGCTGCTGGGAGTTCACTCAGCCTTTTGCTTAGTTTTGGAAGGTGGGCTTTCCATCCAGCAAGACCTTCTTGGCCACCCCCAACTTAGTGGAGTACGTGCATGGCTTGGCTAAAGAGATATTAGAAATTAATTTTTTAAATATCACTACTCAACTTTTTATCAGTGACTATGATCTGCAGAAACGGTGCCCATGACTGGTGTTTCTGCAAGCGCCTACATGTCACCGAGTGTTGAAGGCAACTTTCTGAATCCTGCTTTGCGCTGCAAGCGGTAACGTGGGAGGTTTCCAGGAGACAGTGATACTCTGCTTTAGAGTAGCGGTTCTCAACCTTTTGGCACCAGGAACCAGTTCTGTGGAAGACGATTTTTCCACAAACGGGAGTGAGGGTGGGGATGGTTTTGTGATGATTCAAGTGTATTGCATTTATTGTGTTCAGTTCAGTTCAGTCGCTCAGTTGTGTCTGACTCATTGCAACCCCATGAATCGCAGCATGCCAGGCCTCCCCGTCCATCACCAACTCCCGGAGTTCACTCAGACTCACATCCATCGAGTCAGTGATGCCATCCAGCCATCTCATCCTCTGTCGTCCCCTTCTCCTCCTGCCCTCAATCCCTCCCAGCATCAGGGTCTTTTCCAATGAGTCAACTCTTCACGTGAGGTGGCCAAGGTATTGGAGTTTCAACTTCAGCATCAGTCCTTCCAGTGAACACCCAGGACTGATCTCCTTTACGATGAAGTGGTTGGATATCCTTGCAGTCCAAGGGACTCTCAAGAGTCTTCTCCAACACTACAGTTCAAAAGCATCAATTCTTCAGCGCTTAGCTTTCTTCTCAGTCCAACTCTCACATGACCACTGGAAAAACCATAGCCTTGTTTATTTCTATTAATATTATATTGGCTTCACCTCAGATCATCAGGCATTAGATCCCAGAGATTGGAGACCCCTGCTTTAGAGAACATGCTATTCTGGATACAAAAAATCTTTGTGGGGCCTCTTGATAGAGGTGTGCTCATGTAAGATTTTATAGGTTTGTTGGCAGTTACAGCTGTAGCTGCTTTTCTCAGTAGCCCTCAGTCTAAGAAACCAAGTTATTCTTAGAATAGATGAAATTCCTAATAAATTACTTTGTTTAGATTTTACAGTTTCCTGTTGTAGGAACTTTCACAAATGTTTCAGGAAATCAATTTTATTCAATCTGAAAATGCTGAATTTAGCATGCTTTGGTACAAAATTCTAGGAATTCATCTTTAAAAACAAAAAGCCTCTTCATCAAATTCTTTTGTATCACTGAATATCGTGGTTTTGTTTTGAACTGCCTAATTGTTTCGCATTCTTCCACATATATGTGATTATAAGCAGAATGTCTCTTAAGAGACCCTGATAAATGGTTTACATTTCTAATAAGACAAAAACCTATTTCTTTATTACTGGCATTATCTCCAAACCAAGACTATTTTAGTCCAGTTAGATACAAAGGCGTGGATTGAGGTAACTGAAATGAAAGATTTGCTCAATTGCAGAAAAACGGAGAAACAGTACAGAACTCAGATCTTCAATGCAATCAGGATCCCTGCTTCCTTGTGACAGGATTTCCTTCCTCTTAGATTTGTGGGTCCTTGAAAGAGGTACAGTTGCAAGTAACACTCATGAATTTAACTTCAGAGACACAGTGGGAGAAAGTCTGGAGGTTTTAGATCTGGTCAAGATATTGATTTTGTTGACCTCAAGAATTTTATAGAAACCAAAAGAGCTGTGGACTTCCAGCTGACATGGTGCTTCTCGTTACTTGAAGCAAATAAGGAATGTGCCAAGGATGGACTTCACCGCTGCCCGGCTTGTCAAACCCACTTATTGTTCATTAATTTTGGCCTTGACTTGATTTCTGATGCAGTATATTTATTTGCTTCTATTTCCCACATTCATTTTCATCTGTTTTAAATAGTCTTCCCTGACTGCTTTCAAAGAAGGAATCTTAATCAAATGCTTGAGTGTAAACGGAATAAAGGATGTGAACTTTAAAAAGCCTCTTTATGTGATCAGATCGGTCATAAGAACGTTTAAACACGCTACAGCTGCAGAGCTGCCATGCTTATAAGGAATTCAGTTTCAGCCCTAAAAAATATTTATGCCAAATTTTAAGTGGCAAAGTCAGTAGCGACTGGCCATGGAACCATGAAAGAGAAAATGATTCCCTCTTAAAACTTTACAGGCTACTCTGTTAAAAATACAGTTGGGAACTGACTTGAAATGAACCTGGCACCAACAAAAAACAAACTTTCCAGGGACCTCCAGGTTCAAAGAAAACCAGAGGGCGGACCGTTTAAGCCAGAAGTCCATTGGGAGGGGCAACCCCTCCGTAGAGCCTCCCCAGCCTACATGTTCCGCGCATGTTTATGTTAATTACCCACACCACCCAGAGAAGAGGAAACTTCCATGCAGATATTCACTAAGAAGATTAGGGTGGGCAGAACGTGAAGAGTAAATAGAAGTCAGCAGAATATTCCTCCTTCAGCCCTTTAATACAATCAAATATTCACAAATGTTCTGTTTGAAAAATGTGGAGGAATTCATGGTTTCTTGGAAGGGCAAGGCTCTGTTTGCTTAACAGCGGGGGTGGGATGGTCTCGGAGGACACTCCCTGTCTGAGGGCTGGTGCGAAGGGGACACCGCATTGTTCCATCAGGGACTGAAGCCCCATGGGATGAGAGTCTTCCCTTTAGTTACATGACAAAGGGGAGCCCATCAAAGTTATCTCCCTGTTACATTTGGAAGGAACAAGTTCCAGATAGTCTCCCCATTTTATTTCCTTTTACAAACATATATAGCTCTTATATGACAAAGTGGTCCTTGTAAAGCAGTAAACGCAGGTCTCTGCCTTCCAAGAATAAGGTTAGTATAAAGACAAATTAGACCCTGGCGAGGAGGCATGTCAAGTATCTGCAGCGGTAAACAGTTAAAAACCTCAGACTTTTGGCTATTGGGTCTGGAGGCAGAACCGTCAGAAACCATTCTAACGGTAATATCTGGTGAGACCACAGTCCATCCCAGAAGCTAAGTGATGAGGGCAACCCTAGTGCCCTGGCTCATCCCAGCACTGGAAGGATTTCTTGGTTGGAGGCAGTTGGACCAAAATCCCACTTGAACTTTTCCTCCATAAAAGGTGTAGATTGGCTTCCACTGAACTATTTTTACACACCTTTTCTATGTGCATCTTGGTATGTTTTTTTAAACAGTCCCTAGAATATGTTGGGTAGGAAGATCATAAGCAGAAATAGGGTAGAAATATATCTAGGCCAACTCCTTGGAAAAGATCCTGATGCTGTGAACGGATGAAAGCAAAAGGAGAAGAGGGTGGCAGGGGATGCGATGGTTAGATAACATCATCGACTCAATGGACAGGAACTTGAGCAAACTCCAGGAGATAGTGAAGGACAGTGAAGCCTGGCATGCTGTAGTCCACGGGGTCACGAAGAATCAGACATGACTTAGTGACTGAACAGCAATGATATTCAAGGAGCATTAAAGAAAAAGGGTCTAATTTTACAAAGTCTGATAAATTTCCTGAAAAATCATCAAGAGAATTAGGTCTGGACATTGCTGTCGACTTCTCCATGCCCCTGGCTTACCATGACGATTCCCCCGGACTGTTCTGCTGTGCACATACTCATGATGGGTGCCATGCCGATGGTGGTCCCTTGGAAATAAACTCCACTAGGAATAAAAGAAAGGACTCTCTTAAATCAATATAGAGAAGCTTTCTAACATTTGAAATTCTATTGGACATTCCTGCATTCCAAAAGCAGAAAAACTGCAAAATCGTATGTAAAGATTCAAACTAACACAACGTTTGAAATCAACTATATTCCAATTTTAAAAAGATGGAAATAGTTCCATGAGAGTACGTTTGTAGGTGCTTTTTATCGTTGGTTTTTCTAAAAATGTGTGTTCCAATTGCATCATCGTCCCATAATCCTTTAAGATTTCTGTTTTCAAGACTCGGGGCAACAACCAGTCATGACTTGTATATTTATAAGTTGTAATCTGTTTGTCTCCTAGTGAACTGAGGGCAGGGCAAGATATTGTCTTTAAACAATATCTGCTGATACTAGGGCTGAAAAGAGTCACGGAGAGAGAGAGAATCATTATTAACAAATGAAATGCATTAGATGCTTTACTTGATTCTCTGCTGCTGTTGCTTTCCTGGGTAACAGTACTGGGTTACAATTAGGCCCGAAACCCAAACTTTTCCAAAATGTCCTGCTAATATGGCTTGCAAAAATAAAAACAGCAGAAAAATGATTGACCCTTGGGAGTGAGTGCAGAAGCACCCACAAAGCCTTAGCACCTAGGAGGAAGCTTCCAGAAGGGGACTCCATGGCTTTGGAGAAGGTTTTCCCCACATGGAATCTTAGTCAATAAGTAATGACATCAAGGCCTGTTTAGTGCAATGCTATTAATTCTAACCTAGTGCATTAAAAATTAAAAATTGAATAGTTGAGGTTTGGAAGCAACCTAAACATCCATTGACAGAGGAATGGATAAAGATGTGGTACATGTATACAATGGATATTACTCAGCCACTAAAAAGAATGAAATAATGCCATCTGCAGCAACATGATGGGCCTAGAGATTATCATACTCAGTGAAGTAAGTCAGAGGAGAAATATAGTACGACATCCCTTATATATGAAATCTAATAACAAATGGTACAAATGAATTTGCTTACAAACCAGAAAGAGACCCACAGACTTAGAGAAAAAACTTATGGTCCAGGAGGGAAGGAAGGGGTCTCGGGATAGTTAGGAAGTTTGGGATGGATATGTACCCACTGCTATATTTAAAATGGGTCACCAACAAGGAATAGCGGTATAGCACATGGAACTCTGTTCAACGTTATGTGGCAGCCTGGATGGGAGCAGAGTTTGGGGGAGAATGGATACATGTATATGTATGGCTGAGTCGCTTTGCTGTTCACACCGTTGTTAACTGGCTATCCCCCAATACAAAATAAAAAGTTAAAAAATAAAATTATTCCTTGTTTACCTGAAAATCAAATTCAATAGAATATCCTGTATTTTATCCGAGAACCCTAAAATAACAATGTTGCCTGTTTAATAAAGATACGCCCCACCACAATCCTCCATACCTTCTTTCTGTCTCCCACCCCATTTTCTGCTCCATTCTGCCCCATTCCAGAAAAAAAAAAAAAAAAATCAAACATTGTATTTGCTGAATCTCCTTTAAGTGAAACAAACAAATGGCCGTGTTTTCTTGGCCATGTACACATACAGATACTACACACATTATTTGAAAAGTTACGCATTTTGGCAGTGCTCAGTTGGACCAAAAGGATAAGTATACGCAAAATAAAACTTCATCTATGTATGCATTATCCAGCCACTCGTCTATCCAGCCAGCCAGCCAGCCATCCTACTACACTCATGTGCACAGCCGTAGGGACCGCAGCTTCATATTTACATCTGTACAGACCATTTTAACAGATACAATTAAACATATATATAAATAGTAAAGTTATATAAGAGGCTAATTTATTTCCAGATGTTCAAATTGGACAGGCTCCATTTGGGGGAAGAAATCAAAACAAAACACTCTGACTCTACTTTTAGTAGTTCAGGATTAATCAATGCATAAAATATGCGGCAACCGCAAATATCCAGGGGTGGGGGGCGGGAAAACAACCCTGAGAAATGGCCAAAGTCAATTATCGGGGAATGCCAACAACCTCAGTTCAGACGAAGGCCTTTTCTAAAGTGAGCATAGGGTAGGGCTGCTTTTCAACTTCCTATAAATGTTCTGTAAACTAGATCCAATGTGTGTGACAGGAAAGTGTCTCTGACCCCAAAGCTTTCAATTCAGTGATATGAGCTACATGAGAACAGAGTCTTGGCATAAACTGGGACTTCCCTGGTGGTCCAGCGGCTAAGACTCCGTGGTCCCAAGGCAGGGGGCTCAGGTTTGGTCCCTGGTTAGGGAACTAGGTCCTGCATGCCTAAGACCGGGCACCAGCAGACAAATAAGTACACACTCAAAAAAGAATGGTCTCAGTTGTTTAAACATTTTGATAAAAAGTTCTTCAGTTTAGGAAAAAAACCTACTCCACACAATCTTAGATTATGATGCTTTTTGCTTGATATAAAGGAGTCTGTAATATGTTACCAATGTACTAGGCTATAGGCATGCTTTGCCTTATTTTCTCCTCTTCATGGTACTTATCACGCTCTGAAATATCCTTGTTTATTATTATTTCCTCCCAGGAGGGGCTTCCCTGGTGGATCAGATGATAAAGAATCCGCCTGCAATGCAGAAGACCTGGGTCCAATCCCTGGGTCAGGAAGATCCCCTGGAGAAGGGAATGGAAATCCACTATAGGATTCTTGCCCGAATTGCGTGGACAGAGGAGCCCAGTGGGCTGCAGCCCATGGGGTCACGAAGAGCTGCACAGTGCTGAGTGATGGCACTTTCACTCTTCCCTGTCGACTGGAGAGTCCCAAGAACAGCTAGGTTTACTGTGTACATCACTGTTATGTTTGAAGCCCCGAAAAGATGTTTTGTTCCTAATTTGTGCTCAACATACATTGGTTAAACAATAGAACGCCAGGTTTATCTTCGACACTGCTGGTATTCTCTGATCTAGAAAACCAAGAGAAACAACCAAACGGGAGGAGGAATAAAAGTTTCCTTTCTTCAGGCAGCCGACAGGAGCACTGCACTGTCTTCAGATTGCACGTAAATATTTTTCACTAATAATGGCAGAAAATGAGCTTTTTAAAAAACGCACTACCCAGGACAACTTTATATCAAGTCTAAGCCTAGAGGGAGAGATAAATTGGGAGTTTGAGGTTGACATATACACACCACTGGATTTATTTTAAAATAGATCACCAACAAGGACTCTGCTCTATACTCTGTAATAACCTAAATGGGAAAAGAATTTGAAATGGAATGGATACATGTATATCTATCACTCTTGCCTGGAAAATCCCACGGATGGAGGAGCCTGGTAGGCTATAGTCCATAGGGTCGCAACGAGTTGGACACGACGGAGCGACTTCTCTTTCTCTTTCTCTTATCTATAACTGAATTACTTTGCTGTATAGTTGAAACTAATACAACATTGTTAATCAACTATACTCCAATGTAAAGTAAAAAATAAAAAAGCAAAGAAATAAAAGATCAATGATGAAGTAAATAAAAATATGAGAGAAAAACATTAAAAAAGAAAAGTATTTATGAATATCAAAGTGTTGGTGGTGGTTTAGTAGCTAAGTGGTGTCCCACTCTTTCGACTCCATAGACTGTAGCCTTCCAGGCTCCTCTGTCCATGGGATTCTCCAGGCAAGAATACTGGAGTGGGTTGGCATTTCCTTCTCCAGGGGATCTTCTCAACTCAGGGTTCAAATCCGGGTCTTCTGCACTGCAGGCAGACTCTTTACCGACTGAGCTGTGAAGGAGCCCCCAGTTTTATATATATAGTTACATATATATATCAGTTCAGTTCAGGTCAATCGCTCAGCCGTGTCCGACTCTTTGCGACCCCGTGAATCGCAGCACGCCAGGCCTCCCTGTCCATCACCAACTCCCAGAGTTCACTCAGACTCACATCCACTGAGTCAGTGATGCCATCCAGCCATCTCATATGTATGTATATGAGTCCCAGTTATATATATATAACTGGGTTGTATATCTTGGTTCCCAGATATATATATAAAACTTGTGACTTCCTTGGTGGTCCAGTGGTTAAGACTCTGCATACTTCCACTGCAGAGGGAGCAGGTTCGATCCCTGGTTGGGGAACTAAGATGCCATATGCCCTGCGGTGCACATTCCCCACCCTCCCACAAGAAAGACAAAGCCTAGAAAAAGTTGCATAAACGACCAGGTATTAGAAGGAAAAAACACATCTGCTTGAGGGATATGTTTCCCAGGGTATGCAAAAAAAGGCTTTCAGCAGCCCCCAGTTTCCACTGAGATGGCCTCCCTCCACTCAGTGGGGGCTGAGAAGCCCCCTTGGGCCTGGTCCAGTGAGCGTGTTCTGAAGGACAGGTGCAGCTTCACTGCCTGTCAGGGGAGGCTAGGAGGAGGGCGGTGTGCTGGGGGCACTCTTTGATCTTAGGCAAAGGAGAGACAGCAGGCACCTTACCTGATGAGCTGTGCGTTGTCATGGGATTTGCGAGGCAGAAGCTTCATCTTTCTCCAGTCCAGAAACTCATGCAGGCTCGTGAATGGGTCCTGACTTATGGAGCATTGGTCGATGTCATTCCACACCTCCACGCCCACCAACACGATTCGAATGTTCAGCGGTCGGTAAAACTGAGGGCGACAGAAGACAGGTATCCCTGGGATCACTTTAACGAGAACTTGCAATGCCACGTAGAACAGATGAGCAATTTCTGAACCTCATTGATGTGATATGAAAAATCTCTCTGTGCTCCCTTGTTCCCATGGCATTAGAGTTGAAGCAATAGTTTCAGTGACTGATGCAAAGTGATGTGCTAACTGGGTTCTCAAACGGGGTGGACTAATTAGATGTTAACCAGCCTGTTTTATATCTCTGAGGTGGCACTGTAGTAAAGAACCTGCCTGCCACTGCAGGAGACACAAGAGACTTGATTTTGCTCCCCGGGTCGGGAAGATCCCCTGGAGAAGGAAATGGCAACCCACTCCAGCATTCTTGCCTGGGAAATCCCATGGACAGAGGAACCTGGTGGGCTACAGTCCATGGGGTCGCAAAGATTGGACGCAACTGGGCACGTACACCTTATGTAGGGAAGCATACATTTCAACCGATTCATTGATGATTAGAAATGGGCACACAGATGTGTTATCGCTAATGTAATGTAGTTACATTACAGCTAAAGATTGCTAGCTCACATCTACTGCAATGAAAACAGTAAGTGAGTCAGGATCGTTGAGACACTCTGCCAAGTGCAGTAATTTGTTCCTTTTAAGCAAAATGTTCTACCTATGAGTTACGGAAAATGTATTGTTCTCAGCAAAGACTCAGACTTGGCTGACGCTATCATTCTGTCACCTGTAAATGACCTAGTAGGTTTTAATTAAATGAACAGATCAATATCTTTCAGGATGATAAAGTCAGACACAGAATTCTTCTTCAGGAACTTTGAGGACCATTTTTTTCCCACAGGTCAGACTTTAGTTCACCAACATCCTTTCATGGGAAAGATGGGGTAAAGGAATTTCCTCATTCCTTCTGGCACACAAATCACATCTTCTTGCTTTTCCATTCCCCATCTTTCTGTGTCCTGACTTCCACCTACAGCCCGTTCTCCACAAATAGGTCATCTTGGGTCAGAAACAGGCAGAGTAACTGTTCCAATGGCTCAGGCAGAGTTTTGAGCCAGATGAGCTTATTGGGGCAGGATGAGTGGTCAGAGTGGGGCCTTCCCAGGTGGCACAGGGGCAAAGAATCCACCTGTCAATTCAGCAGACACAAGAGATGCAGGTTCAATCCCTGGGCAAGGCAGATCCCCGGGAGGAGGAAATGTCAACCCACTCCAGTATTCTTTTTTTTTTTTTTTTTAATGAAAACACTGAAACTTTAATTGGATCAGAATCATACCTGTCGAGAAACTGGGCAGGATACTCTCTTTATAGCATCAGTTCCTTCTGAGGAGGTATTTTCCATGCCATCTAAGTGTTTTAGCTATCCCCGACTGGCTACAGAGATGTTCCAAGCACGGTCACACCAGCATCCATATCCGCGCACGCTCAGATTTCTGGTTTCCTGCCACTTTTCCTACCACTCCCTTACATCCCAGGAGGTTTCACAGCCAGAAGGTAACTTACCCCTCCCCACCCCACCATACCCTGGAAAAGCCTGGAGTGCCTTCTCAAGCTCCTTCTTCTCCTGTCTTCTTCTGGAAGGCAATCAAAATGTTGAAGCTCTTCTGGAATTCTTCCTTCTTCCCATCGCTCGTCTTGTTCTTCTCAACCAGCTTGGTGATCCGGGTCATCTCTGATGCTGGGAAATCCTCTCCTTGGTCCACGATCTTTCCCATGATCTTAAGGTACCGCTCGGGCCACTTCCTGTCGGTCTCCTTCACACTGACCGGTTGTTCTGCCCCTGCTTCAAGAGGGACTGGCAGGCTCTGATGAACTCCCCAGCGAAGGTGTCATGTGCAGGCAGGCAACCAGGCATTCCTAGATACAGCCCATGTCCCTTCAGCCAGCGCTGGATGGCTCCAACCTTAACTGCCCCACTATACAGGATTGGGTTTTCAATGTCCCCATCCCGGAAGAGGTAAGAGGTAGGAGACTGGGTAGTTCCCTTTGTCCAGCGTGTATCGCTCACTTAGCTCCATATTCAGCCCTTCTCACCATAATCTGAGATCTCCACCTCTGCCACCAGGAGATCATCACCGGAAGCTGAGTTTTCAGCCAGATGCTTGAACTCATCCTGCCTCTCACCCTAGGGGGACTGGGTGTCAAACTTCACCAAGATGAACTTGCTTTTAGGAATGACCTTGTAGAAAGTGGGCTTCCCTAATAGATCAGTCGGTAAAGAGAATCCACTTGCAATGCAGGAGATCCTGGTTCTACTCCTGGGTCGGGAAGATCTGCTGGAGAAAGGTTAGGCTACCCACTCCCTTGTGGCTATTCACTTCCTTAGGGTACCCAAGGTTAGGCTACCCACTCCCTTAGGCTACCCACTTCCCTTGTGGCTCAGCTGGTAAAGAATCAGCCTGCAATGCGGGAGACCTGGGTTCAGTCCCAGGTTGAAGAAGATCCCCTGGGTTGGGAAGATCCCCTGGAGAAGGGAAAGGCAACCCACTCCAGTATTCTGGCCTGGAGAATTCCATGGACAGAGGAGCCTGGCAGGCTATAGTCCCTGGGGTCTCAAAGAGTCAGCACACACAGCAGTCACGGAAGAGGTAAAAACTTCCCAGGGTCCACAGCTGCCTTGCTCCTCCTCTGAGCATCACACAGATACAGAGGTGGCTCTGTGCTCAACGGTCCAGAGGGTCAGGACATGGGATTCACCTGGCTGGCTGGACTCCAGGTAGCCAAAGTGAAAGAGGTGGCTGGTGATGGCAGTCACAGTTAAGCTCCAGATAGGAGCAGGTCCTATTCTTAGTTGCTGGAAGCCTCTGAGCCCATAAGGAACAAGAACCACAGAAGCATCACATCTGATAGTTAAGCCCCATTCCAACACGCTGAGCTCAGGGGCCATAAACTCCATGAGGCTGAGCGCTGACCCCAGGTTCTGACCCATGAGAGGCAGGCTCATCTTTTCCCTTGCTGATCTTCATCCCCCCCTCCCCACCAGTCATCTGGTGAGCATTAGGTTAGTGGAAGAATGTGGCTGAAGCACAAACTGCATCACAGAGTATAAACGGATCGCAGCGGTCCAACTTGGTTTCAAGCAGATAACAATTATGGGCATTACATTAATAAGTTAATGAGACAATTATACAACCCAAATGCTGCCCAACAGCTTGTTTTTAATCAAGAGTTGCTTGGCCTGTGGTATCCACTTGCAAGCTCCCAGCCCAGGCTTCCCAGGAAAAATTAAGTTCCTGGCCTCCTTGGGAATTCTGCACACATGTGCCTGGCTGCTGCACTTTGCTGGAGAGCTTACACTTTCAGCTGCGTTACAGGCAAATGAAACAGAGATCAGAAGGCAGAAACACAGGCCATCCAGTCACCCGTGTCCACACCGCCTGCCATGAGACATCCTCAGGGTCACGTGCCCGTGTGGGCTGTAGGGTTGTCATCCATGCAGGGGACACTTTGCTTGCCTCTGGAGAGTGTCGTATGGAAGTGGTTACTAAGGTCTGTCAAGGTCCAGCTATCACTGTTTCTCAGAGTTAGCTTTGGGGCTGACTAATTGGGATCTTTTCATAGTAGTGATGGGTTGCAGTTTCCATCTATCATTGTTGCTGTTCAGTTACTTGTCTCACTCTTTGTGACCCCATGGACTGCAGCATGCCAGGCCTCCCTATCCTCCACTGTTTCCCAGAGTTTGCTCAAATTCATGTCCACTGAGTCAGTGATGCTGTCTGACCACCTCATCCTCTGCCGCCCCCTTCTCCTTTTGCTTTCAATCTTTCCCAGCATCAGGATCTTTTCCAGTAAATCGGCTCTTCAAATCAGGTGGCCAAAGCATTGGAGCTTCAGCTTCAGCATCAGTCCTTCCAAGAATATTCAGGACTGATTTCCTTTCGAATTGACTGGTTTGATCTTGCTGTCCAAGGGCCTCTCAAGAGTCTTCTCCAGCACCAACAGTTCAAAAGCATCAATTTAAATTCTAGAAAAATGATGCTGTTAAAGTGCTGCACTCAATATGTCAGCAAATTTGGAAAGCTCAGCAGTGGCCACAGAACTAGAAAAGGTCTGTTTTCATTCTAATCCCAAAGAAGGGCAATGCCAAAAAATGTTCCAGCTACTAGTCCCCTCAAATTACATCCTTTGAACAAATTCCGTATCTAGAAGCATATAATAGAGCCCCTCCTTCTAAAACTGGTGCTACCAGTGAACGGTCACGCATGCTGAACGTACATCGTGTCTTCACACAGAATCCCTTAGCTGCCTGTTGGGATGCACTTCCCAGACTGCAGGTGGCTTCCCATTGGTTCTTCCTAATAACAGTGGTCAGAGCTAACACTTATGAGCGTTCCCTATGCCCTAGGCATGGTGCCAAAAACTTCCCGTGTGCTCTCTTAGACCTCGCAGCACTCTGAGTTACGATCTATTGCTGTTTCCATGTTACTGTCAAGGAAGTTGAGGCATGGAGGAGGTGAACTACTCCAGCTGTGATTGGCATAGCTGGGAGTTTAAACACAGGCAGGCTGGTGCCTAGGTTTTCAAAACCGCTCAGTAACCCAGACAGGTAAAGGGGGGTGCTCAGACTCCCTTCCAGGATGATCCACTGTGACCCCAGGCCCAGCAAGAAGCACATGTAGAGGGTAGCAGTTGCCTGCCTGGCCTGTGAGTCCCAGGACGTACGTGGCCACGGTCCCAGACCAGCTAAATCGATTCACCCATCAACACAGCAGCGGCAAGCACCTGCTCGGCTCTGGCTGCATGCCCAACTTGGCACTGGCACCAAGAACAGGCTCTAGGATACCCTTGACCTTGACTCTCAAATGCTCAGGGGTCAGCCAGACGCTCGAGGCAGGGGACTCCTAGCCATTATTACAGGAAAATCGAATCCACCGAACTGCCCAGAAGGGTGCAGACGGGAAGTTCAGGGGATGCTGGACTTGACAGCTCCAAGAGGCTTTCGAGAAGTGGATCTGAGAACACAGGGGTAGGATTACAGGGCGGTGCGCCGGGCTCCACCACAGGGACGTGCATCCTGCGGGCAACCAGCCTGGGGAGGGGGGACGAGGACTCAGAGTAGGGGGAAAATACCTGAAATTAAATGCATGCAAGAGGAGCCAGTCCTTCAGTAGCAGGGCATAGGGGTGCAGCCAGCACGGACAGGCAGTTGGTTCTAACGTCATCATGAGAAAGAAGTAGGACAGACAGGCGGGAGAGGCGAAGGGGGCGCTGACATCATCTGGCAGCCACACAGCCCACTGGTCCCGCCCTGCGGTGTAACTGGGGCCTGGGCAATGTCCTTCCCAGGTAAGAGGTGCGTCTGCCAGTTCGAGCACCAGACACGTTTTCCGCGTTCCAACTCAGGGGAACTGCCTGAGTTGTTCTTGAATGTCACCTCTGTCCCTAAATCACTTCTCGGACTCTCGGTCTGGGATGTCCTTCCCCTATTCCCTTTGAGCCAACACAGCCAGCCAAGTAGTTATTACTTAAGGATAGCTAAGAAGAGCCAAGAGTTCTGCAAATGAGGAAGTTGCCACTGGAACAGTCATTGTTTTTTTAAGCCAAGATGCTCCCACTTGTAGTTGCAAAACTACATTTGGAACACTCACTACAGCCCAGAGCCCATCAGTTAGCTGACTTGGGTGCACAGAGCATCCGATGGAGCCTGGGCTACCCCGGGGGTCTTCAGGGTCTGCTGGGGACAGACACACTTGTGTGCTCAGTGATTCAGCTCTCTGCTTGCTAGAAACACAAGAACAGGCGTGCTGGTTAATGCCCCTGAGTCTGTCAGGACTTTTCTCAGATATGTGGTTTCCTAAATACCAGGGCAGGTTATTAACAACCCCCCAGTTGCTCATTCCTGCTTCTGCAAACTGAAGCAAGAAATAATACAGAATAATATGTAAAGAAATACAAATATGGAAGACCAAGCAGGTCACTGTAAAACAGGATTTCAGCAATTACCGGCTCAAGTTTAATATTATTCATGGTTTCTGTTTACTTCCAAGGCTTAAGAAGTTCTTGAATTCTTTGTTTCTTGGTCCTGCCTCATTGGAAGCATCTGGAATGTACTCACCCGAGGCCCCACCCAGGCCAATCAACCCAGAGTCCCTGGACTGAGACTTGGAATCAGCATTTTAAAAGCAAAGATACAGACACACATTCACATAAACAAACAAACCTTGAGAGGAGACTCTAATGCGCAGGCAGGGCCAGAACCAGGTCTGATTCCCACCGTTGTTCATTCTCTAAGTTGTGGCCAACTCTTTGAGACCCCATGGACTGCAGAGCACACCAGGCTTCCCTGTCCTTCGCTATCTCCTGGCGTTTGCTCAAACTCACATCCACTGAGTCAGTGATGTTATCCAACCATCTCATCTTCTGCCACTCTCTTCTCCTCTTGCCCTCAATCATTCCCAGCAGCAGGGTCTTTCCCAGTGAGTCAGCTCTTCACATCAGGTGGCCAAAGTGTGAAGCTGTGAGTCACGCTGTGCAGGGCCACCCAAGATGGATGGGTCGTGGTGGAGAGTTCTGATTCCTATGGTCTCTGACATAACTTCTGGGATCCATCCTTCCCTCCATGCCAGAAGGACTGGCCATCTACAAAAATTCTCCTACATCCACTTTAATTGGGGATCAAGTAAATTTTCAAAAACGAGTTATTCAAATTACATCCGCAAGCATGGGCTACCTGGGAGTCTGACCCGCCTAAAAGTTCTTGTGGATGCAGATGGTATTATCCTATGATCCCAGGATGCCAACAGCCTGTGTTCTTCCTGGTTTCAGAAAGTTCCTGCCAGCCACAGCCACTCTCTGAGCACCAAGCCCTTATCTTCGACTGCTCAGGGTACCCTGGGAGACCCCTGTTCTTGCTTCTTTGGGCACGAAGCCTCATCCACCTCTCATCCTAAACTTGTGCTCATTTGGACCCCAGCTCTTCTCAGCTTCTGCTTCTGCTTGGTCAGGGCAGGCTGGTATCCACAGAAAGTGGGTAGAGACAAGGCCAAAAACTCCTGCAGAGGGGGGTCACAGAGACCAGGGCTCACCCCTTGTCCTGCCTTTTAATGCTGCTTGCACATGTGCTGATTTCTTAGCCAGCCTCTGCAAACCTCAGCTTCCTCTGCTATAAAAATGGGAATACTGGTGTCTACCTGGAGGTGTCTGCAAAGCACTGTGACCCTGGCATGTAGAAATTTCTCAGTACACTTATCAGGGACCCCTCCTTCAAGTGTCTGTGAATCCCCACTTCCCCAGACCCAGGTCAGATCTCCAGATTTCTATACAACAGAAGCCCACCAGCCCTCTCTGACTCTGGTGAGTCCATCCTCCACTCTAACTGCAGGCACTACTGTGTGTGGCCCTGTGCGTCTGCTCTGCTTCAAAACATTCTCCTGGCTTTCCACTGAGAGCAGAATAAAATCCCAGTAGAGTCGAGATGGCTTCGCAGAGCACCCAGGGCTGACCAGTGAATCCCCTGCAGCTTCATCTCCTCCTGCCCTAACTGTGCATGCACATACACCCATCTGACACATGCACGCACACACACACTCACACATGTGCTTGTGTGCACACACACCCCCTATCGCTTAGGTAGATGGAGTTACTCGCACGTCCAGATGCATGGGGAGCAAGCCAGCTGAGTGGTCCTGGGGAAACGGTACTCACTTTTCCAAAATCGCTTTGCTGCGAAGCCTCCCTGACCTCCAGGAAGATGTAAGCGGTTCTCTTCTGCACCCCCACAGCACTTGACTGACAGCATCCACCCAGTTCCCATCACGCTGAACCACACCAAGTGGCTTATGGGTCTGCTTCCCTACAAAGCTGTGACCTCCCTGAGCAGATGGACCCCATCTGATGCATTCTGTATTCCTGATGCGCGGTGCTCAGTTCTGCCCATAAGGCCTTGTAGAACAGAGTTGGATTTCTACAAGGGCTTTTGCTTTCATCTTTTCAGAAAACTTTGAAAAGTCAATTTGAATATAATAAGATTGCTTGAAAACATAGCTACTGTGAAGCATCTTCAAACTGCTGCGCATAAACTGTGAGCATTTCAGAGAATCCCGGCCAGGAGAGCTTCAGCGATGAGCTGGGGCTGCTTTCTGGTTCCCACTGTGCTCAGAGGCGGGAGACAGACTTACTGCTGAGAATAATGGTCGTGTTCAGACAGGGGCTGCCAGCCACGTAGCACATGAAAACCACCTGGGGGCCTACGAAGCCCAATGTCCAGCCCCCACCCCTCCTTTGAAAGCAAGGCCTTTGAAAGCTTCTGGGCAACTCCAGCGGCTCTGGGCTGAAAGCCCTTAGCACCAATGAGCCGACGCGCTCTCTCAGAGTGTGTTGCTAAAGGCACCTGGCACACGTGGTTTCACCTTGTGAACAGCTCACGGAAGGAGTGTTGGTGAGTAAATACACCTGGGCCAGACCAGACTTTCAGGATCTTGTCCAACTCTGAAATCATCTTTGCAAAGGTGAGCTCCCTCCCGAGTTCATGGTGAAGAATTTTCCAGCAGCAGGTTGAGCCGAAAGCCAACTGCTGCATCCCAGGACTGTGAAGCCCGTAGGTTCCTTATCGATGAGAACCGACCCTCAGGCGGCTGTGGGACCTGCCCAGGGAGACCTGGGGAGAGGCCCGCTGGGCGCTTTCAAGAGGGTCACATGTGCCATCCAGTTCAGGATCCCGCTGGGGAGGCCAGGATGGGAGGAGATGGGTCCCAAGGCCACTGTGGTCCAGATAGCGTGGGGGCATCTCCTGTAGCTACTCCAAGCCCTGGGGGTCTTCAGAGGAAGGGAAAGTTGGGTACCAGAGGCAGAAGCCAGCCTTCCGAAGTCAGATGGGGTGTGTTTCATTCTCTCTACCTCATTCCCAAACGTTTACACGAGGTGAGTGATTTAATTACCCCCAAAGAACTTACCTTGTCAACGTGATTAGCGATCTCTATTAATCGCTGCTTGACTTTTTCCAGATCTTTTCCTTGCCTCTGAAACTTAATAATTTTAAATGTCAGCATTAATAACGGTAAGACCATCAATCAAGTCTCATCTTCTCAGCTCCTGGAAATGTGAAGTCTTGGGCTTTGCAACCCCCTAGGGCCCTCCCTGGTTTATGGTGAAGTGAGCTCCCATTCTGCCGAGTAATTTCCCTGTCCAGGGACTTTCTGAAACTCCCTGAAATTCACCCAAGCCAAGTGCTCATAAGACAGTAACTTTTGTGATTTTTTCCAGCCTCATAAATGATGGAGGCAGTGACATGTTTTGGCAAAGAGAAAACAGACAACCAGAAAGCGGCCCAAAGCCATTCTTCATATCATCGACTTGATTTGAACTTCCTCCGAAACTTCTTTTATATTTGTTTTTAAAAATTAAAGAGTGAAAGTAATAGAAGCTCATGGCAGCAAGTCAAACAATACAGAGAATGGATAAAAGTTAATAAATTCCCCCTTCTCCTCTCTAATCTGACCTTCCAGACTGGGAACAGTTTCCTGAGAAATTGTCAAATCTGTTTCATTCATATGTGTTGAGCCAGCTTGGGAGAAAATGTCACCTAATTCATGATAAGTAGTAGTGGCAAGAAATGAACACAGAGGAGATAATCTAAAAAATAAAAAGAGCTAATTAAAAATTAATTTAAAGAAAAAACTAGCACGGGATAAAGCCTTACTTCAGAAGGTAGGATTTTTCTGCTGTGTTTCTATAGCCTTCATTCATTCATTCATTTTCGTTTAGCACATACTGGAAATTTTTTAAACTAAACTTTTCCCCAAAGTGTTTTAGAATACATTCTAAAACCATCTGCTATTTCCCACAAACAATTCTCCCTGTTTGGAGAGCTTAGCTACTATGGCAGCTCTGTAGTCCTTGCTAATATTCTTTTCTGCAATCCTTGCTAATATTTTGTAATAGCAGATGCATTTTTAATGTTTTATACCTTATAAGATCAGGGAGCCACTTTTTCCCATGGGTTGTTCACAATGCTCTTAAGGCCTCATAGAAAATGAGGTTAACTAAAGCATGTAATAATTTGTTAGACATTTTCTTTTCCCTGTGGTGGCTGTTGTTTTATTTTTTTTTAATCAACCAAGAAATTTCAAAAAGTTCTTACCTCTCGGTTGTCGGCAACGATAACAAGCTCTACGTACTTGGTCATCTTGAGGGTCTCTCTTTTTTGCTGCCAAAAGTAAACATGGATTTGATTTCCCTGACGGCCTCTCTTGGGCTTTCAGAATACTGTCACTATCTCTGGACGGAAGCATCGGAACTAAAAGGACACCCCACCCCTACCAACAACACTGGCTCGCACACCTCTGTTCCACCTAGGAGTTCACCTCTGACCCCAACGACTTCAGTAAAACCATCTCAACATGAGCCATCAGTTTCCACTCCCATCTGGGAAGTCCCTATAAAGGAATCTAACCTTTGCACCGGGTCACTGATTTTAGGATCAGAACCAGTTGAAATCACCATTAAACAAAACACACACATAAACAGATAACTCTGGGGCAGAAGCCCAGGGCCGTCCATCTCAGGCTGGGTGTAGCACACGTCAAGACGCTGTAGAAATCGATGGGCTTCAGGGTTTCACGGGTGTGCCCTTTGCCTCTGTGGTCGGTTTTGTGACGTGAGAAAAGCAGAGGAGAAAAGCTTTGCTCACGTCACAAAATCGGAGGAGAATGTATTTTAAGCTGGAACTGCCCTTCTGGGGGAAAACTGAGACGTCTAGGCCAGAAGGCTGATTTCTTGTGGCTGATCGTTGAAAAATCTGGTTAGATGCAAAGGAAAAATGGGGAACAACTCAGCCAGGCGAGAAGGAGGTCACAGGAGGAAAACCAGAAAGAACACAAGAAACAGAACAGAAAAAAACAAAGGCTGAAATATTTCACTAGAGAAAAGCGATTTGGTAAGAGTGCAATAGCTGAGAAGAATAGAGACCTTGTTTATCAAGGGGTAGGGCTGAAGAAGAGGCAGACGGCCCAAGCACGAACTCCCTCCCCATTAAAAGCAGCCTCTGAAGTGGGTGACATTTTAATCACGTTTCCTCAAAAAACACTCACACTCTTCCATGAATTACTGGGAGAATCCCAAAGGCATCTTTCGGAGGGGAAAAAAAAAAGAGCAATTCATGGAGGGTGGTCTCAAAAAGCCAACTTTAAAAGCAAAAAAATAAAGCCTTCTGTTTTTGCAATAAAATGGAGTCAGAGGAAATGGGGGTTGGACAGGTCTGGCTCCCCATAACTGATATCGCTGCTTTATGAGTTAACTACATTCTGCTTAACCTTGAAAACTTGCTTGTTACAAACAGGCTTTCAGACAAAAGCAAAAATGACCAAGGCCTGCTCTGAATCAGCTTTCCAGTCACATAATCCTGAGGGAAACATCTTTTATAAAACAAATCCCCATCAGTGCAGGATCTTCCAAACAGATTTTTACAAGAAAAACGTGTTTGTATCATAGCAGTGTTCCTCCTTGCTGCTCAGCTATGCTGATTCATGAATTTTGACATCTCTAAAGAAATCTCAGGGCTTCCATGTGGCTCAGATGGTAAAGAATCTGCCTGCCAACGCAGGAGACCCAGGTTTGATCCCTGGGTCGGGAAGATCCCCTGGAGGAGGGCATGGCAACCCACTCCAGTATTCTGGCCTGGGGAGGTGCCTGGAGGGCTACAGTCCCAGGGGTCACAAAGAGTTGGACACGACTGAGTGACTGACACTTTTACTTTCACTTCAAAGAAATCTGGAAACCTTACGGAGGGAGGAAAAGTAAAGCACCATGAAAGGTAAAATTACTCATATTTTAACAACGTTACCAGGAGAAAAGTTCAGTTTAGTAACTATATGCTGTAGGCATGTTTCATGGTGACCAACTTACTCACAAAGGGAAAATGGCTAGCTCCAGTGGTGCCCACTGGTCTGCACAAAATGAGACACCGTCTTAAAGTGGTTCCTCCTTCCCGAGGGGTGGAAAGCAGAAGCCTCTTCCGCCCATAATTCCCTGATTTACCATTCACAGACTCGTCTTACAGAAGAAAATACAGCTCTATTAAAGGAAAAATAAATTAACCTCCCATCAAAAAACTCATGGAGAGAGCCCTGGTTGCTTAGATGTTTACACCTTTCAGACTGCAAGGGGGTGAAATGAACGGCCAGGGGACAGTTCCAAATGGCCTTGGATCATCATTTAGAAAATACACAATTCCAGATAATGAAAACAAACACATGAGCCCAATTTTCCTGTCTCTGCAGTTTTCAGAGAAGTCCACATTTTCTCATGAATGCAGAGAATTGCAAGCTCAGAGAGACGCCTAACCACATAATAATAAAAAGCCACAGGGGAGTGGCCAGCTCATGGCCGCAGAGGTTCCTTTTCCACCAGCTGCACACACAGAGAGGCTTAAATTACCTCCACATGATTCCCACCTATCTGGGCTATCCAGTTAAAAAATCATATTCAAAATGTTTGATATGCAGAGCAACATTTGAAACTGGTTGCTTGCTGCAATTTTCATTTGAGGTGGGGGGAGATTGAGGAAACAAACACCCTTCCCCAAACAGGTGAGAACATGGGCCTCTGAGAATGGCCCAACCACTTCTGCTCCAAGGTTGGAGCATTCTTTGAGTCTTGCTCAACTGGAAAGCGGTTCCCTGGCCTCTCAAAGTTGTCACAGTCAAGTTCTCGGGAAGAATGGTCCCCACCCATTTTCACAATAAGAGCTCTGGCTCTGGGAACTCAACTTGAGTCCGGAAAAATATGCTGAGATTAGGGGGGCAATAAATTCTCAATGCAACTCTCTCTTCCTATGGGCCAGATCCCTGAAATAATCTATCTGGGAGGAGGGATGATAAAGAGTACAAGTCCTGAGGCTGGGAAGCTTGGGTTGTAGCAGCAGGCAGGATGGGTATTGCCTAGTGAGCGAGGGCAGGGCGTGGATGGGATGCGGCCAAGGATGGGGACAGAGGACAGGGCCCAGAGCACGGAGGCTGACTGGTAACCTAATTGTCTGAGAGCAGTGGGGCTCCCTTGGAGGTGAGGTTCTTTACATATCACCCTGGCTGATGGGAGGAGAATGGATTATAGGGGGACAATAGTGGAAGTGGGGGAGAAGATGACCACTTGTGACAGTTTGAGGCAGTAAAAAGATGGAGCCAGGCAAACAGATTCAAGTTGGATGTTTTAACCAAACAACAACAACAACAAAATAACAATGGACCTTGGACCATCTGCAAAGACGGCAAGTTTAGCAAATGCAGTGACTCAAAAGGTTGATTTATCTCCTTCTTAGTAAAGAAAGATCATTGTTGACTCAAGCCAGACTCCATGCCTTGGCCCTAAGGCCACTTAATGCATATTTATGAGCTGAGCCCTGGTCTTGGCTGTGAAAGGTCATCTCTACCATCCTTATGAACGATTTGCATGGGGATGAAGCACCCGGACCATATCTGCATGGAATACAGCCTCGGAGGACTGGCTAATATACAGGCTGCAGAACCAACAAGCAAACGAGACAAATGCTGGAAGAGTGGACCGAGTCTGCCATACTGAAGGTTAATGGGCACAAACGCAAAGTATCGAAATCGAGTCCAAAGCGCCCGTGGCAGAAGTGAGACCTAGTATTTATTTTTCTAGAGCTTTAATCGATTCAAGACTCAATAGGAATCCACATCTGGAGGTTTTGGAACCTTGGTTCATCACTGAGAGATGCTCAGAGCTCAGGGCTAAGGAAGCAATAGCAGGGCTGGCTGTGTTATCCTCCAAAATTTAACAATGACTAAGGCAGTAAGGGCACTCGGTATGGCCTCTTAGAGGAGGTATTGAGGTGGGAGTGGTTATAATGAAAAGAAAGTGAAAGTGAAAGTCGCTCAGTCATGTCCAACTCTTTGAGACCCCATGGACTATTCAGTCCATGGAATTTTCCAGGCCAGAATACTTGAGTGGGCATCCTTTCCCTTCTCCAGGGCATCTTCCCAACCCAGGGACTGAACCCAGGTCTCCCACATTGCAGGCAAATTCTTTACCAGCTGAGCCACAAGGAAGCCCAAGAATACTGGAGTGGGTAGCCTATCCCTTCTCCAGCGGATCTTCCCAAACCAGGAACTGAACCGGGTCTCCTGCATTGCAGGTGGATTCTTTACCAGCTGAACTGTCAGGGACGTGGTTACAGTAGAGAGAAATTAAACATTCTTGCTCTAATTAACAAGTTTTCCAACAATTCTGGTTAGTTCCTGATATTCAACGATTACTAGACTCTACAGATGATCCATTCTACTGTTAATACCATCCCCAAGACCACCACTACCATGGCTTCTATTAAACCAGTATGGCAGCCTGTCTAGAAGGCCCAGAGCGTCAGCCCTGGTCCATTTCAGATGGGTGGCGTTTGAGGAAACCCCACGGGGTCTCCCTGACAGGCTGTGCTATTTGTACTCAATAGACCAAATGCACATTGCTTTTTTTAGAGAAGGCAATGACTTCTACATGTGACTCACAATTATCCATACTAGTGGAGGGGAACAATAGCACGGATAATCCCCAGGGAGGATAATTCAACAATAATTTACATCTGCCTTTGGGATGTATTCTGTGATTTGCTCCAGTAGCAGATTTACAGCCTTCACCTTCCTTAGAGACTGCTCAGGCTTGTGTTAAAATTCGTTTGCATTTTTGAATGACCAGCTGGTGGAGGGGGAGGGCAAAGTCCCAGGAGGGCTGAGTGGCCAGGGCTCTGCAGGTTGGGCGTTAAAAACCTGCAGAGGATGGAACTGGCAAGGAAGGGCCCTGACTGTAGGCACCCTTCCGGAAGCAACTTGGGTTCTCATTAAAATCTAACAGAGAGCCTTGTAAAAATGACAAACAATAGCTCAAGCTGATATTATAACCGGTGCATACCCCGAGTGCAGATTTATTCCCGCTGCTCCTTGAAGAAAAACGCACACATCTGCAGAAAAATCTCAGCCTGCAAGCCAGTCTTTGCAACAGTTAACATTTAGTAGGGGCAGAAAAGTGCTAGGAAAACGCAAATGCATTTGCTGCAGTGCATAAACCAGAGGAGTTAGCCAAAGTCACATCGATTTTTGAGGATAAGATAAAGGCAGCGTTGAGTCTGGCAGGCAAGCGGCACGGAACTCGAGTACTTTCCTTTCATGTTTACCAAATGGTCTCGTATACAATTCCAATTCTCACATATTCCACTTATTTGAAAATTATTTTTGGTATTGTTTTCATGATACAGATGTGCTTTCTGTCAAAGACATGTTCCCTTCCGTAAAAACAAACAACATTTTCCAGACAGAAACACTGAGAATGGCGTCTAAGTGCATATGATAGTCCCCCTTTTTGATTTAAAGGTTCATTTATGCTTCCATATGCGTTATTAACAAAACACCATCGTTATTCAGGTTTTCTCCATCTCTCTACAAGTCAAAATGACTGGAAATTACTGTGCCAATCACAGGTCTAGGGAGCTGTAAACTTAGTTAAAGAATTAAAATATGGCTGGCCAGGACCGACCAGGCGTGCACTTCTAAATGAAATGGCAAACATATCCGAGTGCCATTTAAACTGTCAAGTTATAAATCTCACAAGGTGGATAACGTGTGTTCAGTGAGGTACTCAAAGCAAGGCGCCTCAGAAACAAAATGCAAATATTCTATTTGTTTATGACTTATCTGAGGTCTGGAATCAAAGGTGAAAGCTTTTGAAACGTAAAGCAAACATGCCCTGGGAGCACAGAGGCTGGTCTCTATGACTCCATCTCTTAACTCTGTGCCTCTAAAAGGGGTGGGGGGAGGAGAAGGAAGATTCTCTGGAGCTGCTACTGCTGGTGATGCGGGTACTTGTCAAGCCCTATTCCTGGAGGTTGAGATCTTTGCTCCCCTGCTGAGTGTCAATGTCAAGGTCAGCCATAGTGCCTGACACAGGGTGATGGGGAAGAAAAAGGAAAAACGAGGCTGCAAGCACCGGCTGTAGAAACCCTTGGGAGTATATTAACAAAGAGAGGAAGTTAGGGTCACATGGGCAGAATCAGAAGGGAAAGAACGAATGCAAAATTAAAGTGAGAAGTCCTGAAGTGGTTCAGTTAAGAGTAGGTTAGGGGAACACCACCTAGCCACAGCCAACTGGAAATTTTTAAGGAGAAATCGTTTAGGATAACATTTACTGTTTGGAGAAAAATGATTAGGAATGCAAAGAGGCACAATTTTCATAAAGCTTTGAGTGGTAAGCAGTATAACCCTCAAAGTCAGGTAAGCCGAACAGTGTTAAGTGGAACTCTGAAAACCTGTCAAAGTCAGGGGAGACAAAGAGTGTTAACTGTTAAGTGATAAGTTGTGCTTATCAAATGTAAGCACAAGTGACATCATATGAACGAATTCTGGATTTCTTGTCAACAGAGGAAGGGGAAAGAGAGAGATGAGAAATCAGTAAATCACTGATAACTTCCTATCGGGTTGCGCTCCTTGGAATTCGGGGCCTCTAGCCAGATGGGGCTACCCTTACTCCTTTTTGTGGGAGTGGAGGGTCTGTGGCGCCCCTGCGTCACTGATGTGAAAGGGTCAGGCAGCCATTCAGGGTGGAGGTCCCCTGGTGCTGCACCAGCGGTGACCTCTTAGCCCGGAGGCAGATGGTGCTCTTAACTCCATCGGGCCACCTCTGTCTCCAGCCCTGCCGCAGAAGGGAAGACCTGTGATGAGCAGACCCAGGGCTGGGTTCCCAGAGAGCAGACACCTAGGGGGAGAGGTGGGACGCCCCGACACCCCACGGTGTCTGGACTATGGGTAAACATCCCACATTTTCAGCCACACTGCTGGACCAAGACCTAGTTCACCCGGGGCAGGCGAGTGGGCAATCGCAGGGAATTCTTCCCTGGTTCTAAAGAAGATCCAAATATAAAACAGACTGGCCGTGGAGAAACCTCCATATTGTCTTTCTCCTCCCGTAGAAGGAGGGCTGCCCGAGGGTGCGGAGGATCTGGTCCAGTCCTGTGTACCACGGAGGGGTGTAATGGCGGGGCAGACTTCTGGGCCAAGCCCAGAAGGTTATCACTGGAGACAGTGAACGGTGATTTTGAGTCCTCTGAGCCCAGCTCTACCCAGCACAGGTCAGTGAGTCTGACCCTGACGTTTGCAATACAATGACGGAGTTTTCAGTATCTGATTATGTTCTGCCTACCTCATATCAACCACCTCTAGATAAAGTGGGTGACTCCATCCCTCAGACACAAATGGCAGAGTTTCTCCAGATGGCCTAGCGGTGGGTGTCCCTAGGTGGAGCCCCCGCACCTCCCCCCACCGTCTCCAGAGATGTAATGTGGGGTTCCCTCCTACCCTTCTTGTCTGGGTCTGGGGGGCCAGTGGGAGCCTGTCGTGCAGAGTGAGGCCCGACGCATTTGATCCACATGATCCCCAGGTGCCCAGCAAGTTTTCCACTGGGAAGAGTTTGTATCTGTTGGTTGCATTTTTCATTGGCTCCAAAATATAGGTGTTATTTTCAAATGTAATGAGTCCCCTGTTGAAAAAGAAAGAAGAAAAATTACGTAACTTTTAAGGGCAGCTTCTTGTTTATGGCTAAAATCCAGTTATTAATGACAGAGAGAATAAAAAAAGAAGTACCAATTTATTTATATTCCTGGATCTGAATTGGAAAGGGCATTTCTGTGCCATATGCTTGCATTGACTTATTTTTGGAAATATTTTGGAAGACAAGTCTGAGAAGTTTTTCGTTTCAAATATTTTATGGTAAAGAATAGACTGTGTTTAGTCATTATGCCTTTGTTTTTTACTTCTCGAGGATACATTGCTGGGAAGAAGAGTTGAGACAAAAGATGTTTCAACTGCTTAGAGAGTAATTAGATCTAAATTAGCAGACATGATTCAGAAGGGAAATCTTTATTTATTTTTTAAGAAAATTCCTACATCTGAATTATTCAATCTGATCAACAGAATTTCCTAAATAGTTGAGAGGATTCTGATATAAGGTTGAATATAAACTTATGCTTTTTTTTTTTTTTTTAAACTTATTGTTGGGCTTTCCTGGTAGCTCAAATAGTAAGGAATTTGTCTGTAATGTGGGAGACCTGGATTCAATTCCTTGGTTGGGAAGATCCCTTGGAGAAGGGAATGGGTGCCCACTCTAGTATTCTTGCTTGGAGAATTCCATAGACAGAGGAGCCTGGTGGGCTGCAGTTCATGGGATCGGAGAGTTGGACATGACTGAGTAACTAACACACGTGGTAACCAAAGGAAGGGGAGGGATAAATTAGAAGTTTGAGATGAACAGATACAAACTACTATATACAGTATCGATAACAACTAGGTCCTACTGTATAACAGAGGGAACTATATTCATTATCTTGTAATAACCTCTAATGGAAAAAAGTCTGTTACACACATAAAACGGAATCACTTTGCTGGACACAAGAAACAAATGCGACATTGTAAGCCAACTATACTTCGGTGAAAAAAAGAATTTTAAAAGGATGCTTTCTCGGGTATTTTGCTTATTTAATTTGTGGGCAATGTGTGAATAAAGGAACCCATTTTAACGTAAGTGCACAAAGCAACAGAACAGTTCCTTGAAGAGCTGAGGTCTGCATCTGGGTCTGTTTGGGCTAAAGGTATACAGCGCTCTAGAGGCCTGAAGAGTGTCTCAGCACCGAGACCAAGGAGGAGGGCTTCGACTCCACCCATCTGGCTTGCGCTCCAGCTCTGCCACTTCCCGGCTGCGTGGCAGGGCTTGCACGGCAGTAGCTCTTTGTTACTGACAAGGGCAGCGCCAAGGATGAAGCTTCTGTTAATGGACCCACTCAAAGGCTGACCATTGCAGGAAGGTCCTGTGCTCCCCATCCTGGACATCTGTGCTCTGTGGTACGGAGCATAGCATTACTAAGGTAACTATGCTTCTTCTGGAGTGACGATAATGAAGAAAGAACCCTTTGTGCTAACATTTACAATTTGGGAATAAAAATTCTTTTTTTTAAAATTATTTTACTTTATTTATTTATTTGGGCTGTGCAGTATCTTAGTTCTCTGACCAGGGATTGGACCTGAGCCCCCTGCAGTGACAGCACAGAGTCTTAACCACTGGACCACCAAGGAGGCCTCCAAAAGTATACATTCTTTTAAAAAATAGACACATATGCTAAATATTTTAACTTGCAGAGACAGAAGGTGGCATTAGCTCATGGACCCCAAGGCATGTCTGACCTTCTGGAGAAGGACAGAGCTGAGGCCGTGTCCTTGCTGTTGCTCAGTCACTAAGTCATGTCTTTGCGACCCCAAGGACTGCAGCATGACAGGCCTCCCCGTCCCTCACTATCTCCTAGAGTTTGCTCAAGTTCATGTCCATTGAATTGGTGATGCCATCCAACCACCTCATCCTCTGCTGCCCTCTTCTCCTTTTACTTTCAATCTTTAATCTTTCCCAGCATTAGGGTCTTTTCCAATGAGTCAGCTGTTCACATCAAGTGGACAAATTACTGGGGGTTCAGCTTCAGGGTCAGTCCTTCCAATGAATATTTAAGGTTGCTTTCCTTTAGGACTGACTGGTTTGATTTCCTTGTTGTCAAAGGGGCTCTCAGGAGTCTTCACCAGCACCCCAGTTTGAAAGTATCAGCTCTTCAGTGCTCAGCCTTCTTTATGGTCCAACTTTCACATCTGTACATGACTGCTGGACTATGGGGACCTTTGTTGGCAAAGTGATGTCTCTGCTTTTTAATACATGGTCTAGGTTTGTCATAGCTTTTCTTCCAAGAAGCAAACATCTTCTAATTTCATGGCTGCAGTTACCATCTGCAGTGATCTTGGAGCACAAGAAGAGAAAACCTGTCACTAAGGCTGTGTCCTACTTCCTGGAAATGAGCCTTGTCAGCTTCCTTCAAGTGACGGGGGAACATCAGCCTACAGGTTGGTTTTTATCTTTCTCTTTTCCAATGTGGAACAGAAAAGTGTTTAAACAGGCTCTTACTGATGTTGACATTAGTTTTTCTTTGGAGAAATGGAAATTTGGGTAACAGTAAACTGGCAGCTCCGAGTTCCCACACATCTCGCAACTTCTGTTACCAATCAAGTTGACCACAATCGTAAAGGAACACAATTTTCATGCAAAATTCATCTGATTGTAAATAGACACTTAAAACACACTGACTCTTAACCTTTTTTGAGACATGAATCTCCTTATATTCTCCCCAGGAGAGTTCACACATACATAGATCCATAATATTTTGCAGAAAATTTAAGGAGATTCAAAACCATGGATGAGGTCCATGGACTCCAGGTTTAGGGAGTCAGTTCTCACAGATGATTTATGTAGCCTCAACCCAAGGATTTGAGAAATAGCTTAGTCTTTAACAGCTGAAAAGTCAGGTGCTCCATCAGTTTCTCTCAGATAATCTGAGCTTGTTCCCATAGGAAAGAGATTGGAAAATGTCTTCCACGATTGCTCCTTTATTTGTTCAGCCATTCACTCATCCTGCACTTAGTGAACCTACTTACAAGTGACCATTTAATCGTTCTTATATTTTAATGGAATGACTGTATTCCAATACTCAAATGGCATAAAAGGAGAAGGTATGAATAGGCAAATATTTACTTTGAACACAACTGGTAAACCCACACACACTGATCAGTTCATTATTGTTCAACTGGCTTACTCCATGGGTCCTGGTTTTGTGAAGTCTCAAAAGCAGTGGAAGGAACAGCACAGTCATGTTCAGGATGATCACAGCCTAGCCGAAACGATGGCACTGGGACACACGAGGCAGTTGGGAAACACTGGGGAGTGAAGCTGTGTGTTACCAACACTGGCGGCATAGCTGCTCAGAGATGGGCAAACAGTGCTCTGGAGTAACTGAGGACGTTTCGCTTATTTCGAATCCCACAGATCGACAGAAAGCCCTTGCACAGAGCTGTTCTCTTATACTCCCCGACCCTCTCCCGCTCCCCCACCCCCTCCAGCTAGCGTCTTCAGGAATCTCAAAGCAGAGCATACAGGCACGGCTCCGGCCATCAACTCTGGGGAGGCTTGCATTTTTTTTTTTCTTTGAAAAGTTCTTTATGAACTAAAACTTAGATTCCTAAGTTAAGAATGGGTAGTAGGAGATTTCTGTTTATTAAAGTTGATTTTGTAAAAGCCTCAATTAAGAAAAAGCTCTTTTAAAAAAGAGGCCAGGGCAAAGTGGAAAATGAATAATACACTTGGAGGGAAAAGAGAGACTGGCTAGAAAACTGACTTTCCAGCCCCAGAGAGAAAATGACACCAACATCTCATCTTGTATTGCAACATTTTCTATTTTGCATTAGATTTCACATAAGCTGAAAACTTACAGTAAAACATGTCACCAAGTTCTAATCATGAGAAGCATACGACTGAAGAAGTTTTTCTACTTAATGGAAAATTTCTAGAAATTGTTATTCAGTCATAAAATTGTTCTGGTATCTCCTTTTATCTTTTAAGTCATCCAAGGGCCAGATGTTGAGAAACTGGGGTGAAGTCTTTCCCTTTTCTGCAAACCATTGGCAGCCTAGAATATGTCTTAATTAAATAATTGCTTTGGCCTGTCTTGTGTATAATTAATCACTTAGCTCTAGAGATTGCTGGAAACCACAGTGGACACAAAATTCAAGGATTCAGGGTTTTTGAGATTTAAAATCTGATGTTCTCACAGCCCTTTCTGGCCCCAAGCTAGATAAGCAGATGTGATTTCAGTTGCATGTCATAGGTACTTTGTTGTAAACTTGGGAGTTGGAAGTATCTCAGAGTGAGGGATTTAAATCCAGCAGACTTCGAAAGTGGGGCTCTTTTCCCACCGGTAGAGGAGGGGGAAAGCTTCAAAGTCAGTTTCCAATGTCTGGGAGAGATGAAGAGTGTAGGTATCTTCTCCCTGGGGGGATTAGGAGGCAGAGGGGAACACTGGACCAGCCCTTATGGGGAGGGTAAGGCCACCTTCCAGGGCAGTCAGAGGTGGTGAATGGGGGGGAGCAGAGGAGGGGAGTGGTTGAGGGTAAGGATGGCCACCCCTCATGGCACCCTGCCTAGGATACATCTGGTCATTTTCCCCACTGTCAAGGCCACACAGGTAGCTGGAGATACAGGTGGGACCCAATCTTGACCCATGTATCTGAAGCTTGAGGTGGTCAATCCCACACTCTCCTGCCTGCCTCCTTCTGGTGCTGTTTCAAGAGGGATGTGGAGGCCAGAACAGGGCTGACCTTGATAGAGGGCAGAGGTCAAAAGGAAAAGGGCCAGAGAAGTGGAGTTACCGCTCTGAAAACAGCCAGCCTTATTTTAAATGTTAGAATCCTACTGTTTCTCTTTCAGTGGAAACAAAGAGAAATCTATTAAAATTTTAACCTGATTCTGTTAGCTTTCAAAGTGATAACTCAGGGGACCTGTACTTCCTCAAGATAAGTTTTGTTCTTCTTAAAATTCAGTTTTTAATCTTCAAAGCAATGGTGCATGAGTCAGTAACACAGCTTAATGGTGCTGTTCTTATGATTTTTCATACCACTCCCAGGCAAACAGGGTAGGGGCACGTGGATTTTGATGACCTGTAATAAGACGGTGATTCAAAAATATGAACTGATCTGGCTACTTCCATGTTCAGCTGCTAATTGAATTTTCTTGGAAAAAGACTTTTAGCCTCAACACTGTGCTGCCAGGACTTCCCAGCGGTCTCAGTGGTAAAGAATTCGCCTGCAGATGTAGGAGGCACAAGGGACGCAGGTTCGATCCCTAGATTGGGAAGTCCTCTGGAGTAGGAAATGGAAAGCCACTCCAGTATTCTTGCCTGGGAAACCCCATGGACAGAGGAGCCTGGTGGGCTACAGTGCATGGGGTAGCAAAGAGTCAGACACGACTCAGCACGCACTTGTGTGCACATAATGTGCTGTCAATCATGAGTTGGAATGAAATTCAATTTCAGTTCCTGTACGGGAGGAGCTCATGGGCAAAAATAATATCCCACCCTATCTGTGTTTGAAACACAGGGGTAGCAGCAGTGATACTAGTGAACCCATTAGTATCATCAGGCATTGTTTAAAAAAATGTTTTGGCTGTGCCACATGGCATGTGGGAATCTTCGTTCCCCCACCAGGGATCGAACCGTGCTGCCTGCATGGGAAGTACAGAGTCTTAACCACTGGACTCCCAGGGAAGTCCCTGGGCTTAATTTCAGTAAGTAATTTCCATGTGAAATACTCATGTGTAATCAAAACAAACACTCATTATCTCCTACTATGTGCAAAATGCCGGGCCGTCTCCCGTGGTACCCATGAAGACGTCTCACCTGTGGTTCCTGTTTCAAATGTAATTTATAACCAGGTTTGGGATTCATGACCAAAGAGGTAAAACAAGCTGTCATAAAAGATTTTAAGAATACCTCTTGCTGGCACATCAATAATAAAAATAGCAGCTATGACTGATGGCTACCCCAAGCCAGGCTCCTTTTAAGAATAAGAGCTATACTGAGAACTAATTCACCAGCCATGAAGCTTCCTCTTCTAAAGCATGCAGTTCCATGGGTTTTAGTATATTCACTGAGTCGTACAAACAGCATCCCCCTTTACCCCTGAACACTCTCATCACCCTCGAAGCAAACCCTGTTCCATTAGCAGTCATTGCTCAACTCCCCCGCCCCCACGCATCAGGCTCTTGAATTTTGCAAATGTGATTAATTTCAGGATCTCAAAATGAGATTATTCTGGACTTAGGGTAGAACCTAAATTCAGTGATGTGTGTCCTCGTAAGAGATGGAGAAAGGAGAAGCACAGGGACCCAGGGATGAAGGTCACGTGGACAGAGGCAGAAACGACAGAGATGCAGCCACAAGCCCAGGAACGCTGAGGATGGCCAGGAGCCAGGCATGGACGGATTCTCCCGCAGAGCCTGCAGAAGGAGCTAACCCTGCCAGCACCTTGATTCAGACTCTGGCTTCCGGCCCCACGAGAGGAGACCTGCTGGTGCTTTAAGCCCTCCAGTGTGGTCCTGTGTCAAGGCAGGCCTAGGACATGAACACGGCCCACAGCTGGACCCAGCTCCCAGCCTGCTCCCCTGTCCTGGGCCACCCTGGATGGTCAGCCCCTCTCCTGTGTCACCGAGGGCTTGTGCCAGGGTGGGCACCACTGACTTCCAAGTGCAAAATTCCAGAGCAACTCAGAGCTGCCCACAGGCCGGCAGGCAGCCCAGCATGGTTGATAAATGGCCCGTGGGAAACGGGGGGCCCTGAAGGCAGCTCTGGGGGGACCTGGAGATGCGGGGCAGCTCGGGAACCAGGTGAGGGGTTGAAGGAGCAGGAGAGCAGGTGAAACAAAGGTCTGAGTGTGCTCAGCATGCGTTGACTGAGAGAGACACGTGTGGATGGACAGCAGGGCCTGCAGAAGGGGGCAGGCATGGGGCCTGGACAGGGGTCAGCCGCGGGCAAGGCGCTGACCTTGGCTGTAGCCCGTGGGCTGCCCCTGTGGCCACATCACTTCCTGCGCTGCACACGCTTCGTGCAGATGGCGATGCCAGCTCTTCTAGGCACCTCCAACTCCCAGCCCCCTGGACCTGGCTCCTGCTGGCCCCTCTTCCTCTGCCTTCCCCACCTCCATCCCGGCCTCGATCAAATCCACTGGCTCCTTCTCTTGTAACTGCTGGTGACCCCCACCCTCTGGCCTGCAGGATGCCAGCTGCCTTAGGGCTACATCTGCCGCCAGAGGCTTCCACCATCCCGCGCAGCCCTCGGACAGAGGCTTCTAGGCTGACCCATAACCCGTGAGGTCCATGCCCACCCTCCCTTCCTGCACGGTTCCCTGGGCCCCTCTGCTGAGTTTCTTGGATGGTTCTGTGTGACCTACTTCGTGGCCCTGGCTTTGTTACATTAAAATGATGCCTGGCTGGGCAGGGATGGCATGTGAGGAGGTGATGGATAAATGCCCGTGGAAACACTGTTGAACAAGCCTGGGAGTGAAAAAGAGGCTCTGATGTGTACAGCTTATGGAGCTGTGTGGTTTGGAGTGCAGAGGGTGGCGGGACTTAGATGATCAAGCAGTGTTTTTGAAACACGACCTTCTGGAATGTGCAAGATGGTCGCGAAGGGAAGGGTGGAGGCAGGAAGTGTGGGTGGGAGGCAATTTAGAAACCTGGGCGGGAGGGCTGCTCAGGGGTGGCAGAGGGGAAATGGGGAAGGGGGGATGCTGTAAGCAGGGGGTGTGGGAGGCAGACAGGGGCTGGGGCCCTGCGGGAGGTATTCAGAGACCCCCAGGCGCCACACTTAGGAGCCTGGAGTGGGCTGGACTTGTAATGGAAAATACTTCAGGAGGGGAGCCCATCTGGGGATGGAGGAGTTGGGATTTGGACCTTCCACGCTTTGAATGAGAGTGGGGCCTGGGAGAATTGAGACTTGACCTTGGGGTCCTGCAGAGTGGGGACCAGAGCAGCCTCGGAGATGGTGTGTACGGGCTCCGAGCGCAGCTGTGACCCCCACGGATGTTTACACAGGATGACGGAATGAGTGTCTCCATGGGAAGAAGGTGAAGGGAGCAAAAGAGCCCTGGACAGAGATGGTGTGGCCTGCGGGGTGAAGGGAGGCCAGTGTAGCCCAGACGAACAGAAGCTACAGGAGCAGAAGTTCACAGAACAGAGGTCAAGGTCAAATTCACTTCACTTCCACTCTAATCTAATTTCTTTCTTAATATGATCTACTACGCTTTGAAGAACTTTTTTTTTTTTTAATAAACTTTGAATTGGCTAGAATTAAACTTCACTGCCCACCTGATGGCCTGGGGACAGCGCACTGATTCCACCAGCATTTACTGAGCATTTATAATGTGCCAGGTTCTAGGCAGAGGCCAGGGTGGGCCCAGGGCCCTGCCTTTCTAGCAGACAGGACAGCATAGGCAAGGCCATCTCCAGGAGCCTGACTTTTCGGCCCCTCAGACCACTGCGCCCTGGGTCATCTGGGTGGAGCTGTGAGACCTAGAGAACCCACATCCACCTGTATGGCAAGCATTCAAGTCCACCTGCGAGGTATCAGGGAGGCCAGCGACCCAGCAACACCTTTGCCCCACAGCGGCCTTCACCCCTGGTCCTGCGGGAGGGCTGAGCCCCGTTTCCAGCTCTAGTCTTGTTCCCTCCATCTTGCTTTCCTCCTAAGATCCTTTGTTCACTTTCTCAACTGAGATTCTGGTCGACTTCTTCAAAGAGATCAATTCAATTTAGTTGTTTAGTCTCTCAGTCGTGTCCGACTCTTTGCAACCCCATGGACTGCAGCACACCAGGCCTCGCTGTCCATCACCAGCTCCTAGAGTTTACTCAAACTCATGTCCATCAAGTCGGTGATGCCATCCAACCATCTCATCCTCTGTTGTTCCCTTCTCCTCCCAACTTCAATCTTTCCCAGCCTCAGGGTCTTTTTAATGAGTCGGCTCTTCACAACAGGTGGCCAAAGTATTGGAGCTTTAGCTTCAGCGTCAGTCCTTTCAACGAATATTTAGGACTGATTTCCTTTAGCACTAACTGGTTTGATCTCCTCGCTGTCCAAGGGACTCTCAAGAGTCTTCTCCAGCACCACAGTTCAAAAGCATCAATTTTTTGGCACTCAGCCTTCTTTATGGTCCAGCTCTCACATCCATACATGACTCCTGGGAAAAGCATAGCTTTGACTATACAATAGGCTCTCAGCACGTCTTAGATGTGGGAGGCAGCGTGAGATAGTTTCAAAAATTCAATTAAACAAAAATACTCAGATGTGAGCTTATTTGCTAATTGAATAAGTACACACATTGCTGTGCTCCTTTAATGTTTTGTATGTATTTTAATTATCTAATATAAGGTTTACTTCACTAAATCTTATATAATGAAATCGACTATAACACAAAGTGCAGAATACTTCTTGCCTCCCAACACTAGTGAAAACCAGTCAACCAGCTTATCTTTCAAAAGATAGAGTTGACTAGTGCTGTGGTCCGTGGAATCAGAAATAACCATTATAATGAAAGTAATCATTTTGTGAGCGTGTGCATACCTATGCTCAGGTATTGTAAACCCCACTTAAACATGCAACTGTCATTATGAATGCCTAGTTTACAGCTCTACCAGCTTCCTCATCTATCTTGTGAATGCTTTTCCTTACGTCTGTTCAAGGAAAAAGGTGCTTCCTTAAGAAATGAAGCCTAATTTTAACCATCATGCCTGCAGGGGATGGGAAGACTCTTGGCTTAATCCAAAAATGTGAGCCCCTGAGACTCCTTGTACCAGATTTCTGAGCAGGAACTGAGAGGCAGGGAGCGAGAGAAGAAGGAGACGTGGCGAGAGACGGTTGCTTCCCTCCAGGATCTCACGCTCTCTCTGGCCAGGGTGGTGTTTGTGAATCAAATCAGGACATGGGGACATGGCTGTGTGGATGCTCCAGTGGGAGTGAGCCAGGGCTGGACACCTGTACCATCACAAAACACAGCCGCTGAGCTTCTCTCGGGGGGTGAGGGCAGCATTCTCTCCCCATCATTGGAACGGTTTGGTACCCGTGCCCGACAGTACTGTGGAGCGTCCGTTGGTCACGGTGGTCCTCCCGGGCTAAGGACTCGGGAGCAGGGGATGAGGCACGCGGCAGCGAGAGCAAACAAGAGAGAGATCAGGAGAACCAGGAACGCTGCCCTGAAACCTTGCTAAGGAGGGCAGGGCATCTCGGGGAGACAAATGATTCAGTACAAAACTAACTTACGGCCTGAACTTCCCGCTTGACTTGGAGTCCTTTCAAAGGAAGGATAAGCTCCATGGCTGAGCTCGTTGTTATGACTTATTTTCCACATTGCACTTCATTCCCTCCATTAAAGAGCTGTTTCCTCTTTAATCCCCCTGTCCATTGGGATCTCCAGGCCTTTCTCTCTCCTTATCAGTCCCCCTTCGAGACTCAAATGAAGAAGGATGACTTGTTTGCTTCCTCCCTCTCTTCTCTCTTCCAGGATGGAGCTCTCCCTGCCTGCCCATCTTTGATCAGCCCTTTTTGAAGCAAAGCAGGATGTTCCTTCTCTGCTTTTTCTCTGCAGGACTGTAATCTGCTGGGCTCTAATTAATGCGTCCCCCAGGACGCTCGACTTTTCCTCCACATTCCTAGCTCTGAATGTATTCTGGGGTCACACCATAGTTCACTTGATTTTTAATCCCTATTTTTTTTCTCAAACTCTCCCAGGCTGGTGCTACTCCAGTTGTGCCTGTGTCCCCCCTGGCAACTGATTCTTCCGCCAGGGAGCAGTTGATCGAATACAGCTTTGTTCCCGGTCTCATTCTCCCCTCGCAAGATCACAGAGTTGACTGCATTAACTCCGGAATTTCTCTGTTGACGCACCGTCTGCTGCTTTTGCAGCAACAGCACAAAGATCTGGGAAGCTGACATTCTCCGGAGCGCCATCCCCACGCAGTGAGCTCCGTCAGGCCTCCCCCCCAGCCTTGGTGGTCAATCTCAGACGCCACAACACTTGTTCCCCCGACTTTCCCCGAAACCCCGGCCACAAGTATTTCACAGGATCCCTCTGCCAAACTGTGGTCTGTGCCTGGTGCCCAGGAGGGAACAATCTCCAGGTGCCGGAGACAGGAGGTGGGCTGCCGAGACTCAGCCCCTCTGGGTAAGCTGGGACCCCTCTGTGTGGGGCCCTGACAGTTACCTGCACCTTTGGGGGGTGGGCCCGGGATGAGGGATGTGGAGTAGAGAGGCAGCAGCAAGGCCAAGCACAGGGGGTGGACCTGTCCTGTTTAAGTATCACTCAGGATGCCGTCTACCCAGCCCTTCATCTTCATGGTTTAAAGCCAGTTAGTTAACATCGCTGGTTTGACCACACCTGTACTCGGCTCACCTGCATCTGTGCTCGCTCAGTCGCTCGCTTTGCCTCCTAGTGAGAAGAGGCCCTTTTCATTTTTATGAAGCAAGCAGTTGAAATGCAGATACCTAATGTCCTATTTTTTTTTTTTAACACCGGAAATTGTTTAGCATGGAGCCACATGGACAAAAGATAGTCCTCAAATCCTTGGATGCTGAAAAGCAGCCAATGTACAGGCCTGAGGATGACCTTGAAAGAGGGGCGGCCAAGGAAGGCACGCTGCCAGGGTGGGGGCGGTGGGGACAGACGGGGTGGTCCTGAGGAGGAGGGGGGCACGGGGCTCTCAAGCTGTCACGAGAGGACTCCTGGGTCCTGTGGAGGCGAGGCCCACCCACTGCATTATCCTTTAGAGCGACTGGAGAAGGGGGTGGTCCACGGTAGCTGTGCTTAAGTTGTCACCACCAAGGTCACTTACCTGAGACCAGAACAAGTGCTGAGACTGACCGTCGATCCGGAAGAGCCTTGCACGTGCCCGTGGTAGTAACAGTGACCCTGAAAAGACAAGACAGCCGTTCAGTCCCGATGCCTTCCTGCCCTCTCACAATAAAACCACCGTCTCCAATCACCTCGCTTTCAGCAATGGAATTCCCTTTGGCATAAGATATTGAACCAGTGGTCTTAATGTTTCATGCCAGCCCCACGTGACCCAGCCAGGATCCATGGCAGGAATATCTGATTTGCTTAAGAGATTATCAGTAGGGTCTTTAATCGCATCCAGGTTTCATTTTCGTCTCTCCGAAACCCTTCAGGAAAGCCCTGATGCAGGTTTGACACAGTCCAGCAGCTGAACAAATCACAGGGCCATTGCCATTTCCCACTCATGTAAATTGTCTTTTGTAATGAGACGAGGAACCGTATAGGGTATTTAAGCACACTGTGAAATGCAATAATGTGAGGCCTAAATCTATGACTTAGGAAAACAGAAAAGGAGATGGGAGGAAGGAGGGGGGAGGAGAGAGAGAAGGTTCCTGGACGAATTGCCCAATTGAGAGCAGAAAGCCGAAAGGCTCTCTTAGCAGGAGAGAAAAATAAGAAGGTCTTCTAAGGCAAAAATCCCTGGGTGACGTGCCTGCAAGATTCCATTTCTTTAATCATGTCACTTGCAAAAAGAAATCACAGCATGGACATCTCCTTAGTGAAGACAGATACCTGTCCGGAATCAAGGTTAATTTTATTGTTGAACAAAGGTTACGTTGCAGCCCCAATTAAGTGGCTGGCTGGCTAGGTGCACTCAGCGCTCCCCATTGAAAGCATCCAAAGGCCACCGGCGTGTGGTCCCCAGCAGTGGGCTGCGTCTTCCAAGGGGCAGGGGAAGTGGGCACGGGAGTTTCAGCCTCAGCACACAGCTCCTTCGGTCAGGACTCACTTTTCCAGGGTAGGGCTGGGTGTCCCGTTGTCCTGCCTGATAGAGACAACATTCCAAAGCCCACCTTGACTGTGCTAAGGAAGGGGACTGGAGGAGACTGGGTGGCCAGGGAAATCCGAGGATACCGAGAGAAAGGGGCCACGATGATCTCTTTGTCAGTGAACCGAGGACAAAGTTTTGGGATCATCTGAAAGGCAGCTGGAGGAAGGAGATGGGAGTGCTGCAGGGCATTTGTTCTTTGGACTTTCTCTTGCTGATTCTGGAAGTCCTTTACATATTCAGGATACTAACACTTTGCCTGTTACTATGTGAGAAACGTCTTTTTACCTGACTTACGGTATCTTTTGTTGTATAGACTTTCCAGTTCTCCTAAAGCCAAGTTGATACACCTTGGATATTACCTTAGATGGCTTTCTTCAAGGTTACTCAGATATCCTCTCTTGTTTCTTCTATTTCTATAGTCTGAGGATTAGCTCTGTAAATTGGACTTTTTTCTTGTGTAGGTGTGAGGTTGCAATCTAACTTGCCCCACGAACCAAGAGCCAGCTGTCCTTCACCACCTTGTTCCTTTTCTTAGTCCCCTGTCGTGTATTGAATAATCACACACGTATCTGGCTCCGCCTCTGTTCTCTGTGCTAGTCCACTGAGGCAGACCTCTCTCAGTCCATTCCTGAGCCGACACCACACTGTCTTAATTCCTATTTTTCTATAGGAACATTTTGATATCAGAGCAAGTTCTCTCTTTCAATTGTGATTCCTTTCACGTACCATAAAATCACCCTTTTAAAAGCATGCTATTTCGGGCATTAGGACCTTCACAATGTTGGGCCACCATCACATCTAATTCCAAAACATTTTCATCATCCACAGAAACCTCACACCCATTAGCAGTCACTTTCCATGACGCCCCACCCCCAGCAACCACTAAGCTACTTCCTGTCTCTATGAATTTGCCTCTTCTGTTCATTTTCATGCAAGTGGAATTGTACATCATGTGGCCTTTTGTGTTTGACTTCCTTCACTTAGCATAATGTTATCAAGGTCCATTCATGTAGCATTGAAGTGAGTATTGGTACTTCATTCCTCTTCATTGCTGAATAAATTGACATTGTGTACATAGGCGTGTCCGACTCTTTGTGACTCCATGGAGCGTAGCCTGCCAGGCTTCTCTGTCCATGGGATTTCCCAGGCAAGAATACTAGGGTGGCTTGACATTTCCTCCTCCAGGTAATCTTCTGACCCAGGGATTGAACTCAAGTCTCTAGCATTGGCAGGCAGATTTTTTTTTTTCCCACTGAGCCACCAGGGAAGCCCAAAGTGATGTTGTAGGGATATACCAAATTTTGTTTTCCCATTCAACTCTTGATGGGAATCTGGGCTGTTTCTACTTTCTGGCTATTTTGAATAGTGCTGCCGTGAACCTGTGCCTACAAGCTTTAGTGTGGACATGTTTTTGGTTCTCTTGGGTATATACTGCGGTATGGTTACAAATGGGTAGGTGGGATTGCTAGATTTTATGGCGACTCTGTCAACATTGTGAAGCACTGCTGAGCTTTCTTCCAAGCAGCTGAACCATTTTACATTCTCAGAGTGTGGGAGGAATGTGCAAACGTCACATCCTTGCCCACACATGTGATTGTCTACGCTGTTGATTACACCCATCCTAGTGTATGTGAAGTAGTATCTCTCTGTGGTTTTGATTTTCATAATGACTTAAGATGTTGAACAGCCTTTTTTGGCTGTGCTGCATGGCATGCGGGATCCTGGTTCCCCAACCAGGGATAGAACCCGCACCCCTGTGCCTGGGAGCTCGGAGTCCTAACCCCTGGACCACCGGGGAGCTCCCTGAACATCCTTTCATATGCTTATTGGCCATGGGTCTATCTTCTCTGGAGAAAAGTCTACTCAAATCCTTTCTCTGCTTTTTAACTGGGTTTCTGTCTTTTCATTGTTGAACTGAAAGAGTTCTTTATATAACCTGCATGCTGCTGCTGCTGCTGCTAAGTCACTTCAGTTGTGTCCGACTCTGTGCAACCTCATAGACGGCAGCCCACCAGGCTCCCCCGGCCCTGGGATTCTCCAGGCAAGAACACTGGAGTGGGTTGCCATTTCCTTCTCCAATGCATGAAAGTGAAAAGTGAAAGTGAAGTTGCTTAGTCTCTGGGATTCTCTAGGCAACAGTACTGGAGTGGGGTGCCATTGCCTTCTCTGTATAACCTGGATACTAGACCTTATATGATTTGAAAATACTTTCTCCCACTTTGTGTGTTGTTTTCTCACTTTCTTGATGTATTTTGAAGCACAAAAGTGGATCACTTTGATGAGGTCCAAACTCTCTCTTTTTTAATTTATTTGCTTATGCTTTAGGTCCCATACCTGGGAAACCCTTTCCCAACCTAAGGTGATGAAGACTTATTTTTAAGAGTTCTGCAAGTTTAGCTCTTACATTTAGATCTTTGATTCACTTTGAATTAATTTTCATAAATGCTTAAATAGGCATCCATTTTCATTCTTCTGCATGTGAATATCCAGATGCCCTGAACCATTTGTTAGAAATCTATTACTTCCCTAATTTGTCTTGGCAACCTTGCTGAGAGTGAATTTTCTTTTGATCTTATTTTTCTTCAAAAGTTTCTACACTATTTTCTCTCTCAGGTGAATTTTAGAATCAAATTTTAAGCTCTGCAATAATCCTTTGAGTTTTCGGCTTGACTACTTAGAATGTATAGGTTGGTTAGTCAGGACTTGTAGTTTGCAAATAATGAGCTTTTCTATTCACATACATGGCATTTCTCTTCATACAATAAAGCCATTTTTGCACCCGTTGGTCTAGTTTTAGATTTTTTTTTGGATGGCTTTGGAAAGTTTTCATTAGGTTTATGTCTAGGTATTGTATAGATTTGTTGATATCTCGAATAGGATCTTTTTTTCTATTTCATCTTAAGCGTGGTTATTTTTAGTGTAAAGGAAAGCTTTTTTATTTTTTAAAGTTGATCTTGTAGCAGACATTGCTGTTGGGCCATCTTATCAGCTTAATAGTTTGTAGCGTATCTTGGATTTTTATATTGTTGATTAAACCTACTGCAAACAATGAAAGCTTTGGGGGGCTCCTTTTTGACCCCCATACAATGTAGAGGAGTGGGGTGCCTAGTGTCCAGGGACAGAGGTGGGAAGGGGAACCACCCATAGAGGGGAAGCATATGTACAAAGATGGGTGACGGGAGAGGACGGTTGAGGGAGGAGGCGCATCTGCTTGGCTAGAGGATTCAGGCACAGACGTAGACTCACTGCCCTTCTCCTCCCCGTGGCAAGAACATCCTTTTCAAATAGCACGTGGCTCAGGAAGGGGTGCGTTAAGGGCAGTGATGGGGGACCCTGCATCCAGCCAGGCCACAGGCATCCAGGCAGCCGACGGGGGACCCTTGCGGCCAGCCTGTCTCTTCAGTTTCCACGGCAAGTAACTTTTAAAAGGCTCCATGGACTGCCCCCCAACCCCCGCCCCCTGCCCCAGGTAACTCTAGCTTTGGGTAGAGTTGGGAGTTATAACAATTCTAGAAACATGGGGAGATTGTGCAACTGGAATGCAGTGCCCCAGGGCATCAAAGGGGTGTGGTCCCCTCTGCGCAGGGTTGGGGTGGGGTTCAGTCCTGGGCACCCAGCAGGCATGTGGGAGCTGAGACGACTCAGAAGGTGAAGCGACCCAGCTGGGGAACCAGCATCACTCAGCTTTCAGCTACTCTTTTTGAGGATCCTATGCCTGAAATCATTTGCTCCCTTTTACAGAACTGTGAAATATTGCTATCAGAAATCAAGTACTGGTTAAAAAATTAAAACCCAATTGGTGACAATAGTCTATAATGACTGACCTTTGAAATTTCAAACTCATTTATTCTCAGTTTCAATTTACTTTTTAATAGATTACTTATCAAATGTACTTTCAAATTAAATACCCAGAAATATAAGCTCATTAAAGCATGAGCTGAGAACAAATTAGTATAAAATTAATTTCCAGTTCAACAACGAGGATGAAGCATTGCTTATTAAAGGGGAGGGAGCGCATCCCAACTCCTGTACACTGGCCCTTAAACAACTCCAACTCTTAGTGCCAGAGTCAACACCTCATTTCTAGCTCTAACACGGCTTTCTCTTCACCTTCAGACAGTTGACTAGCAAGTCCATCTCTCACTCTTGACTTTTACTAGAACTCCAAATTCCAGATCCTCCATGACAATTACAATCTCATGAATTTCTTTTTTTAAAACATGATTAACTAAATGTTTAAACAAATGTGATTACATATTTATAAGGTAGTAAGTCATCATACAGGGCTTCCCTGGTGCCACAGTGGTAAAGAACCCGCCTGTCAGTGCAGGAGACCTGGGTTCGTTTCTGGGTCGGGAAGATTCCCCTGGAGAAGGAAACAGCCTCTTCAGTATTCTCGCCTGGGAAATCCCATGGACAGAGGAGCCTGGTGAGTTATGGTCCATGGGTTCACAAAGAGTCAGACATGGCTTAGCAACTAAACAACAAGTCATCATACAGATAAACCGACAAGCCAGAGAGACAGACTCATCACACTAGGTGACACAAAATTGGTTGGGGAATTTGGCTCTGGGGAGTGGAGATTGGGGGGGCTTTATGCCCCTTGGCATGGACAGGGAGGCCTGGCGTGCTGCGGTTCATGGGGTCGCAAAGAGTCGGACACGACTGAGCAACTGAACTGAACTGAACTGATGCCCTTTGGCAGTGGCCCAGGTGGAGGGAACAGGGCAGGCGGCATCACACGGGGGCCAGCAGTGCCCACTCAGCAAGGTCTCAGGGTGAGCGTGTGTCCCCATATCTGAGAGCTAGGCTGCCTCCCTTGGACTGATGCCAGGAGGCAGGAACCAGCCAGGCCTCGTGGATTTGCAAACACATGGCTTGTTGGACCTGGATATAGACACAACTGTGAGGGACACAGGCATCCGTCATGTCTTGTAGGTGCCCCCGGGCCCGGTGGTTCAGTCGATCACAACAATTACCCCTGCAAACCTGCCATTCAGTTGCCTCCAGAGAGTCAAGCTGCGTCTCTCTTTCTTTCTATCACACTCGTGTCTCTAAAGAACAAGACATCATCCTGTTTGCATAGTCGTCTTGGCCCAGTTCTGCTGATCCAATACATTCTCTTTCTACCAACAAAACATAACACAGAAAATAGTCCCAAACACGCATAACCACAAAATTACATCTTTTCCTCTACAAAACCTCTAACCATGTATTTTATATACTTATTACTTAACCTAATGCATTTCTCCCCCTCCAGTAAAATAAATTCTCCTTCTGTTTAATACTATCAATCAAATATAATAGCAGGGAGGAGAAATATGGAATAAGAAACACTGAGCTTGAAAATAGTAGCCCTCAACTCTATGTAGTATGGGAAGTAAAATAAAAATTCTGTTGCCCAATTCTCAGCTGACTAGAAAGAATGGAATTTTTTCTGCTAAATTGCAAACAAAAGTGGGCTGACATTGTGATTAAAAAGGTTCTGTGAGCAAACAAATTCCACTAAGGAGTGAGCTGAGCAAAAATTATTTGCGATGTTCTTTCCCTTGGGAACTGGGTAGGGCCTCCCCCGCCACAAGCAATGTGACAAACTGTCTTGATTTAGCATTTGGATCACACTGTGCTCCACCTGGGAGTGAACTTCTGGCTCTTAAAGGTCGACCTTCGTTGAACAGATGCGGAAACTGAGGCCCTGACCGGTTAAATAACTGTCTCATGTCACAGAGCTGATTCGTGGCAGAAGAGGGACGAAAAACCAAGCCTCTCAACCTCAGGCCAGACAGCTTCCCTCCATGTCTTGCTGCTACGAACATGTGCCCTCATGAAGAAAAATGATCCCCTAAAATCCACACCTGGATGGAATGCTTTCTCAAGCACAGCAGGGCCTCATCCCCACATCACTCAGGGAATCTGAGGAAAGTCAAGTCATTTCCAAACTCAGAAAGATCTGCAGATGGGAGGGCTGTGACAGTGAGTGAGTGTGTACGCACACGGGTGTGTCTGTGTGTGCACAGGTTGCTCCACTGTGGTCCAGTCTTTCCTCCCTCATACAGACCTTCAGGCCTCCACAAACCAAGTGTTTGCTTGAGACCAAAACAAGGTGAGGCTGCATTTGAGCAAAGAAAAAGTGACCTTGCAGCCCTGTGTGCTTCCGACGTGGCGATATTACGCTTTCCCCTGGAAGCTTCCCTTGGAGATTCCCAGGTGGCGCTAGCGGTAAAGAACCCGCCTGCCGATGCAGGAGACAGAAGACATGCAGGCTTGATCCTTGGGTGGGGAAGTCCCTGGAGGAGGGCACGGCAACTTGCTCCAGTGTTCTTGCCTGGAGAATCCCTTGTGGGCTACAGTCCATGGTGTCCCAAAGAGTCAGACACGACTGAAGTGACTTAGCATGCATGCTTTCCCCTGAGAGTGCACTGGACAGATGGCTGAGAAGTCAGCACACTCATGCTCTCTGGCCAATGTCTGCCCCATCTTTAACCATCTCTGCCATCAGATATAATAATCGCTGCTGCCAGCTCTAAACCATCTCTGCCCCCAACTCTAGCAAGTACCATGTCCATTTAAAAGACTAGGAAGGACCAACCTCAGGGGCCATCGTATTACTGTTTGGTCCTGGAATTCAGCACTAGAGGATGCAGCTTACAAAATTGTGCTCACAGTCTTTGAGACCACCCTGCAAACTCAGCCTGGAAACAGTGAGTCTGCAATAGTGAGAATGCTGAGTCGACCCGGAGTCGGAAGTCTTACGGTTTGAGACGCCGCCTCCGTTTCTAATTTGTGAAATGGGATTGACACTTGCTGCCCAGGGTCTTAGGGATCAAATCAATCTGTGAAATGTGTGGCACTGTCACTGATCTGGGATATGACAACATGTACTTAAACCCATTATGCTTTAAGCACTGGGTTCTGCCTGTCTAGTTCCCTCTGTGCTGGACCCCAGGGGCTCAGCGTCATTTTGGCGAATGAATGAATGAGCACGTGCAGGAGAAGCTGACCCCTGAGAAAGCAGAGGGCGTGATTTTCTCACACTCCTGCACTAGCTCCTAACTCCCAGCTCCCAGCCTTCTTGGCAGTCGTGTAGAACTTTGTGTGGATGGATGAACAGGAGTCGGAGGGGCGTGGCAGGAGGTGGTGTGGAGGAGCTGAGGCCAGTGGCTCCCTCATGGAGACACACACCTGCAGAGCCCAGCTCCGGGCACTGCTTATGGACCCCTTTCTTGCCCACAGCTCCCTTTCTCCTTCCATCATCCTGATACCTGAAGGACCTCAGAAGAATAGATGGTCCGGGGGGGTTAAGAGAGGTTGTGAATCCATCATCAAAGCGGAGCAGTGGCCACCACCGGCTCGCTCCTCTAGAAGCCTGACTGTGTGTCTGGTTCATGCTCACGTTCTCAGCTGGTTCAAGGCTTGGGCTGAGATTTCAGCCAGGCAGCCTGCCTCCCTGCCTGCAATCCCAACGTCTACATCCACTGCTTCCAGACCGAAGGCTGTCCTAGCCCCTCTTTCCTGATACCGTCAGAGAAAGAGTCAGCACACCTGGGGTGCTGGCGGGGACGCAGGGCGCTTTCCACATGGATTTGGCTCTGCCATTGCCCAGCTCCTAAAGCATCTTTGTCACGGATTCATCGTGCCACCTGTGGTCAGAGGGCATGTTCCTCGAGGATGGGGACCGTGTCCCCTCCCATCCTGCACAGCGCTGTGGGGCACTGGGCCTTCCTCAGTTCCCGTGGGCTTCAGAGCAAGGTGCTCAGCAAATTCCCAGAGGGCTCCTGGCCCCTCCCCGTATCCCAGGACAGCAGGTGAGCAGAGCATCCTCTCCCCTCCCTCAGATGAATGTGCCAGGTCTTTCTCTTCACAGCAAACCAGCCCATTCCTGAAGCTCCCTTGCTACAGTTTTATAGACCAAATTCCATGACAGAAGCACCACGGCCAGGGAGATACAACAGACCCCTGTGTTTGCATCATAGTGGTTAGGAGCTCAGATCCTAGACTCAGGCTGTGTGAATCCGAATCCTTACTAGCTAGGGGCTTGGTCTGCCTATTGAAGCCCTCTGTGTCTCAGATTATTCAGCTGGGCATAAAAATAACATACTGGGAGCGTCAAACAACCAAGGACACATAAAGCCCTTGGCACAATGCCTGGCATAGTGTTGGTGCTTACTCCATGTCACTGTGGGCACCCAAGAACACTTGTTGTTGAGTGAGTGGTATGTGAATGAATGAGCGAATTCATGTATGAAAAGGTAGGGCTTGTCACCATCATGGGATTCCCATGGGAAGATTGGTCTCAGAACTTTGGACTTGAGGACTGGGGAGGGATCGAGGAAGCTACCGATGATCTGGGAGGATCAAAATACGAGTGAAATAAGGGATGGCATAAATAGAAGGGTGTTCTAGAAGGATCATGTAGGCAGCAGTGGTGGCTGGAATACACAGAGGAGAGATGAAAAGCAGGGAGGAATTTCAGGCGGCCAGCACATCTTCCAGTTGAGAAGGGAGGAGCTGGGCTACGCCGCTGCAGTTTCAGTGGGTCAGGGAGCGGGGATAAGGCGGCAGTGGAGGGGGAAATCACTCTGGGACATGGTGAGGACCCGAGGGGAGGAGGGAGTGCCTAGGGGCTCAGTCAGCGAGAGGACAGAGCAGCCTGGGAGACACGGGCAAGCCTGGAAGAGCTGATGAATTAGACGTGTGGAGAGGACACACACGGTAGGGAAATGGATTCCATTTTAAATCATTTTTTTAAAGAATTTTATAACAAGCCTAGCTCATTTTCTTATGAGATGGAAATGGTCTCTGTCTTTCCTCCTACCCCCAGAATCGTCTTTCACCCTCTTCATATGCTCTCTAGCTGAGATGAAAAGTGGCTGACTCCCTAATACCCACTTCCAAGCCAGTGGTGGAAGATTCTACTCTTTCTGATGGGAAACATCTGCCATGGAAGTGAATGGATGGCACTCAAATAATACTTTGGATCAAAACACAGGATTTCATGCCTTTCTAATGGTTCAGCCTCAGTTAACACTGATGTTTCCTTTTGGACGTCTTGTATAGCAAGTGGTTTCATAGATTTTTCCCCGTGAGAAAAGTATATAACAAATGGAGCCCTTCTGGGTATTGCTCAGGTGCAGAAGCTCAGATCTTTTTCCTTCTCCCCATTTCCATATCCCTGGCCTCAGCAGCCATCACCTCCTACCCCAGCTCTGGGCTCATCCACGAGAGCCAGCTGCCTGACCTTGCCGAATCTCTGCTCCTGCCCTTCTGATGACCTTCACACTGCAGCCAGTGGTGTCTTCCAAAGCCTATCCCTGGTTATGACAACCCCTGGGTTGACACCTTTTAATAGCTTCCCCATCTTCCGCTATTGACAACCAGACTGTCCCCTTGGCCTTGTACCTATGGTGACCCCTGTCAAATTACAGGCAATTCCCCACCTCCAGGTAAAACCTGGCATCAGCCAGGAATGTCCTTCCCTTCCCCATCCCCAGGTCATGCTTCCTCAACCTTCGGATCTTGGTTGACACTGCCCTTTTTCCATGAAGCCATCCGTGATTCCTTAGATAGATCAAGCCCCTTAGCCTGTCCTTTGGTGCACTCAGCACAGATTTTATTAATTCAGTCTGTGATTCTTAGAATTATGTCAGTCTCCACCCTCTAGCCCTGTGTGGGTTCTCTTGTCTGTTTTTATTCTCTGTGGCAGTCATGGGGCCTGGCACTGGGAAGGTGCTTTGTTAACACGCACAGAACAGAAGGATGTGTTTGGCCCAAAGTGCTGACAACATGTAGGAGACTTTCTGGGGGCCCATCCTGGCCTTCCCCAGAGCTGACTTTTGGGGTGTAAACAGCATAAATGTCATGTGCATTTTCTCCCACAGGCTTTACTAGAAGACAGAGTGTAGGACACAATCTTTCCTTAGATGTGGCCAGCAAAGGTTTGAGCCACAGAGAGAGAAAAGACAAGGGACCAATTCCAAAATTAAATCAGCCACTAGCCTGCCTGTCAACCAGCTTATACTGATTGTTGAGAGATTAAACTTAAGAAAGAAAGATGCTAGCCAAAAAGTGCTTCTTATTTTATATATAAGTTTAAATTTCGGGACATTCACTGTGTGCTGACTTGGGGGGAAGTGGGGTGAGTCAGCACGTTTTTTGTCTCCCAGCTGATTCAACAGAAACAAAACCCCCAAAGCTGCATCCTGGTCTCTCCCCCGACCCCTACGAAAGACAGTAGGAGGCTCTGAGCTCCCTGAAAGGGTTTCTGCTGGAAGGACAGGCTGTCGAGGGCTGCGGGTTTTCTTTAAGTAAATGAAACAGTTCACTCATCTTTACAGCAACGTGGCTGACAGCTCAGAACTGTACTCCAAGGAGCTGGGGGAAGGTGGCTGTTGGACAAAGGGAAAAGTTATTGTTTTTGTAATTATAAAAGTAACATATGCGTATTATTTCTGGAGGTTTGGACGTGCCATTTCACCCAGCCTCCAGCTGCTTCTCCTATTGCATACAGATTCAAAGAGTCCAATGCAGATCAAAATACACTATGAATTTGTGTGTGTGTATGTGTGTGAGTGTGTGTGTGTATGCTCGGTCGTGTTCGACTCTTTGCGACCCCATGGACTGTAGCTCATCACGCTCCTCTGTCCATGGGATTCTCTAGACAAGAATACTGGAGTGGGTTGCTATTTCGTTCTCCAGAGGATCTTCCTGACCCAGTGACTGAATCCCCATCTCTTGCACCTCTTGCATTGGAAGGCGGATTTTTATCACTTGTGTGCCAAGCTATGAGGTTACCTACCTACGAAAGAGTGATTTCTGGTACATTCCATCAAAGGACACAACTTAGGTCAGGGCAGAAGTGAGCCTTCCTTCTATCTCTAAGCCTCTTCTCCCTACCTTGTTCTTACTAGCCAAGGCTGGGGGGACCCATCTTGGGGAGGCTGGGGCTGCAGAAGACCATTGCTTGGAATATTCCTCAGAGGGATGGGCCAGGCTTACCCACCCTTAGCTGAGGGAAGACAGTAAGGCTGGCCTCCTGGCCATTCCAAGGCAGGGACCCTGCCCCTGCCCCAGTCGGCAGGGACCAGAGGTTGCCAGGGCCTGTCCACTCCTGCCCTCCTTGCCCTGAGAAGATGCTTCCATGGGGAGAAGTGAGGGATTAGATGCAGGGGTGAGGTGTTTACCTGTCTGCACAGTTACCTTGTGAAAAGATGAGGAGAAGGAGAAAGGAACTCCCTCTCCACACCCACTACACACAACAGTCATAACAAATAGAAAACTACAGCGTCTCCACCAGACAGAGACAACCACTATCAACATTCCAGCACCTTCGGTCCAGGGTGCTTACTGAGAGGCCTGGATTCACAGTCGCCAGCAAGCCAAGTTCCATATATCCAGCAGTGGATGGGCCCTTGTTTATCAAGTCCCTATTTCTTCTTCTCTCTTATCACATTTTTCCCGAAAAGAGATAAAAAGACCAAAAATGCCTGAGAATAGGGAATGAGTCAGGGAGCTGGAGATATAAAACAAGAAACTATGAAAATTACCTTGGAAGCATATCTTACAGCTGGAGGATGGTCTGTATTCGACCAGCACTTCCACCATCATCTGCCAGCGAGATTTGGAGGACTCCAGCCTATTGTTAAGTATTTCTAGAATCTCTTTTTTTCTGCTTCTAATTGGAACAACAATTTACTCTGTAAGGAAAGCCATCATGTTAACTCTAAAAGCATATTTTAAATGACATTGTCTTAGGAGACAAAAAGAGAGAGAGAGAGAGAAAGTCAGGTGAATGCTCGCCTGTGCATGCTCCACTGCTCAGCTCTTTGGGACCCCATGGACCGTAGCCACAATGGTCCTCTGTCCCTGGGGTTTTCCAGGCAAGAATACCGGCGTGGGTTGCCATTTGCCCCTCCCAAGGGAAGTCAGTGCACCAGCAATTACTTATATCTGAGATGGGCCCTCCTCCTTTGTGGTCCCTACCCTTGTCTTGAGTTTCAGACTCATACACCTGTCTCCCCGCTGAACACCTTCACTTTACTGTCCCACCACAAACTCAACAGGGACAAACCTGTATTCCCTGTGCCCTCCGCCTTCTAAAACCAACAGCTGCTCCTTCAGGATGCCACTGAGAAACCAATTACCCGTCTTAAGCAGGAGGGAGGGCATTGCTGGGGCATCTTTAGTTTTCTTCCCCCCGCCTTGTGTTTTCACTCTGGAATTTTTATTGGACCTAGGTTCTGTTCTCTTTAAAATATTTCAGACTTTTGTCCAACTTTTCTATTATCTCGCATTCCTGAAGGTGCTAATTCTCTCCTTTCCCTTGTCACTTACTAATTTTTTTTGCTAATTGTGTGTTCTGTCATTTTGACTTTGGGTTATCTTTAATAATATTCTTCTTCCTTTTTGTTTTTGACATGGGAACCTTATGTAATCTGGCTGTAGAAATACCCCTTGGTTCAGTTCAGTCACTCAGTTGTGTCCAACTCTTTATGACCCCATGGACTGCAGCACTCCAGGCCTCCCTGTCTTTCACCATCTCCTGGAATCTGCTCAAACTCATGTCCATTGAGTCAGTGATGCCATCCAACCATCCCATCCTGTCATCCCCTTCTCCTGCCTTAAATCTTTCCCAGCATCAGGGTCTTTTTCAATGAGTCAGTTCTTTGCATCAGGTGGCCAAAGTATTGGAATTTCAACTTCAGTATCAGTCCTTCCAATGAATATTCAGGACTGATTTCCTTGAGGATTGACTGGTTGGATCTCCTTGCAGTCCAAGGGACTCTCAAGAATCTTCCCCAACACTACAGTTCAAAAGCATCAATTCTTCAGTGCTCAGCTTTCTTTATAGTTCAACTCTCACATCCATACATGACTACTGGAAAAACCCATAGCTTTGACTAGACAGACCTTTGTCGGCAAAGTAATGTCTCTGCTTTTTAATATGCTGTCTAGGTTGGTCACAGAAATATCCCTAGAGAACTATTTTCAGTTGGCTTCAGCTTGGCCCCAGGGGATGCAGCACAGCTGGCCTGGGACCACTTCTGAGGTCAATACACTGAATGGGAGTCCACCCTGTTTCAAATGTACACTTTATGAGGCCAGCTGGGCTTTTACTTTCTCTATTTTTTATGAAATCGTGTTCACTCCAGGACACCTGGAGACAATTCTCTCTGTTTCCCCTTCTCTGGACTGGGGTTTTCCTTGTCCTTTTTTTTTTTTTTTACAGAGGAAGCACTTCTCTGGGGGCCTAACTTTTGTGGGGTTCTCAGTGCTTCTCTGATGACTCAGTGGCTAAAGAATCCACTTGCAATGCAGGAGACAGAGGAGACGCGGGTTCGATCCCTGGTTCGGGAAGATTCCCTGGAGTAGGAAATGGCAACTCCCTCCAGTATTCTTGCCTGGAAAAGAGCCATGGGCAGAGGAGCCTGGTGGGCTACAGTCCATGGGGTCACAAAGAGTTGAACACGACTGAGGGACTGACACTTCCACTTTCGATTGCAGATGCCCACCTCTCTTTTCCCAACCCCCAAGCACTGAAGCATTGGGTCCTGAATAGCCCGTTGGGGTCCCATGACCTCAGTTCACCAGTCCAGTGCTCTGAGCTTACATCCCTGCTTTATTTCTTTTTTATTTCTTTTCTTTCTTTTTTCTTAACTTTTTATTTTTCACTCTAGTATAGCTGATTAACAATGTGATAGTTTCAGATGGACAGCAAAGGGATTTAACCATACATACACCTGTATCCAATTCCCCCCAGACTCCCCTCATTCCCAGAGATTTATCTGACTCTCTCAAGCTTGTTCAGGCATGAATAAAAATTCTTATATGCTTTGTTTTTAACCCAAGATTTTCAGGTGCTTTCTTTGGGCATCAGTTCAATCTGTATACTCCTGGAAATCTGAAGGTAACAGTTTGGAAGTGCCAAACACGTGATAAAGAAAAGTGTTGGCATAATGCGGAGAAGGGAGAATTTGCTGCCTACGATGGAAAGCAGTGTGTGTGTGTGTGTGTGTGTGTGTGTGTTAGTCACTCAGTCGTGTCTGACTCTGTGACCCTATGGATTGCAGCCCACCAGGTTCCTCTGTCCATGGAATTCTCCAGGCAAGAATACTGGAGCCGGTTGCCATGTCCTCCTCCAGGGGATCGTCTCGATTCAGGGATAGACCCACGTCTCCTGCATTGCAGGCAGATTCTTTACCATCTGAGACACCAGTTCAGTTCAGTTCAGTTGCTCAGTCGTGTCCGATCTTTGTGACCCTATGAACTGCAGCATGCCAGGCCTCTCTATCTATCACCGACTCCCGGAGTTCACCCAAATCCATGTCCATCGAGTTGGTAATGCCATCCAGCCATCTCATCCTCTCTTGTTCCCTTCCCCTCCTGCCTTCAATCTTTCCCAGCATCAGGGTCTTTTCAAATGAGTCAGCTCTTCGCATCAGGTGGCCAAAGTATTGGAGCTTCGGCTTCAACACCAGTCCTTCTAATGAACACCCAGGCCTGACCGCCCAGGGAGCCCTCAAATTACTCTTTATAAAACAAACACCCACAGCTCCTGAAAACACGCAACCGTCAGTCTTCAGAGGCAACAACTCTCTTTAATGCCCACATTCACACCTGGGGCTGAGCACAATAGACATTTCTTACAGGAATAAACAAAATTAACACCCTAAGTTACACAGAAAACCTCAGATATCAGAAAAGCCAAGAGCTGATAAATGTCGCATACCAGTAACAACCAAGATACAGTATCATAGCGATACGGCAGCTACATTTATGACAGGTTAAGCAGAGTCAGTTTTCCTTTAAATTTCTTTAAGGGTCTTGCAAGTTTAACACTGCCAAGTTCAGCCCAGGGATGACAGCTTCCTGAATCAACTCTCATTTGGGCTCGGTTTCTGGGAAGGATTTGCCTGGCTTAGCATCCCATTGTTATTAGCAGGTGGATTCAATGTCAGTCTGCAATAGAACGATACCTTCAAGGACTGCCCTGGCACATACCTGGCCAAAGCCAAGGTTTTCTGGAGTTACATTGGAATGGCCAAGCAGTAAGCAATGCCCAAGCTCTTCCGGGGTCTAACAGAAGGATCCGGGCATGTGACTTCGCTGAGGATAAAACAGCTACGGAGTTTAAGCACAGATCTGATTGCATAGTATCATGGCGGTCCAAGCAGGACTTACTGTGTAATTTCGGATGAGAGAGATGTCTGTGCCATCCTGTAGATAGTGGGTTTCCGTGAAACTGCTGGCGATGAGACCTCTGTGGAAAAATAAAAACCACATAAACGTGAGTGTAGCTTTGCATTGACATGTTGCTCGTATCTAGGCTGGATGGTGGCAAGGGTCCAACTCCCTCCTCACTGTACAGATGACCCCATGAGGCTCCCTTGGGCCTTCAACCTATTCAGGGTATCCAGAGGAGAGCCAGGAGACTCAGCATGCGCTCTGAACAGCAGCCCCTATGGTACACGTGGTGCCCTCCTCACCCCTCCCATCTCAGTCCTCCAACACAGGAAGGTGTGTGTACACACGTGCACATGCACACAAGTGCCCTCACAATTGCAGCACTCTTTTATGAACAGCACATGTAGATTTTTTTGAGCGATGAAAATTCTTAGGATTTACTCTCTTAATAACTTACACATATAACATACAGCAGTATTCATTATAGCTGGCAGAAACTCAGAAGAGGCCCACCCTTCTAAAGACACATGGCCCCGCTATCTAGAATCAGCAGCTAAGCTTCCCACCGGAAACATAACTTTGGATCCACAATATTGGCCCGCTAATTCTCCCACAGGTGAGGGAGCCAGCTGTCAATATTAAAATGTCAAAGAAGTGCTTCAAACCATGATGAAGTGTTAGAAAGAGTGCTATAGGCAGGGGGGAAAATGACTTTGGTCATACTGAAATACTGAATTTCTAAGATGAATTGGTAAAGGAGCAAAAACCTCTAACGAAAACGGCCTGCAATCTACTAGACCTTCACTGAGGGCAGCAAAGCCTGAGCTTGCTTAGGTTTCAAACTATTCTGTGCTTTCTTCTGTCATATGGCATTCTGTCCTTCTCAACATCACCGCCACAAGTATTTCCTGTGCACCTACTATGTGCTGGGCACACTGCCCAGTGAGGTGATGGACAGAGCACAGTACCGGGCAGGGAGGGCTGTCACAGAGGCAGGAGCAGAGTCTTCCTGGTTGAACAGATGCACAGAAGGTGGAGTGTAGGGAAGGAGAAGGCTTTACAGAGAGCAGAGGAGGAGTCTGCAGGCAAAACTGGGCTGGGAGGAGAAGGGGGTTCCAGGCAGAGGATGGCAAGGCCAGGAGACCCGAGGGTCTGGAATCTGGGTAGTCAGGTTGGTGGGAGGCAGGGCAAAGCTCTCAGCACCTCTGCATTGTATCAGTCTGGGCAGTAATGAGCTGTTGTTGTGAGGTTGTTATGTCATGTCCAACTCTAATTGCAGTTGGTGATGGACAGGGAAGCCTACAGTCCATGGGGTTGCAAAGAGTTGGACACGACTGAGCAACTGAACTGAACCGAGGCTTCCCTGTCCTTCCAGAGCTTGCTCAAACTCATGTCCATTGAGTCGGTGATGCCAGGCAACCATCTCATCCTCTGTTGCCCCCTTTTCCTTCTCATGAATGGAGTGTTTTAAACACTGGACTCTGCAGGAGGTGAGGACACAGTGACGATGCTGTCCAACCCCCCTGTCCAGGGAATGTATGTCACACTGCTCAGTTCTTCCGGGGTCACTCCACCCCCAGCCCCACGACGAACCTGGGACCCAAGCGAACCCATCTCTAGTCTTGCCTGCAGCCTGCCTGGAGCTGGGGAATCTGGAGAAGCAGACTTTCCTCTTTGCTCTCAGAGCTTCACACAAATGCACTCAAGGCTTCCTCCAGCCTGCGCCCTGGGTGCAGGAGGACACAGCCCCAGGAACACCCAGCCGTCACCAGCTCTGACACAGAACAAAAGGGGTAGTCTTCCAAGTGCCTTGGGGGTCCACTTGGCCTCTCCTTCTCCTCAATCAACCCGTCTTTTGCTTCAGCTGGTTCAGGTTGGGCTTTACAACCAAAGTCCTGATCAATGTTGTTGTTGTTTAGTAGCTAACTCATCTCCGACTCTTTTGTGATCCCATGGACTGTAGCCCACGAGGCTCCTCTGTCCACAGGATTCTCCAGGCAAGAATATGGGAAGGGTTGCTATTTCCTTCTCCAAGTGATCTTCCCGACCCAGAGACTGAATCCGTGTCTCCTGCACTGGCAGGCGGATTCTTTACCGCCAAGCCACCAGGGAAGCCTGCCCTGATCAATACGGGAGAAATCAAAGCTGCAATGCTGCAAATGCAACAGATGAGAGAGAGCGTCCTCTTACAAAGTGAGAGCTCTTCAGACTCTCCAGCCAAGTCCAGAAGTAAGAATCCTCTCCCACTTTTATGCGGGTTTCAATCTCTTTGGGACATGCCTGGTTTAAATCAGCCGGACCTTCACTGTGGGTCAGAGATGTGCTCTACTTAACAGNGTGAGAGCTCTTCAGACTCTCCAGCCAAGTCCAGAAGTAAGAATCCTCTCCCACTTTTATGCGGGTTTCAATCTCTTTGGGACATGCCTGGTTTAAATCAGCCGGACCTTCACTGTGGGTCAGAGATGTGCTCTACTTAACAGTAAGCCTTTGAGAAGAACATGCTAGGAATAGAAAACGCTGACCGTTTCTCACACTCACTGACAAAGCTCGTGCACGCTCTGCACCCTTACTCGTCCCTCTGCTCAGGAGGAGATCAGCCTCGGTGGAGGAGCCTAACCTCCCTTCTGGCTTCTGGTCTCAAGTCTGCATCTTCTCAGCATCCTCCTCTGAGCTGTCACAGGATCCCCAGGGTGGGCTGGCTGCCTGCAGCCCTGCCTGGAGGGTCAGGGGCAGAGGAAGGAGAGTGGCAGGGGAGGTGTTGGGAGTCTGGGGAAGGAGCTGGTGGTCTTCCTTCATGTGGCCAGAGTTCCAGGGATGGGTGGGAGGTTGGTGACCTTGATGGGGCAGCTGGGGGTTGGGGGGGTGCGTGGGCCGAGGGCATGGCGACAGGGGAGGTCACAGAAACTTTCCTGGGGTAGTTCTAAAGGGAACCAGAGAGAGGACGGATGATCTAAAGAGACAGGATGCAGAAATGTGGGCAGAGAGGGGCAGGTGGCCAGTGGCTAGAGCACAGGTGTCAGCAAGGACAGAGCCTTCGCCTGTGCGAGATGGGACCTGTAACAGCCTAGAGGTCTTGGTGACGGAGGGGGCTTGGTCAGCTTCAAGACGGCAGAGGAAGGAGAAAAAGAAAAATTTAATATACTGGAAACTATATTATTATGACTTATATGCTTTACTATTCAATAATCATTTTGCAGTATGCATCTCTCATTCATAATTGAGTAACTGTTTCTAACAATGCTGGATGGCCTCTTTTTGGACAAGGGCTTCCCAGGTGGCTCAGTGGTAAAAAATCCACCTGTGACGTAGGAGATGCAGGTTCGATCCCTGGGTCTGGAAGATCCCCTGGAGAAGGAAATGGCAACCCACTCCAGTATTCTTGGCTGGGAAAGCCCACGGACAGAGGAGCCTGGAGTTGCAAAGAGTCGGACACGACTGAGCAGCTAAACCATCACCATCACCTTTTGGACAAATCAAGGTATATGAATACCTAATGCTAAGAACTCCTGGAGAAAGCAATGGCAACCCACTCCAGTATTCTTGCTTGGAATATCTCATGGATGGAGGAGCCTGGTAGGCTACAGTCCGTGAGGTTGCAAAGAGTCGGACATGACTGAGCGACTTCAGTTTCTAATGCTAAGAAGAGTAACAGAGAGAGGAGGAATTTGTAGAGCCAGGAGAGAATTTCAAGGCTTTCCAGCTGAAAGATGGTGTCCAAGGAGATCGTTCCCTTCATGTGGAAGAAATGCAGAAAATCTGTCTAGAAAGCCGGGGGTTGGAGAAAATGAGTTTCGGGTCAATGGCAGTCAGCAAACTGGTGGATAAGAAGAATGTGGGGGTTTAACAACAGTATAGTGAATGATGAGGTTTTAAAATGTGACTTAGTCCCGTAATACAAAGATGCATGAGTATTTCTGCCTAAAGACTCACTGTTTTTTCATTGTATCCAAGTGCCACTTAAAGAGAAACACAAGAACCATCACATTTTGAGTCTAGCAGGTTCCTAAGTCCTCTCCTGTCTCCTTGTATTGACGGAGGGGGAAATGGGGGTGGTCTGAGCATGTCCCCCTATAGCTAAGACACTGAGGGACATGACCCTTTTTGAGTAGAGTCTGAAAGGGGAATGTGGGCTTGCAGCTCAGACACACCAACACCACTGTGAATATCGTGTCTTCCCTGGCACAGCCCGGGGAGAATAGAGGCTTGGACTCTCCTGCAGCGACCCGGGCGTGGAGAGCTCAGAAAACCCAGCGCTTTCTCCAGCCTCAGTTTCCCTTAAGGGATAAGGACATGAGACAGGAGAGAAGCCAGATGGCCTGGCCGCCGAGGCTGAGGCTCATCCTCTGGGCCCGGGAACTGGGGGTCCGTGGCCCACACACCGTGTATCAGAACCCACCCCTCTCTGCTCTGATATTGTCTCAGTGCCAGACGGTCCAGCCCCCAGCCCCCAGGTGGCGAGGTGCCCAGGGCAGCGACATGGTCCTGGTCCCACTTGGGGGGGTCACACCACTGCCCTGTGGGGAACCCTCGAGTGGCTCCCGCCTGCCTGGGATGCAATCCCAAAGCTTTCCACGGCCTCCCAGCTACTCACAACCTCACCTTCCCAGTGCATCACACTTGTCTTCCCTGTGGCTCATTCTCCCCCAGCCAGCATGCCTTCTGCCTCTTTCTAGAACATTCTATACCCTCTCCCACTTAGGGCCCTTGCATTTTCTCTGCCATGCGCCTGGAACATTCTCCACCTGGCTCTTTACGGGGCTGGCTGCCTTCTGTCCTACAGGTATGAGTTTAACCATCTTTGCAGATGGCCCTTTTCAGATCATCTTATCTAGAGTAGGCTCCACCACCCATATTCCCCACATCACAGAACTCCTTCACTTTCCTATCTTGTTGATTCATCTGTTTATTTATTTGCCTATATTCCCTCAAGAATTTAAGCCACCAGAAGGCTCTTTGCTCTTTGTGGCCCCAACCCCAGCCCAGGCACTGTGCTAAGCCCTTTATGTGAACCAGTGAAGTTGCTCAGTCATGTCCGACTCTTTGCAACCCCATGGACTGTAGCCTACCAGACTCCTCCATCCATGGAGTTTTCCAGGCAAGAGTACTGGAGTGGGTTGCCATTTCCTTCTCCAGGGGAATTTTCCCGACCTACGGATCGGACCTAGGTCTCCCGCATTACAGGCAGACACTTTACCATCTGAACCACCAGGGAAGCCCCTAGGCACTATTTTTATCTCAATTTAAACAAGGATGTCAAGAGACAGGGAGGCTAGCTGACCTGCTAAGGTCACACCGCACAGGGCAGTGTCCAGATGCTCTTGCCTCAGAACCTGCTCTCTTAACCTTCGTGTGGCGCTGCCTTTCCCAGCTGGTCAGGAGATAATTGCCGAGCACCTGTTGCACATGCTGTGCCAAGTGCTGGCTGAATACACGCTGAGCAGAATAATGGATGGATGGAAGCGGGGACAGATGTGTGGATGACTGGATCCGAGGGGAACGCTGAAGGCACGTTCTCTTTCTGTCTAAGGTCGTCCCTTCCCAGGTGGCCCTACTGGTAAAGAATATGCCTACTAATGCAGGAGACATAAGAGATGTGGGTTCGATTCCTGGGTTGTGAAGATCCCCTGGAGGAGGGCATGGCAACCCACTCCAGTATTCTTGCCTGGAAAATTCCCTGGAGAGGAGCCTGGTGGGCTATAGTCCATGGGGTTGCCAAGTGTCAGACATGACATCCCCTCCCAACCCCAGTAACACCTGACTCTCATCCCTCTTAGGTACCGTGACCCACCAAGGAGCCACGAAGAAACTGGGAAATCACTCGGGTGAAGCTTTCTGAGACGCATGTTTAATTTAAAAGGGGCTGGAAGTCCAACGTCCCTGGAGAAAGCCAAGAGGAGTGGATGGACAGTGGCCATACTGGAAATGTGATAGCAATGCGCCCGGTTCCCTTAGATTTCCCCAAGGAGAAAATCCAATTAGATGGATTCTGGATGTCAGCAAATGGAGACAGAAGGTGAATGCATAATTTCATGAGAACGTTCTTTTTCTCTGCTTATTAGATTAGCTGAGCTAACGAGGCATTCTGTTCCTCTGTACACCGGAAAATAAAATGCCAGGAGTTGATTTTGCTGTTTTCCATTTGTTTTGTTGTTACAAGTGGCACCTCAATATTCTCTCATTTAACCAACATTTACTGTGCTGGACACTTGGCATAAGACCCCAAGAGCTCACCATCGGATGGAGAACAGACCCAAAAAGTGGCCAGAGCCCCATGATAGAGATACCCCCGAAGCATTGTGGGAATTCAAGGAAAGGCTTCCAACCCAGGGCGAGGTGGTACCCAAGTGAGTCATGGGAGATGGCGAAGAAGGAGTCAGGTTGAGAGGAGTTAGTGAGGTGGGAAGGATGAAAAGAGAATATTCCCGATAAAGTTACTGCACCCTCAAAGGCAGGGAGGCCTGGAGGGCAGGGAAACAGCATGCCGGTGGGGGCTGGGCGCAGGGGGCAAGACTCAAAGGAATCCCAAGCTGTGGAGGTGCAGAGTGTGAGATAAGGAGTTGTGCTGTTCAGATCAGCAGGTTGGGAACAAGTGTCACTGACCTCATGCCATGCAAAGCATGCATGCGTGCAAGGTCACTTCAGTCACGTCTGACTCTCTGCGTCCCCGTGGACTATAGCCCACCAGGCTCCTCTGTCCATGGGATTCTCCAGGCAAGAGTACTGGAGTGAGTTGCCATGCCCTCCCCCAGGGGATCTTCCTGACCTAGGGATCGAACCTGCGTCTCTTACGTCTCTTGCATTGGCAGGCAGGTTCTTTACCACTAGCACCACCTGGGAAGCCCCCCACTATGCACTAAGGAACCATTAAATGAGGCAGAGATCTGAGCAGATACAAGCTTTGGAGCTAAAGGCCACTCTGATAGTTGTTTAAGTAGAACTCTGAGGGGGAAGAGGCCACCAGGCACAGGAAGGTTAACTAAGAGGCTGGTGGGAATCTCTGAGCAAAGAGGGGCCAGACCAGGACAGGAGCCTTTGGGGTGGGAAATCCAGGAGACAGGCAGAATTAGGAACCTCAGTTGTCAGCTGAGACGGGTGAGTCCCAAGGGAGGAAAAGGAGAGGATGAATTCAGCCTTGAGCCTGTGTTGAGTACAAGGGGCCTGAGGTCAGTCTCCTGTATCTTCCAGTTAGCAGCTGACTCTGAGAGCCTCAGGTGCAGGAAGTAGCTTGGAGTGAAGACGGAGAGGCAGACCCCCAGGCAGCACACGCTTGCTTTATATGAGGACAAGTAAAATCTCGCCCTTTCCAGCTAAGTACCGTGTTTTCTGATGTCAGAGTCTTTGGTGGTGGATAGGGCTGAAAAATGATCATTTAGTATTTACAGTAAAAGGTTATGATGTAGATACATACGCTATGATTTTATACATACCTCCTTTTAAAATTTGTTGCATTTCTGAAATGATTTCTGTATTGAAATAAAAACCATTACTCCCAAATTGCTTTTTGGGGGGATCAATATTGGAAATGATCCTACTCTAAATTGACCATTATATAATTTAGCTACACCGTTTAAATGAGATGGATTTCACCAAAATGACATAGTTTATTCCCCAAAGCATAGGAAAGCAGGAAGAAACACCTCCTCACTTTTCCCTCCGTGACGGGGGCTCTTTCTGTAGCCCCCCCACTTGGAGTGAGTTAACCTCTCCCTTGCATTCAGCCAGCATTCTGCTGCAGGATTTTCCCTGTTCTATTCTGTTTCCTGTTGACTTGTCTTCTCCCATACTGAGTTAAGGGACAAAAGCTACATTCCCAAGCCTAGCATAATGCCTCGTTGTTTTCGTTTAGTTGCTTTTTAGTTGTTTAGCTGTTGTTGTTTAGTTGTTTAAGCCATGTCCAATTCTTTTGTGACCCCATGGACTGTAACCCGCCAGGCTCCTCTATCCATGAGATTTCCCAGGCAAGAATACTGGAGTGGGTTGCCATTTCCTCCTCCAGGGGATCTTCCCAATCCAGGGATTGAACCCATGTCTCCTGCATTGGCAGGTGGGTTCTTTACCACAGAAGCACCAGGGAAGTCCAATATAATGCAAAAACTTAGTCAATAAATCTCTCTCTTTAGTCGCTAAGTCATGTCCGACTCTTGGGACCCCATGGACTGTAGCCTGCCAGGCTCCTCTGTCCATGGGATTCTCCAGAATCCCAGAATCCCAGAATTTTTAAGAATACGGGAGTGGGTTTAGAGGGCACAAACAGAATCGCTATCACAGAAAATACGTGAAGGGCTGACTCATTGGAAAAGACCCTGATGCTGGGAAAGACTGAAGGCAGGAGGAGAAGGGGATGACAGAGGATGAGATGGCTGGATGGCATCACTGACTTGATGGACATGAGTTTGGGTGAACTCTGAGAGTTGGTGATGGATAGGGAAGCCTCGTGTGCTGCAGTCCATGGGGCTGCAAAGAGTCGGACATGACTGAGCGACTGAACTGAACTGATCACAGAAAAGCAACCCAGTTTGGACAGAATGTAGTCAAACTAATTGGATCAGGAAAAGAATAAAATAAATGTCTTTCTTTTTTATTTCTTACTTCTTTTTTGAAAGAAGTTCGAAAATGTTATCACGGACCATGGAGGGGGCATGCGGGGTGGGAACGATCACATTCCCTTCCTTGTTATTTCAAGGGTTCCAAACGCTGTCAGGCCATCAGGACCCACCCTGACAACTTGACATCAATGTTAGAACTGCTTAAATGTCAGAAACAGGGAAAGGAGAGGTTAGAAATTGGCATCGATTACTCTGAATACGAAAATCTCATTGATGACATGTCATCTATTTCCTGTTATTTCTTTGAAGATGATGCGAACGGTGTGTGGGTTTAATTATTCTATGCAGCATATTCAAGCCAAAGCATCATAAGACAGCGCTTGTTTGTCAATGAACACCAGAAGGCACTTCAGTCACTTTCTGCAAGGAAATCACACCAACACTGGAGGCTTCAGTGATCTTCCTAGTGAAACCCATTTGGTATTCAAAGGATCCAGTCCAGTTTTCTCCTGAAGATTTATTCCACCGCAAGTTATTATTCCACAAATTGCAAAATCATTCATATATAAAGTTGGGTAATGGTTTTCTTTTATGAGAATTTGGAAATACAGCTCCAAAGACTTTCACGTGGCTTGGAGCATTAACAAAATGCATCGTACAATAAAAATCATAATTAAAACTCACGATCAGGGTTTTCTGAATTACTAAAAAGAATATCTTTTATTGAAAAATTACCTATTCCTCAACCAGAGCTAAAGTAAATACAGAGAAAAGATTGAGGAAAAAAGCCAGTAGGTATTCAGATAGGATTCTGGATTCTTCTACATCCTGGAAGAACTTGCTCTGGTTTTTAGTAAACAGTCTATCTAGATGGGCTGGAATCATGGGGCTCAAGGCTGATGTCATTAGATCTTATGGACGATTTTTAAAACAACTTAAAAAAAAAAATCCTTTGGCATGTGGGATCTTAGTTCCCTGAGTAGGGATTGAACCTGTGCCCGTTGCATTGGCAGCCTGAAGCTCTAGCCACTGGACCACCAGAGAAGTCCCCTCTGGATGATTTTCTGGCAAGATCAGACCACCGAACAATTCTCTCTAAAGACAGCACATTGAGGTAAGAAATAACAGGAGGAAACTGAGACTAAGGGAAAGACTCAGAGACCTGGCATTTACCACACCTGAGCTTTGCCTGAATTTCTTTTGGGATGTAATCTTTGTACATATTTATGATTTTTGTTTTCCTTATGGGAAGAGTTAAATAACGTATGCTCTGGCTTCATGATTTAGGGCTGAAGCAAGGTACCCCCACCACCATTATCCACGTCCTGTTATCTTCATCAGCGTGTACATCTCCCTCCTAACGCTGCTGTTTGCTGGCTCACAGTGTACCGGGTGGCAGGGCACCTGCTTGTCAAGCGTACTTTCTTACTTTTCTTGGCAGAGACCTGGTGGTATAGGGACCACTATCAACTGCCTAGCAAGGAAGAGGAAAACACTCACAGAGCGTAACGACTTGTCCAAAGCCACACAGCCATGCCTGTAGAGACTGAACTTGACTCTGTTTGGCTCCAAAGCCACCCTCATGCTAACCACTGGCCATGACTGCCTTGCCAGGAAGACATAATTCTGACAGCCTGAAAAACAAGCAGCAGCAAATTATATTCCCTCTTTTTCTGAAATCATGTTTTCCACAGTGCTAAATGGGGCTTATCCTGTTTCACTTAGCACTCAATTCAATTTAGCTATAAACGTCAAATTATTTTTGGTTACAATTTTGGCATTTGGGATCCTAACGATTTAGAACTGTACATCTGTATGAACAGTGAAGCATTTATATAAGGTTTTCTTTTGTTATTTTTCATTTGCTAAGAGACTCAAAATGATCAAAACAATTTTTTTTCCCCTGGAATTAAAAAAGAAAAGTTTCCTCTCTCCAGCTCTCTCTCATTTAGTTTCACAAACGATAATAAGTAAAACTGTTGATACAGCATTTTAGAAACTGTAGGGGACAATTAGACTTTCTGCAAAATAATTTCATATTAAACTGCGTCTCATTTTAAGTCACAAGTACACAGGATTTTGGGTCCAGTTCTGTGACACTGATGCTAAAGTGTTCACGTTGCCATCCATGATATTTACAACTACTCAGAAGACCCTCTCCACTTCTGAAGTGAATAAATCACATGTGCCACTGTGGAGAGTTGCAGACTCAGTAGAAATCTCTTTAAGAACAGCAGGACTGATTTGCCAACTGTGTTTTCCAGCTGGAACATGAAAGCAGGTGAAAAATGGTGGGTTCCTGTCGTTACAACTCCACAGCTGGCATTGTACATGGGCCTAAAGCTTTTAGGGCTGCTTGCCCTGCTTTTAAATGACCACCTGCAGCTCAGAAGTCTTTGGACTGTGGGCTTACAACTGTTCTTTTTTTTTTTTTGGCTACACCATCTAGCTTGCGAGATCTTAGTTCCCTGACCAAGGACTGAACCTGGGCCCATGGCAGTGAAGTGCTGAGCCCTAACTACTGGACCCCCAGGGAATTCCCTGTTTTAGGCTGTTCTTGATGTGATAAGCCTGTCTGCATAATATGAGATTTGTCGAGCTTAATTAACACACTTTTTAGAAATATGGGGATGTAAAACAGGAAAAGTTGAAAATTAAGTAAACTATTATTTTCACAGGTAAATAAAGCCCACATCCACTTTTCTCAGAAAGGACTGTAAGAATAGATTCTATAGCTTCCATTTCACTCTTCACCATCACTGCCAACATAGGTAAACAGCTGTTCTTTTTAAGCTTAAGAATTTGCTTCTTCCTTTTGAAAAATACCAGTTGGCTGTAACAGCAGCAGCAGAAGCTTGCATTTGATTGAACGCTTATGAAGCAAAGGTCCTTTATAGGAATTGTTTTATTTAACTTTGACAACAGTTATAGTCAGTAGGTGTCTGTTGAGATGAGGAACCTAGGCTCAGAGAGCTTCAGTGACTTACCTATGGTGGCTCAGTTACTATCATGAAGGTGGTCTAACTTCACCATCCAAGCTCTTCCCTACACTTAATACAATTTCTCCTCTCCCCTCATCTTACATTTGCCCTTGCTGCTCATCTCCTCTTAAATGGACACTATATTTAATGTGCCAATACTTGACTTTGAAAACAATTAGAGAGAAATTATAGCTTGGATCAGGTGGGTCTTTCCATTTCCCATTTATTGCCATGGCTTTGAAATGGAATGGAGTGCTTAGGACTGATCTGAACCAGGGTTCTGTTCACCTCTAGTCTGAGGAACAATCGTCACCTAACTGTGGTGACTTATGTGTACTGGCGTACTGAAGGTTGACACTATTCCATAGAGAGGTGGATGGAGATTTCAGTAGCACAGGTGAATGGAGAATTGAGCCCATTTATGTTGCTTACTGGTGCTATCACTTGAAAATAATCAAGTAGGTTTGACACCAAAAGCCAAGTCAGCTTTACTCATTTCCTCACTGCCCCTTTTTCCCTGAATGAAGGTGGCATTTATGAGCCGCTACTCGCCAACTCCCTATGGTCTGCAATGCGCAGAGACGATGTTCACAAGAACAGCGTGAGCTTGGCATTCTGGCTACTTCATGGATGTAGAAATTGAGGCTCAGAGGTGTTAAGACATTTGTCCAGGGTCACAGAGCTACTAGTGAAAAGAGGCTGAGGTTGTTAGATGGTAACATACCTTACACCCAGCCCAGGGCCATCGCTTAAGGGTTAGGGTTAGGGTTAGGGTTAGGGTTAGGGTTAGGGTTAGGGTTAGGGTTAGGTACATGGACATAAAGGCTGCCCTCTCCTCCAGCAAAATTATTGGTTGGTCATTTGAAGGAATGCTTTTACCCAACTGAATAACTGAATGGAGGGCACAAGGTGGGTGAAGCTGAGAGAAGAGTCCCCCGCTGGGGTCAGTACTAAAGGGTTGGCGTGGGGTCTTCCTTAATCACTTTTGAGGCTCCAGCCTCTGGGCCAGTTCCTGCTCCCAAAAGGCTTTCAGTCAATATCTTAGGACAAACTTAGGCGGATATATTTTCAAGTAATAAAAAAAAAAAATGACAGTAGACAAATCTACCTTCAAAATACATCTCTGAAAGCAGGATCACCATAGTGGTTGAGAGCAAATCTGGCTCCACCATTTTCTTCCCTGGTGACCTTGAGCAGAAAGTTTGACCTGGTTGTATTGCCGTTTCCTCATCTAAAAAGGGAAGAGGGACTCCCTGGTGCTCCAGTTCTTAAGACTCTGTGCTTCCACTGGAGGAGGGACAGGTTTGACCCCTGGTCGGGAAACTAAGATCTTGCATGCTGTGCAATGTGGCCAAAAAAATAAATAAAACAGGGATAATAGGATCTTCTCATAGGGTTTCTGTGAAGATAATATACATTAAACACTTATAAACATGTTCTCAAAGAACACGAGCAATTTTTTTTATTAAACCTGTCGGCTTCCACCTGCCTTACCTCCCATCTTCCTGGTCCATCACCATCTCCCTCACCTGCCCTTCTGGGAAGGCCTGTATGCCAGCCTCCTGCTTTTGCTCCTACCCTGCTCCCATCCAGTGTTGGCCAAAGTGAGCCAGAGTGTCAGGTTTTTAAAAGCAAAAAAATCAGACCTCATCACTCTGTCACTTAAAACCACACACGCCACTTCTTCCAGAACCCAGAATCAATTTCAACTTCCATAGCGTGGACTGGCCCCTACACGCCCTCACCCCTCCAGGTCCAGCTGACTTCACTTCTTTCCTTCTTACCTTGGTCTGAAACGTTCTTCCCTCTTTCTCTGCTGGGCCAGCAACTAGTGGCCCTCACCCTAAGCGGCGCTTTCTGGAGCAGGGTTCCCGGCCTGACCCTTCCTATATCTGGTCTCCTCTGTCCCCCCACACCCCCCCAACCCCCGGGCAGGATCTCACTCTGATTCTGTGCTCATCACATTTATTGCTTATTTGCTCTGTGAGCTGTTTGAGGCATGTATCCCCCATTAGGGAAGGGGCCTCATCCATCTTGGCTCAGATGGTAGAGAACCCGCCTGCAATGCAGGAGACCTGAGTTCGATCCTGGGGTCTGGAAGATTCCTTGGAGAAGGAAATGGCAACACAATCCAGTATTCTTGGCTGGAAAACTCCACGGAAGGAGGAGTCTGGTGAGCTACAGTCCATGGGGTCGCAAAGAGTCAGACACGACTGAGTGACTTACGCAGCAGCACTCAGGCCGTCTGATGCCCTCTGTATGCTCAGCCCTGGATTTGGGCTTGGAACCCAGTTATTGTTGTATAGCTGCTCAGTCGTGTCTGACTCCTTGTGACCCTGTGGCCTGCAGCACACTAGGCTTCCCAGTAGGTGCTCAATAAGGCACTTTTGGAAGGAATGTAAATATCAAGAATGAGAAAAATACATTGGAGGCACTCAGAAACAATATTGAGTCATTACTGAACTGCTGCTCTTTGGGGGTATGAGAAAGTGTTTCTTCCTGCTTCAAAAAACAAGAACCAAAGACCACTACCACCACCACTCAAAACACACACACACACACACTCTCTCTCTCACTGATAAAAGATACTTTGACCCTTAAACGTTCTGCCACCTAGCACAGATCTGGCCTTTGCTTCACACTGTGGAACAAAGAAAATACTTAATTTATTTTTTTCCAAAGAGCATTTTCTCAATTTCCAGCTTTAAAAAAAGTCTAGTCAGATTATTCAGAACCACCAATGAAAACTCCCTTAAATCGATGGGCATACAACTTTAAACCTGAGAAGCAAGATCACCAGTCTGCCTGGACCCCCAAAGCAGCCAATACTTGAGGGTCTGTGGGAGTTACTTTGCTGAAGTCCAGCCAGGCTGCAGGTCTGATGACCTGGGAACCTGCTCTACAGAAATCTGGATGCTGTTCAGCCTGTTTTCCTCACCCACATCACTCAAGGAGGAACTTTATTAATTGGTGCTTTGGGGCAAAAGAGGGGATGTTCTTGGCCTCGGGATGTTCTGGCGGAAGCCAGCCCGCCAGCTCCCAGGCAGACCTGCCGAGCAGCCAGCTGGGCTCACTTCAACACTGACCTGCACTGAACCAAACTCACAGAGTATATGTTCAATCCAATGTGTTCCTTCTGCTTGTTCAAAGAGAGCTCTGCTCTGCAGATTTCCATACCATCAGCACCAAGGGAGGGTTGCCAGGAGTGGCCCAGGGCAGGAAAAGGACCCTCACTTTGAGAGCTCCCCGAATCCGCCATGGAACACTTCAGACCCTCTTGCTCATGCTTCTAACAAGTGATGTGGTTGGGTTTGGAAACGGGTGTCTTTCTCTTTTCTTAAAAAGGGCCTCAGGGAGAGAACCTGGGTGTGTGGAGCCCTAGCCACCAAGAGCACCCTCTTTCTTGCCCTGGGCCTGAAAAAGCCCCAGATTTCTGCCAACACAGAGAGGGCATCAATGTCCACGAAAGAGCTGTTTAAGAGATACAAATCCTTAGGACAATGAAGGGCTGTAAAACGCAAAATGGAAAACAAAATCATAAACCCCATCTAAATTCTAGTTGCTCCATTCTTTACAGAAAATATTCTTCTGTCTCCTTTTTATAAAAAAAAAAAAGAAGAAGAAAGAAAGAAAAAGAAGCCACACAAAAGTATTGTAATACCCAACGTAAATATTTCTGTTTCCCAGTAACTATTCTAAATGCTTGGATGATTTACTACCTGATCAGCAGCTGGGCTTCTTTCTCTTTTTGTGTGTGTGTCTGGAAGGATTTTGCATTTAGACCTGATGCTGTGAAACTTTCAGAGAAGAAGGGCCAAAGAACAGACACCGGTGACGACGGCCACGGATGGATTTCTCTCCAGGGGAAAGGCCTCATCAATTGACATCCCCACAGCTGGGCGTCCGAACTCTTCGCTTTCTCCATGTGGGCCCTGATAGGGTAAATGGACACTTCTCACGGCGTTTTAATTTCCTATTCAATTGCAGTTCCCTGGGTTACAGAAGAATGTGGCTAATATTAATACTAAGAGCCAACCTCCTACAAGTACTTAAGTGGTTTAGTCAGAATGGTGGTCGGGGATATACGATGTTGCTTTCATTATTCTTAGAGTGATATGAACGACCTTGCTGACACATGACAAGGTATCACCTTGGGTCAGGAAAAACAGAGAACTTTAGTAGGTAAACTGTTAGTAGCTCAGTCATGTCTGACTCTTTTCAACCACAAGGACTATAGCATGCCAGGCTCCTCTGTCCATGGGATTCTGCAGGCAAGAATATTGGAGTGGGTTGCCATTCCCTTCTCCAGGAATTTTCCCAACCCACGGATTGAACCTGGGTCTCCTGCATTGCAGGCAGATTCTTTACCATCTGAGCCACCATGGAACTAGTCTCAGATTATGAAACTGGTTAAAAACCATGACCTGGGTGATGAATTGGGTTGTATTTGATTGAAGCAATAATTCATTACACTTACGAAATCTGCAGAGCTCACCAGCTCTCTGGGAATGTATTCCTTACTCGGAGTGCATTAAAGAAAAAAACACACTGCTAGCATGGCAGCAATGACGAATCTTACAGCAGCGAGCGAGAGCCTTTCCCTTCTAGACGTAAGTTCTCCGTTGTGAAGTCTCCCAGACGTCCTGGGTACAGGGCAGAAACGGACACCTTCTCCATGTGCCCAGCCCAGAACATTACTTCATTCCTCTGGACAAAGTTTGGCCAGAAAAAAAAAAAAGACAAACATGCTTCCAATATTTCTGGCTTCTCAGCCATGGATCTGTTTCTCAGATGACAAAGAACTGTGGTTTCTTTAAAAAAGAAAAAAAAAGGAAAACAGAAGAATACTTCCTCTAAAGAACCCAGCAACTAGAATTCAGATGGGATTTATGGTTTCATTTTCACAGAACCATCTTGCACGCAAAGATGGGAATTGGGATTACATCATGTGTGCTACTAAACTCATATTCTAAAAACACGCTCCAGAAAGGAGTTCTTCATTAAAAGCTGAAAGCTTTCCATGTGTCTGGGGGAAGAAAATAGCCAAACATGTTGAGAAGGAAGGCACAACTGAATGATCAAAACAATGTCATCGACAATGATCTGCCTCAGTAATCTCTCCTGAGAGTTTCATGAAAGGGGCAGTGTGTGTGTGGGGGTGGAGAATATAATCACCTACAAGCTTACTGAGTGAATCTACACTTCTCAGGGGTCAGAAAACAATTATGCATCCTGTGGCTCAGAAGATGAGGAAATGGCCCAAAGAAGAACATGGATAAAATGTCAAGTCAGTGATCTTCATATTTCCCACAAGCCTGGACATTTCCAAAATTCAGTATCACATTTCAGCTCTCCAGAGTTCTGAGCATCGTTCTCCCAGGACACGTACATCTGGAGGGCTAACTATCTGGGTCGGTTCTGGGGAAAGATTACTCATTTTCCTGGGTGTGACAATGGTGCTGTGGCCACAAAAAGAAAATTCCATTTTATTGTAGAAATGCATATTAACATGTGGAGGGGTGAAATGACATGATGTCTGATGTCTGTTTGAAATGACCTCAGGCTGAAAACTTACTGAAGCTGGTGATGGGTGTCTGGGCAGGTCCCTGAATCCTGGGCACAGTTAATGCTTGGCACTGGATAATCCTGAGCTAGGGGCTGTCCTGTGCGATGCAGGAAGTTTAACAACAACCCCGGCCTTTACCTACCAGTAACAATCCCCATTTGCAATAACACAAACTGTCTCCTGGAGGAGGAAATGGCAACCCGCTATGGTACTCTTGCCTGGAGAATCCCACAGACAGGGGAGCCTGTCTCTTGTCTAAGTTACAGGCCATGGGCTCGCAAAGAGTCGGACATGACTGAGCGACTAAACCAATGAAAAAACTACCTCCAGACATGGCCAAACCTCCCCCGGGAGGCAAAACTGCCCATTGTTGAAGAACCTCTGATATCTGGGAAGATGAATATACTATTTTCTCTGATCTTGTACATAGTGAAAAGTTTTCTGAAAAAAAGTTTGAAAGTTAACGGAGGAAAAAAAAAATGTTTTAAAAAGTCACGATGCTGATTCAGTCTCTTGGCCTGTCTGCAGAATATTCCTGAGGGGTGTGTCAGCACAGGCCTGGGGCTCAGACACTGGAGAATTTCTGACTCTGGTCCTGGGCTTCAGCCTCATATCTCAGAGGAGCCCGGACCCTCCTCAGGCCCGGGAGTCAGCATCTTGGGGGCCCTGGGCCCAGGAATGTGCATGGAAACAAACAGCATTAAGTCTGTTGTTAACTTTCATCCACTTGCTTTATCCTTTGGGCTCATGTGTGCTCCGACTCACTCACTATCTCTGTATCTCTGTCTCTCCCCACACTACCCCTACCTCGTGTGCATGCACCACAGACACGCACACACACATTTTTTCCTAAATGATTTGAGGGTGATCACACACATTGCTGGCCTCCCCAGGTGGTGCTAGGGGTAAAGAAACTTCTTCCCAGTGCAGGAGATGCAAGAGGTGCGGGTACGACCCCTGAGTTGGGAAGATCCCCTGAAGGAGGGCATGGCAACCCGCTCCAGCATTCTTGCCTAGAGAATCCCATGGACAGAGGAGGGCTGGTGGGCTACAGCCCATGGGGTCGCAAAGATTCAGACACGACTGAAGTGACTGAACGCACACATATTGTGGCCCTTTGCCCTAAATACTTGGTGGTGTATTTCCTACGAATAGGCCTACTCTCTCCCTGAATCGCACTACAGTTGTTAACGTCAGTAAATGTCACAGTGACGCAATACTTTTCTTTGCTCTTCATTCACATTCTGAAGTTGACAGCTGACTCACTGATGCTCTCGGTAGAACTTACTCCCTTCCAGGACACAATTCAGTTCAGCATCAGGTATTGCACTAGGTGGTCACATCCCCTTGTCTCTGTCTCTTAAAGCAAATTAGCAACTTTGTGAAATAATCCACACTCCATACGATTCACCCACCCAAAAGGCACAACCTCGTGGTCGTCGTACCTGCAGAGTCGGCAGCCATCCTCACCGCCTGACCTCGGATCACTGCCCTCCCTATGCCTTGATGTGGCACCATAACGCTTCGCCTTCCTGCATTTGAAACATTTCTGTTGCATTTCTTTTCGGCCAATGTTGACATTTTGGAAGAATACAGGCCCTCTTTGTTCCTCATCCAGGTTTGTGTGTTACATCCTTGGGATTCAATGAGGCTAACACATTCTCAACAAAACTGCTTCCCAGGTGAGGCGTCCCACTCCAGGTGCCCCACGTGGAGACACATGGGGTCCACCTGTCACTCCCACTGATGCTAACTTTGATTACCTGGTCCAGGTGCAGCCTGACCCCCCACCCCCACCCCCAGAGACCCACTGCGTCACTGGGAGCTGGTGGGAATCTGGACTTGGAGCCAGAAGATTGCATGGTCTTCAACTGTCTCCTCGCAGACAGCTTGTGGTTTGGGAGGAGGGAAACCGAGCTGTTATCATGGCGCTGCCTAGTTCCTGATCCCGGGCACAGCTCCTGGCAGATGAAGATGCTCTTTCAGTCGCGGTGGAGGTGGGGTAGGCTGGCTGCAACCTGTGCAGCAACCCTGCCCGACAGGAACCTGAGCGTTGACTGCCTGGTTGTTATTAACTCAAGCTCTCTGGAACACACCTCGTCCCATGTGTGGAGGCTTTGTGGTCCCTCCAGGGTCCGGTGGAGGAGGAGAGCACACCCTGGAAGGGGGGCACCTCGGGCATGGGAATGAGCAATGGAGGCCCCCAGGCCCCTCTAGGTCAGGGGGCCCCACCATCAGTTTCCTCAGGATGCCCAGCGCCCCTGGGATGAGCCTAAGGCCCCCTTCCCAGTAGTCCCCCTTCTCTTTTGCTCTGTCCCTCGAACATCCACATTGTGAAAGCCACCTCGGGAGGCCCGCCTTGTCTTAAGAGATGGAGAGAGGCGGCTGTGGGGAAGGAGAAGCTGAACTGGCCACTGGTGGACCTGGGGAGAGCCAGCAGCTGGCTGTGGGTGAAGTACCACGGATGCTCCATGGGGATGAGCTGGCTCCTTGGGCCAGAGCAAACCCTGTCCTCTCTGCTCTCCACACAGCTCGGAGCCGCCCGAAGTAAGGGCCTGCCCCCCGGCAAGCGGGGCATTCTGCTCAAGAACTGTGGGGGCCAGGGGGAGGGGGACGAGACCCAGAGACCACGTGCAGAGCCAGAGTCCCACAAGAATGGTCAGAAACACAGCGACACGGCCCACGATATCGCTTCACAAGGACCCACACCAAGTAAACACACAAGGAGACGGGGTGCCTACAAAGACAGGAAAGAACAACCACAAGCGTAACAAGCACGACCTTCCGGAGACCGGTCTACACGGCAGCCAGCAGGCCACACAGCTGGGCGCTGACACTCTCAGGTCCCCCAGCCTCGGCCATGCCTGCTCGTGGGGCAATGGCAAGGGTATTATTATTATTTAATGCTAACAATAACAATCGCTCAGAGAAGACAAACCAAACCAGGCGAACCACGGGAGGAACACCAAGAAGAGATTTCTAAAGGTTTTTATTCTAAACATATGTCTCTAAAGTGGTCAGTGAAGAGTGCCAAAAACGCAGCACTGAGTCTATTTGTCTTTTGCTGTGCACACGATTTGCTTTGGAAACTGCCGATAAATGCCCTAGAATTTTTGCCTCTCATCAAAAGACAATTGAGGAATGGTACAAGGCGTTCTGAAGCATGACCGGTTATTGCACTCGGTGGAGTGAGAGTGAAGGATCGGGAGGATGGGAAGACACGAGTGTGAATTGAGGGGGGTGGGTGTCAAGAGAAAGGTTTGAGTCATCCCATCGAATGGCACAGAAGAGGTGTCCCCTTGTATGGCCTTTGGAAAACCAGCCCAGCCTCCGGCGGCCCTGCAAGTTGGTTGCGGAGGGAGGAGAAAGTTCCATTCTGGAATGCCACAGGGGGCCGTGGCATCATGCAAGGAACCCCACTGGCATTCAATCCCCAAGGGTGGGTGGGATACTCTATTCCCTTCTTTTGGCATGGGGGCCCTGGAAGATCTCTCTGCAAAGCCATGGGATGGAAATCCACACTCGCTGTGTGTAAGCTTAGCCTCAAGAAACGGCTGTCCTCACCCTGACCTGCACACTGCGAAGAGCTCGCCCCAGGGGAGTCAGTTCACCGTGGCCCACAGACCGAGGGTCAGGAAACTGCATGGCTAGTAAAATAAAACAGACCATGCCCTGGATGAGCTCAGTGACGCCACTGAGTACATGTCACAACCACAGAACCATCCCCAGTAAAGTTAAGAACATTCCTGGGGACTCCCTCTGAAAGAGCATCACGAATTAATATGCATTCAAGACCTTCTCAACCTCCACCACCCTTTGGTTCAAAGGTTTACAACTCAAGTGAGAGGGGAAAACAGGGCTCTCTGCCCAAAGCCATGATTCAAAATTCTGGCTTTCTTACTCCTCAGCATGGGATTAATTATCACAAAGTCTCTTAGAGGATTCATTTATATATAATACAAAATGCAGTTTACTGTCATTTTAAATAAAGATACAAGATGAAATTTAAGACATGTGAAAGGTAGAGAGAATATAAAACTAGGCATGGCAAGACATTGCCATTCCCAGGAGAACTCTGAATCACTGATCTAGGGCATATCCTGTCTTGTGTTCAGAATAAGCAAATAGCTGAATTAAGCACATTCTCTATCATTTTATTTCAGAGTCATACAATTCTTTCCTTTCAATTATATAGGCAGCGACAGTGTATCTAAAATACAATAATCTCCTTTTAGTCTAAAGATAATAAACTTACAGAAAATCAATTGGACTAAAACATTCAGAAGGGTTTCTAACAAAATCTCCCATGGTTTCTTGAAGTAAAGAGATGTACAGGGTTAAACAGAAGGTAATTCTTTGATGGGATGTCAGTGGACCATAGACTCTTTTCATCTAAGAGTTTAGAAAGAAATCTCAAGTCACGGCTCCTAACCTTTCAGAAAAGAGCGCCCTTTATTTAAATGTGAGCCACCGCATTCGTAGAGAGCTCTAGTAAATCTGTCACTGCATCATTTTTTAAAGGAGGAGTGTGCCAAGCAGAGAGTGAGAGGGACAAGAGCAGGCAACTCAGTCAAATGCACACTGGTATCTCTTCCAATGCTGCAGCTGGATTATGAGAAACATCTATGATAGCCTTTCATGAAAGGAGAGACCAGGTTGTCAAGAAATACGAGGAATGTAGTGAGTGAAAACCGCTCAGTCATGTCCGACTCTTTGCGACCCCATGGACTATACAGTCCATGGAATTCTCCAGGCATATTGGAACAGGTAGCCTTTCCCTTGGAAAAGGAAGTGGCAACCCACTCCAGTGTTCTTGAGAATTCCAGGGACGGGGGAGCCTGGTGGGCTGCCATCTATGGGGTCGCACAGAGTTGGACATGACTGAAGTGACTTAGCAGCAGGAGCAGCCATAGATATAGAAAAATCTTTGGCAAAATTCAGTACTTTTTCATGATAAAACCCTCTACAGATTGGGTATAGAAGAACCATATCTCAACATAATAAAGTCACACATAACAAGCCCACAGCTAACTTCACAGTCAACAGAGAAAGACTGAAAGCTTTCCCTACAATATTAGGAATAAGACAAGGGTGCCCACTCTTACCACTCTTATTCAGCACGGTACCTGGCTAGAGCAATTAGGCAAGACAAAGAAACAAAAGGCATCCAAATCTTCAAGTAAGAAGTAAGATGTCATTTTCTGTATACAATATAACCTTACATGTAGAAGATCTTAAGGACTCGATCAAAAACAATGTTGGAACTAGTTAACAAATCCAATAAAGCTGTAGAATATAAAATGAACATCAGAAATCAGTGGTGTTTCCATATGCTGATAATGAAACATCTGAAAAAGAAATTGAAAAACATATCCCACTCACAATAGCATCAAAAACAATAAAATACTTAGGAATAAACTTAACCAAGAAAGTGAAAGATCTGTATAATAAAACTGAAGAAGTCACAAACATATGGAAAGATATCATATCCTGTGTTCATGGACTGGAAGGATTAATATTGTTAAAATATACATACTACCCAGAGCCATCTATTGATTCAATGCAATCCTTACCACAATTCCAATGGCATTTTTCATAGGAATACTAAAAATATTCTAAAATTTGTATGAAACTACAAAAGATTCCAATGAGCTAAAGCAGTCCTGAAAAAGAACAAAGCCAGAGATATCACACTTTCTGATTTCAAACTATACTACAAAACTATAGTAATTTAAATGTATGTGTTAGTCATTCAGTTGTGTCTGACTCTTTGAGACACCATGGACTGTAACCTACCAGGCTCCTCTGTACATGGGATTTTCCAGGCAAGAATACTGGAGTGGGTTGCCTGCCATTTCCTTCTCCAGGGTATCTTCCCCACCCAGGGATCAAACTCAGGTCTCCTACATCGCAGGTTGAGCCTTTACCATCTGAGCCACCAGGAAAGTGTATTAAAACATGTGGTACTAGCCTAAAAACAGACACATAGACCAATGGAACAGAGTCCAGAAATAAACCCCTGCATATATGGGCAACTAATACTTGACACTGTGGTCATGTATGGATGTGAGAGTTGGACTGTGAAGAAGGCTGAGCACCAAAGAATTGATGCTTTTGAACTGTGGTGCTGGAGAAGACTCTTGAGAGTCCCTTGGACTGCAAGGAGATCCAACCAGTCCATTCTGAAGGAGATCAACCCTGGGATTTCTTTGGAAGGAATGATGCTGAAGCTGAAACTCCAGTACTTTGGCCACCTCATGCGAAGAGTTGGCTCATTGGAAAAGACTCTGATGCTGGGAGGGATTGGGGGCAGGAGGAGAAGGGGACGACCGAGAATGAGATGGCTGGATGGCATCATGGACTCGATGGATGTGAGTCTGAGTGAACTCTGGGAGATGGTGATGAACAGGGAGGCCTGGCGTGCTGCGATTCATGGGGTCGCAAAGAGTCGGACACGACTGAGCGACTGAACTGAACTGAATACTTGACACTGGAGCCAAGAACAGTTAATGAGGAAAGAATAGTTTTCTCAATGAATGACGGCAGGAAAACTAGATAACCACATGCAGAAAAATGAAACTGGACCCCTATCACACCACCCACAAAAATTAATCTGGAATGGACTAAAGACTTAAACAGAAGGGATGATACTATAAAACTGCTAGGAGAAAACACAGGAAAAAAGCTTCTTAACATGGTGGACTTGGCAATGAATTTTTGGATATGACACCAAAAGCAGAAGTTACAGAAGCAAAACTAAACAAGTTAGACCATATCAAACTACAAAGCTTCTGCACAGAAAAAGAAACAATCAACAAAATGAACAGGCGATCAACAGAATGAGTAAAAATATTCACAAATCATCTATCAGACAAGGGGCTAATACCCCCAATATGTAAAGAACTCATGTAACTTAGTAACATTGACAATGACAAAAACAATCCAATTAAATCCCATTAAAAATGGACAGAGGAACAAAACTGACATCCCCCCCCCCCCAAAAAAAAAGATATCCAAATAGTCAATAGGTACATGGAAAGGAGCTCAAGATCACTAATTATGAGGGAAATATAAATCAAAATCACAAGGATATCTCACTTCACACCTATTGGAATGCCTAAACCGAGAAGACAAGAGATAACAAGTTGGCAGTGATGTGGAGAAAATGAACCCTGTGCATTGCTGGGAGGAATGCAAATTGGTTTGGCCACTGTGGGAAACATGGAGGTTTCTCAAAAAGTAAAAGTGGAGCCAGCAATCCTATTTCTGGGTATATCTCCAAAAGTGTATGTATAATGCTGCAATGAACATGGCAATGTAGATCTCTCTCCCATATCCTTTCGTGCTCACTGAAGCATTATCCACAGTAGCCAAGATATGGAAACAACCTGTATCCGTCCTAAGATGAATGGATAAGGGAGACATAGTGTATACATACAATGGAACATATTCAACCATGAGAAAGAAGGAAATCCTGCTACTTGTGAAAACATAGATATCTTGAGGGCATTATGCTAAGTAAAATAAGTCTGAGAAAGACAAATACTGCCTAACCTCACTTATATGAGGCATCTGAAAAAGCTGAACTGATAGAAACAGAGTAGAATGGTGGTTCCCAGGGGCTGGGGGATGAAGGCATTGATACAAACTTGCAACTAGTAGATAAAGCAACTCCTGGGAGCTGCTGTGCAGCATGGCGATTCTAGCCGACAGTACTGTGTAATAAACTTCGAAGCTGCTAAGAGACTAGACCTTAATTGTTCTCACTGCAGAATGAAATGATAATTATGTAACGCGTTAGAGGAGTTAGCTCACACTAGAGTGGTAATCATACTGCAATATAAAAAAGTGTCAAATCAACGCCATTGTACACATTAGACTTCCACAATGTTATATGTCAATTAAATTCTGTTTAAAAAAAAAGTGTGGGTTGAGCGGCTCTCCTTTCCTCTTTCTGCTATCTTTGGCACGCTATAGTTATTGCAAGGGTCATGGCAAGTCACAGCAATTTCAGTCTAAGTCATTTCCCAAATTGTTTCTATTCTGGCTTCTTTTCTGTAATCAATTCATTCCACAAGATACAATCAATCAGCACGGCTTTCTTGATCCATTGGACTCAAAATGAGCCAATTGGATTGGTCAGAATCAAATTAAATTTCTAACTCTTTTAATCTATCAAGAGCGGCAATGACTCTGTAATAGAAGAAAACAAGAACAAGAGAGAAGTTGAAGTAATTTAGAAACATTTTGACCTTGTAGCGGGGAAATGGGTCATGTTTTTGAATGCTAAACAAGAAACCAAGTCACACCTACTCTCTCTTTATTTTTGACTGTGTTCAGCATTATGAATTAATTCATCTCATAGGCACTGTGTACCTTCAGATGGCAAGCTTGGAGCTGGGGATACAGAGATGAATTAGACCAAGTCATATATTCTAGGCTGCTTCTAGCCTAGTGAGGGCAATCAAGACGTGAATAAGTAGAAAGAAAGTGTTTCAGGTGCTAGACCAGCAGTTTGTGTGCAGCCCAGCAAGGCTGGAGAGGAGAGAGAGTACTCAGCAGTCAGTGGGTAGGCTCAGGAGAGGATGAGAGCTGAAGAGAAGCTTCCTGAATGTGATGACTGGACACTGATGCTTCTCTTGTCTTGTTGGTCTTCAGAGAAGTTCTTTTACAATATTTTGAAACCCATGCAAAAAAGTAAGTTGTTCTTCAAAGAGAAACATTCTTTAGGCTATAACATCTATAATGGGGCTTCCTGGTAGGTCAGTGGTAAAGAACCTGTCTGCTAATGCAGGAGATGCGGGTCTGATCCCTGGATTGGGAAGATCCCCTGGAGAAGGAAATGGCAACCCACTCCAGTATTCTTGCCTGGGAAATCCCATGGACAGAGGAAACTGGTGGGCTACAGTCCATGGGGTCACAAAGATTTGGACACAACTTAGTGACTTAACAACAACAACATCCATCTGAATGATAGAGACGTGTTGTTGTTCATTTGCACAGTTGTATTCTACTCTTTGCAGCCTCAGGGACTGCAGCACGCCAGGCTTCCCTGTCCTTCACCATCTCCTGGAGTCTGCTCAGACTCATGTCCATTGAGTTGGTGATGCCATCCAACCATCTCATCCTCTGTTGTCCCTTCATCTTCTGCCTTCAATCCTTCCTAGCATCAGGGTCTTTTCCAATGAGTTGACTCTTTGCATCAGGTGGCCAAAGTATTGGAGCTTCAGCTTCAGCATTAGTCCTTCCAATGAATATTCAGGGTTGATTTCCTTTAGGATTAACTGGTTTGATTTCCTTGATGTTCAAAGGACTCTCAAGAGTCTTCTCCAACACCACAGTTCTAAAGCATCAATTTTTTGGCACTCAGCCTTTTTATTGCCAGCTCTCACATTCATACACGACTACTGGAAAAACCATAGCTTTGACTATATGGACCTTTGTTGGCAAAGTAATGTCTCTATTTTTTAATATGCTGTCTAAGTTTGTCATTGTTTTTATTCCAAGGAACAGGTGTCTTTTAATTTCATGGCTGCAGTCACCATTCACAGTGATTTTGGAGCCCAAGAAAATAAAGTCTCTCACTCTTTTCTATTGTTTCCCCATCTATTTGCCATGAAGTCATGGGACCAGATGCCATGATCTTAGTTTTCTGAATGTTGAGTTTTAAGACAGCTTTTTCACTCTCCTCTTTGACCTTCATCAAGAGGCTCTTTAGTTCTTCGCTTTCTGTTGTAGGGTGGCATCATCTGCATATCTGAGGTTATTGATATTTCTCCTGGCAATCTTGATTCTAGCTTGTGCTCATTCAGGCCAGCATTTCACATGAGGTACTCTGCATATAAGTTAAATAAGCAGGGTAACAATATACAGCCTTGATATACTCCTTTCCCAGTTTCCACCAGGCCATTTTTCCATGTTTGGTTCTAACTGTTGTTTCTTGACCTGCATACAGGTTTCTCAGGAGGTAGGTAAGGTGGTTGATATTCCCATCTCTTGAAGAATTTTCCACAGTTTGTTGTGATCAACACAGTCAAAGGCTTTGGCTTAGCCAATGAAGCTGAAGTAGATGTTTTTCTGGAATTTTCTAACTTTGTCTATGATCCAGTGGATGTTGGTAATTTGATCTCTGGTTCCTCTGCGTTTTTTTAAATCCAGGTGGTACATCTGGAAATTCTTGGTTCACGTTACTGGTGAAGCCTAGCTCGGAGGATTTTGAGCATTACTTTGCTACAGTCCATGGGGCCACGAAGATTTGGACATGATTTAGTGACTTAACAACAACAACATTCATCTGAATAATACAGATATGATATAGACAATATTATTACAAAGAACAGAAATTATTTGGGATGGTTCCCATGTCCCAGGTGTTCTATTAAGTATTATCAAATCCTTATAGTAATCCACAGCACTGCTGCTGCTGCTGCTAGGTCGCTTCAGTCGTGTCCAACTCTGTGCGATCCCATAGACGGAAGCTCCCCTGTCCCTGGGATTCTCCAGGCAAGAACACTGGAGTGGGTTGCCATTTCCTTCTCCAACGCATGAAAGTGAAAAGTGAAAGGGAAGTCGCTCAGTCGTGTCCGACTCTTCGCGACCCCATGGACTGCAGCCTACCAGGCTCCTCCATCCATGGGATTTTCCAGGCAAGAGTACTGGAGTGGGGTGTCAGTGCCTTCTCCAAATCCACAGCACTACTATTATCTTAATTTATGCATAAAGATTGATGCTTGGAAAGATGAAGAATGTGCTAAAGACATTATCTAGTATGCAGCTGTAGTTAAGATTAGCATTGGAGCTTTCTGACCCCAGGGTTCAAGGTGTGCCACAGCAAGGGTTGTGGTAACAGAAACCTCTCTGAGTGTCCTGTGCTCAGGGACCAGGCTCTGTGGTTCCGGAGGGACACAGCAGCGACCGGCCGCAGGCATCACGACCCCGGCTTGTCATTGCAGGGCTTTGTGGGCTATACATGAGTGCCGTGTAAGGCTGAGGCCTGCAATCAGGAAAAAGCAGTGATAAAGCCTTGAAATGCTAAACAGAAACAAATACAAGAAATCTGAACATAAAATGTAAGCTTGGTAATTTCCAGAATATGTGACTTAGTCTGTTTGGGAGGCAATAACAAGATACCACAGACGAGGGGCTTATAAACAGAACTTTACTGCTGATAGTCCTGGAAGCCAGAGTCCAAGATGAGCGAGCCAGCAGGGCTGAGCAAGGGCCCTCTTCCCAGCTTACAGCTGTGCCTTTTCCCTGTGTTCTCACATGGTGAAAGGGGTTAGGGAACTCCGTGGGGTCTTCTACAAGGGCACTGAGCCGATTTATGAGGGCTGCACCCTCATGACCTAATCACCTCTCAAAGGCCCCACATCCTACCATCACTTTTGGAGGTTAGCATTCAAACACACAACTTTGGGAAATGACACATTCAGACCACAGCAGTATGTACCATTCTTTTTTTTTCAAAACAGGATAAGCCCTAGAATCTATCTGTTTAGCACATGGTCCAAAAAGACGTAAAATCAAGTAGCAAAGAGCTTTATTTTCCTTATATAAATATTTATGAAGTTTTAATTTGCCTTTGCACTGGAAATTATTGATCTTTTTCCCTATTCAATTATAAAACCTTATCGCATGCAAAGAACCTTCTTAGAAAGAAGGTTAATGAAGAGTAAGTTTGTTATTTTGTTGGTTTTCATTCCCCAATGTGGCACTGCATTTGGAGAGAGAGACATCATGATTGCAATTATACTGAATACACTTACATTATTGAACAATCAGCCAAGAACGTTCTGGAAGAGGAAAAAAGTACAACTACAGTTTCAGTGAAGAAAGTTTAGATGTTACTTTGGGCCTGATAATTTAAATAGTGAATACTATTTCATGGACAAACGATACCAGCTTATTAACATAAGAATTGATAAAGGATCTAATGAATATAAAAGCTGGATGTACTACACTAGGATTTGGTCATGGTTTTATTCTTCAAAATATTTTTAAGAGTGAGAGAGTTATACTGATACATTACCTGGCATCTATGCCACTGTTTAATCAGTAAGAATGGTATTTGTGTATCCATCCATCCATCCATCATCCATCTGTCGATCCATCCATCTATTCACTAATCCATTCAAGAAACTCTAAATAAGTAGCAGGCACTGGGGCAGGGTGTGTGTGCATGCTAAGTCGCTTCAGTTGTATCTGACTCGGATTTAAGCCCACCAGGCTCCTTTGACCGTGAGATTCTCCAGGCAAGAATACTGGAGTGGATTGCTGTCTTCCTCCAGGGCATCTTTCCAACCCAGGGACTGAACCCATGTCTCCTACGTCTCTTGCACTGGCAGGTGGGTTCTTTACCACTAGCGCCACTGGGAAGCTCACTGTGGTAAGGACCAAAAGATAAATATGACACAAGAATCGAAGAAGAAACCGAAGGAAAACCTGGAGAGAGATGTTTTTCGGGATTCCATTTCCATTGCTTATGTGGTTAAAATGGCAGCTTTGCGTTTGCCTTGACTGGTATCACACTAATTGACCAGGAAATTAGCCAGAAGCTTTTGATGTCAGAAGAGAGGCCCTGAGCGGCAGTCCTGCTGGTTTCTCGAGCTGTGTAGGAACCTCATTGACTTGCAAGGAGCTGAGATGCACTGAGGTGCTTTGGAAATTTCTATTGCCTTTAACTGCTTCGCCTGGTCAGTGAGCATCAATCTGTTGTGAACAGAATGACTTTTCTCTGGGAACAGCAGCAAAGCGAAATCCTTCTGAAGGCACTGAAAGTACTTAATTGTGGAAATAAATCAAGACTGAAAATCAGCCTCACATGGTGTCTGCAATGCAATTCATCCCTGAAGGCGATGGCTGGCTGGCCTGTAGCGGGAATGGTGACCATGTCAGGAGGCCTGTGCTGCCTGGGGGCTGGTGAGTTTCCTTTGACATCACTCATCAGGAATATTTGTATTTCAAAGCCACAAAAATGTAAAGGCAAAGTGTTAGGACACTCAGAAACCTGATATTTAGGTTCAGATTCGTATGACGGCAGAGAGTACTTATCTGTAGTGTCTAGAATATAATAGACATCTAATAAAAGATGTCAGAGCCTGGGGCTTCCCTGGTGGCTCACAGGTAAAGAATCCACCTGCCAATGCAGGAGACACGGGTTCCAGCCCAGATCCGGGGAGACCCCACATGCCGAGGAACAACTGCACCTGCGTGCTGCGACTACTGAGGCTGAGCTCCAGAGCCTGGGAACTGAGACCACCGAGCACAAGTGCTCCAAGTACGAAGCCCACGTGCCTCGAACCCATGCTCTGCAGCGAGAGAAGCTACTGCGGTGAGAAGCCCGCGCGTTACAGCCAGAGAGCAGCCCCCGTTCACTGCAACTAGAGAAGCAGCCCACACAGCAACGAAGACTCAGCTCAGCCGAAAACAAAAAAGTAAACAGAAGTTTTAAAAGCTCAGAGACTGAACACATTTCATATATTCTGGTGCAGAAGGAAGATCTTTAAAGGGTCCTAGATTTGTAAGATATTTTAAGAGTACGACGTAACAGTTTGATGTACGTATACATTGTGAAACAATTGCCTCCATCAAATTAATATATCCGTCACCTCATCTCTTTTGTCCTTTTTTGGTAGAGAACGCTAACGTCCTACTCTTTTAGCAAATTTCAATGATACAATACAGTGTTACCAACTAGTCTCAATGTTATACATTCAATACTCAAACTTTATTCATCTTAAACCTGAAAGTTTATACTCTTTTACCAGCCTTTCCCCACTTGCCCCATCCTCCAGCCCCTGGAAACCACTTTCCTACTTTCTGTTTCTGTGCGTTCAGCATTGCACTTGTTTTTTCCTTTGTTTGTTTTTAAGTGTATATAAGTGATACCATGTAGATTTAGACTCTTTCTGTCTGGCTTAATTCACTTAGAAAAATTCCCTCCCAGGTGTATCCATGTTGTCATAAATGACAGCAATTCCTTCTTTTTTTTAAGGCTGAATAATCATAATCATACATTTTCAATATTTAGCTTAAAGTTAAATGTTAAAAAACTAAGGTCATGGCATCTGGTCCCATCACTTCATGGCAAATAGGAGGGGAAAAGGTGAAGTAGTGATAGATTTCCTCTCCTTGGGCTCTAAGGTCACTGCTGATGGTGACTGCAGCCATGAATTCAGAAGACTATTGCTTCTTGGCAAGAAAGCTATGACAAACCTAGACAGTGTGTTGAAAAGCAGAGATATTACTCTACCAACAAAGGTCCATATAGTCAAAGCTATAGTCGTCCCAGTGGTCACGTACAGTTGTGAGAGCTGGACCTTAAAGAAGGCAGAATGCCAAAGAATTGATGCCTTCAGACTGTGGTGCTGGAGAAGATTCCTGAAAGTCCCTCGGACATCAAGAAGATTAAATCAGTCAATCTTAAGGGAAATTAACACTGAAAACTTGTTGGAAGGACTGATGCTGAAGCTGAAGCTCCAGTATTTTGGTCATCTCTGGGATTTCTTTGGAAGGAATGATGCTAAAGCTGAAACTCCAGTACTTCGGCCACCTCATGCGAAGAGTTGACTCACTGGAAAAGACTCAGATGCTGGGAGGAATTGGCGGCATGAGGACAAGGTGACGACAGAGGATGAGATGGCTGGATGGCATCACTGACTCGATGGACGTGAGTCTGAGTGAACTCCGGGAGATGGTGATAGACAGGGAGGCCTGGCGTGCTGCGATTCATGGGGTCGCAAAGAGTTGGACACGTCTGAGCGACTGAACTGAACTGAACTGAATGTGAATGGCTGACCCATTGGAAAAGTCCCTGATAATGGGAAAGATTGAAGGCAGAAGGAGAAAAGAGGGCATCAGAGGATAAGATGACTGGATGGCATCTCCAATGCAATGGACATGAATTCTGGCAAACTTCAGGAGATGGTGAGGGATAGGGAGGCCTGGCGTGCTGCAGTCCATGGGGTCACAAAGAGTCGGACACGACTAAGCAACTGAACAACAACAATCATACATACATACATTTCTGGATCCATCTGCTCACTGTCGGACACTTGTGTTGTCTCCATACCTTGGTTATTGTGAACGATGCAGCTATGAACACAGGATACCTCTTCTATAACCTGTTTTCATTTCCTTTGGCTACATACCCAGAAGCGGGTTTCTGGGTCACTCGGTAGTTCTATTTCTAATTTGTTGAGAAACCTCTCTACCGTTTTCCATAGTGGTTGCACCAGTTTACACTTCCAGCAACAACTGCACTAGTTCTCGCTTGCTTTTTGATAACACTCATCCTAACAGGTGTGAAGTGACATGTCCCTGTGGCTTTGATCTGGCTTTATATTTTAAAATACTGCATCCCAGTCCCGGGATAAAGATTCCAAACAGGTTAAGTCTGGCTTCTCGCCTTGGCATTTGCACCCGCTTCTAACACAGCCACAAAGAGTCAGACGTGACTCAGTTAAAAAACAACAACACAGCCACATAGGTGAATAAAGCATCTGGGAGCAAATGCTAAAGCACAGGCTTTCTGAAGATGTATCTGGAAAGCACATGATATTGGATTTACACATTCATTCCATACTTTTGGGCTTCCCTTGTGGCTCAGCTGGTAAAGAATCTGCCTGCAGTGTGGGAGATCTGGGTTTGATCCCTGGGTTGGGAAGATCCCCTGGAGAAGGGAACGGCTACCCACTCCGGTATTCTGGCCTGGAGAATTCTGTGGACTGTATAGTCAGTCCATGGGGTTGCAAAGAGTCGGAGACAACTGAGCGGCTTTTATCTGTCTTTATCTCCATGGTTTTATGACACCTACTTTTATGAATTCACTCAAACGTTTCTGAGATGTCTCCTCTGTCCGTCTCCCTCATCCTGAGTGTGGAGGGCATGACAGAGAACAAGAAGTGATTTCATCCTTCACTGAAGTACCTTGAAGGCAGAAGAAACAACAGCTGTTCTCCCAGAGTCCATACAACAGGCATCCAGTAAAAACTCCAGTGAGTGGACGGACAAACAGGAAAATGAACAGCATGCATTGAAATCCAAACAGAGATGTTACAGCAACTTACGCAGCTATAGAAGAACCTCTTACTGAAGCCTGTGACTAGCACTCAAAACCTCGGGATCACAGTGTGCTTCCAAAATGTACATTAAAGAATGACTGCATAGCACAGTGAGTTATCTAATACTCTTTCCTGACACTGTTACTGCCCTTATATTCTCTGCTTGCTTTGTCCAAAAAGAGCACGGCATCTCTATTTAACACCATAATTCATGAGCCAGGGAATCTGGACTTAGTCCTCCTAAATCTATACCAGAATCAGAGCTTTGTCCCACTGACAGGAACAAAGCCCTTTCCAAGATCTACTCTGCCCAACCCCCTTCTCCCCAGTGCTTTCTTCATCCAGAGAACATCTGAATTGAACTACCAGGTAAAAGTGAAACTGCTATTACATTTAAACATTAAACTTTGTTTTTTTTCCATCAACAATTTTCAGATAATACTAACAAATGAATCTACACAGGTTTTACATTTTTTTCCAATAATGAAGGGACTTTCTATAGAATCCCCATGGCTCATAAGTGTTACATAAAAAGAGTCTCAAATTTTTAACATGGCACAAAGCTTATTAATCCTGCTCAGATTTCATGCTTCAACATCCGATTACATTAATCTTCCCAAAGATGATTGATTTAGACTTAAGTACTCCAATTTTTGTGAAGAAATGGCAAATGTGATATCATATTTCACAAACTCCAAATGACATTTTCTAGACTGGAATGGAGGGGTCCAGCACTCGAGCTCGGTTTTAGGGTGTGCGACCTTGTGAGAAGTGTAGTATGGGGGTACTTTCAGAACTCAGTGGCCTTTCTACTGGCCGCCGTCACTGTCACCTCTCAAATATTCGTGCCTTGTCAGTTGGCAGCTGTGCTGCAGGAAACACAATCCCTGGATCAGCACAGGGCAGCAGAAAGCACAAAGCATCAGAGTTCAAGTGCTGACCAGCTACCCACCCTTCCCTCTGCTCCTCCCTGTACAACAGGGACAGCAAGACAGCAACAGCCTGCCAGCCCCCCAGTGCCATGGGAGAATCAAAAACCGAAGGTCAGGGACCAACACCATCCCACAGAGCAGGAGCTGGCCAAGAAGAATGAGAGAAAAAGCCAACTCTGCAGCCTGACTACAATCTTCTATGGGATATGGTATTGAATTCAGCTGACGAAGCCCGACAGGGAAGCCTGGTGTGCTGCAGTCCATGGGGTCCAAAGAGTCGGACACAACTGAGTAACTGAAAAACAACAGCAAGGAAGCCTGAGCTGGATTCTGAAATCCGTCCTCTTTCTGGGCCTCTCACCTTACCCAGGACTGCCTTCCACAATGGCTTGGATTGTACCAAGCAAAGCTGAGCTCCAGTTCACATAATGTGGTGATGTTATGTGATTATTGTGGGGCTGTTGGCTCTTCTGTCCTCTGAGTCATAAAACGTCCTTTACTCTGGTGTGCATAGAGAAAGGTATTGTGACCACATTGCATTTTGCAAACCTGTTCTCATTTCGTAACGATGGTGCAACATGAAAAGTGTCAGAAGTTACTCGTGGGCTTTCATGGTGGGAATGGCTGCTTCCTAGTCAGGGCTTTGCCCTGTGGTCGAAGTGAAACACCTTTGAGAGTTTTAGGAAATCAGACTTAGAGACCCTTTTGCAAAGACAATGCCCCACTTGGCAAAAGTCAATGGTTGTTGAATATCTAGGGTCTACTCACATCTGTTTTTTAGAACAGAGGGAAAGTCATTCTTAGAAAATATATAATGGGGCCAGCTGTAATCTATTATCTGCTTAAACAAGCCCTGCAAAGGGAAATTATCGTGAAAGTCTTTCCGAAAGACAGGATGGACAAACAGGAGCAATTCGGGGGACAGCATGTCGGATGGCAGAGGAACCAGACGCATCATCCAGTGGGGAGAAAAATGAGGGAGACAGACAGGATGTGAGTAACAAAGAACAGACAGAAGGCGGGAACACCACCAGCCCAGGCAATTCATCTCAAGCGATGCATTTATCAGCATTGTTACTGTCTGGTGAGTCAGGTCATATCAGATGACAGCGAGCTCCCTGGCTCCGGGACGAGTAAACCCCCGGAGTGAATGCTTTCAGAGGTATCTAAGCTCCGCCAGAGTGAACTAGGTGACTGTCAACGTCCCCTGTAATCCCGAAGTTCGTCATGTTTTGTTTAAATGTGCTGTCTAGATTTGCAGTGTTATTGCAAGTCAGTGACCTCTATCTGGAATGCTCAGGCTCCAGCAGAGTGAAGGAATTGAGGGAGGGGCTGCCTCTTCCCTCCATTCCCATGGATTCCGGCAAGAATGACAGTCTGTACCCCAGCACCGGCTAGGTCTGTGTCAGGAAACATCCCTACTCTGTCTGCCAACTGCGAACGCGCACAGCTCCCAGGCCTGCGTGCTGTCTATTAAACATACTTAGCAAGCATTACCTTTGAGAGAATCATTCAGCCAACAGCGAGGAAGCAAGCAGCCTTTACTGGAGAACACGGTGCTCTGTGGACAGCAAAGTTCAAGCATCATGTCTGGCTGGGCCGATATCTCAACGGAGAAGAGTTTACGCCCCTTGCAACCATCCCTCCAGCTCTTTAAACAAGGGAGCACCGTCTGAGTCTTATCAGATGAACTGACAATTTGACGAGGCGGACAGGACACAGACCCTTCCAACCAGGCACGATTTCCTTTCCAGCTCATAAACAGCCGTGAGATACAGGAAGCAGCATCTTTGTTTTCTTGATGGGGAAGCAGAGACTCCGTGGGCACAGATGCTTCTCAAGACCAGACGGTCCCCAGGGATGGGCAGATCTGTCCCATCTTTGGGTTCCAAATTGTGTGATCTCTGCGTGGTATGGCCACCATCTTCCCTGCTCATGGTGGCTCCTCTCTGTCCTATTTTAAGGTAATTACGTGAATTCTAGAATAACAAGTGTACTCTATACTGTTTAGATGCCGCTTACCCAAGCAGCTCAGACAGTAAAGCGTCTATCTACAATGTGGGAGATGCCGGGAGCCAGTGTGAGGAACTCCGCCCATGGCAAAGGTCATGAGGAAGGAGGCTTGGCATATGCAAAGGCGTGATCAAGCCTCAGGAAACCCCTTGTTCCCGAGCATCTACCCCCAAAACCAGAGTCTACCTACTTCACTGTTTCATGCTCTCACCTACACCTCTGTCTTTATGGGGGGCTGTTCCCCACTGGGAGAAGGAGTAAATGTGCAGCTCCAAGTCAGTAAAAATTCCTGGGCGTGACAAGGGTATTTCAACTTATAAACTCCTCTGAAGGTTATCTGGCCTGCCTGTACAGGTTCGTCTGGCCACATGTGATTGTTTATAGCCTCCCAACTGTGAGAGGCACGAGATGTTTTAGATTTACTAAAGGCAAATTCTTTTGGGAAGTTAGAGATTATTAGTATAGTGGGTTGGTTATGAATTATATTGGTGAAGGGTTTTTCATTTGTTGTGCCAATAATTGCTGCTAATTCCCTGCCCTGGGTGTGACAAGGGTGTCTCAGGTCAAACCTCTCTGCTGGCAAACTAGCTTGTGTGACAGGATTATCCATACTCCTGCCACTACACACATGATTGCTTACTACCTCTCAACCATAAACAGCACAGAGAGTTTGGAGTATTTTGAAAGTCTTAATTAGCATTGTTGAGTCAATAATTGCCACCAGGCCTCCATATCCTTAGGCACCTGGGAATATATTAATCAAAATATTTGGAATATAGAAAAGGAAATATAGTAGTTTTTGATGTTAGCAATACTAGACTTTTTGAGTTAGCAAATTCTCTCTTTTGTTATAGATCACTGTACTTTGTTATAAATCACTGTGTCCTTGCTATGTAAAAATGTAACTTTATCACTATCTTAAGACTAAATAGATCTTAAGGGGAACATTGGTGAAGGGTTTTCATTTGTTGGGCTGATGTTTGCTGCTAAATCTCCATACTCCCTGCCCTTATAATGAATATAACTAGCATATAGGAGAAATAAGTATTAACCTTTAAGATTAATCATGTTAACCTTGGGTTAAATAAATTCCTTTCTTGGTTGTGACCCATTACACCCTCACCCTATAGGAATACAACTTTATCTGCTACCTTCAGAGGGTGGTGCCTGGTTTAAGAAAAAACACCCTTGGAAAAAATAAGTTTTTTGGTTATCAGAAAGAAAGGGTCGTAAAATGTCAGCAGGCCTCATGGCCAGAAGATGATGTAAAACCCCTAAGACCTTTTTTTATGTAAAGCACCTGATTTTGATAAAGGTCAGGACTGCTGACCCCCGCGTGACTCTGTATTCATCCCTATGTGTAACAAAAGGTATATAAGCAAACCTAAAAAATAAAGGGATGGGATCAGTTTCTGGAAAGACTGATTCCCCCATGTCATTTCTTTCTAGCTCCCCGTTTTTCTGGCTGAATTCCCATCTGGAATGTGGGTACTCACCAAGCCTGCTAACTTTGCCTGGGCTTCTAAGATCAGACCGGGGAGGCCTCAGTGCCTCCTCTCCTTCGGGAGAACGGAAAGACGCCTGTGGCCTACGTAGGTGGTGATTGGTAGTCCACGTAAACCAAGTTATTCAGCCTCTTTTTCTCCACTAATATTTCCTACTACACTATCCGTTTCTAATCTCTCTCTATATCTGTAATTAAATAAGTTTTTTCCTAGGACGTCGACGCCATCTCACCTTCGAATCAATCACCCTGGATCCACTGGGGCTGGACCCCGGTAGGGAGACCCGGGTTCGATCCCTGGGTTGGGAAGATCCCCTGGAGAAGGAAATGGCAATCCACTCCAGTACTCTTGCCTGGGAAATCCCATGGATGGAGGAGCCTGGTAGGCTACAGTCCATGGGGTCGCAAAGAGTGGGACACAACTGAGTGACTTCACTTCACTTCCCTTACCTTTAAGAATCCTTTCATGTTAAATTAATTAATTAATTTGGCTACATGGAGCCTTAGTTACCACACATGGGATCTTCCTTATGCTGAGCAGGCTCTGGGCACTCAGGCTGTCCAGCTGCAGTGCACGGGCTTAGCTGCCGGGGCATGTGGGATCTTAATTCCCTGACCAGGGATCTAACCCACGCCTCCCTGAACTGCAAGGTGGATTCTCCACCGATGGACCACTAGGGAAGTCCCAGGAATCATTTGCTTTGTGGGAATTACCACATAGGTAAACTCTAACTATTTGTCTTAAAGTACAGATACAGTAAAGGATGGGCTTCCCAGGTGGTACTAGTGGTAAAGAACCTGCCTGCCAACGCAGGAGACATAAGAGACCAGGGTTTGACCCCTGGGTCAGGAAGATCCCCTGGGGGAGGGCACGGCAACCCACTCCAGGATTCTTGCCTGGAGAATCCCATGGACAGAGGAGCCTGGTGGGCTACAGTCCATAGGGTCGCAAAGAATCAGACACGTCTGAAGCAACTTAGCACACACACGCACAATAAAGGACAGGTGTCCTCTGGGAAATGATCCTCTTTGGTGAGACCATCTCCACACGATTTTTATTGTCCTCATTCCTTTTCTTTGTAAGCTCTTCCCAACTGTGAAGGAAATGAAATTAAAAAAAAAAGAAAGAAAACAAATGTAACGTTGCAAATGAAATATCAAGTGCCTTTTTGTTGCTGGGGGTATTTTAGTAAATGATTTTGACCTTCCTTTCGAAAGCCAAGGAAACCAAGATGCTGGCATGCAGATACCTGGGGGCTGGGCAGGCGATGGTGCCCCCATCTGAACACAGAAGGTTCGGGTCTGGAGACACCAATAGGCAAGAGCCTGGGGCCGGTGCCCTGGCAGGAAACTCCATCCCCTGTGGCAACGCTGTTCTTGCCCTTGAGGGTGGTGATGAAGCAGACCACAGCTGTCTTCAAAGAGACCACCTACTGGAGGAACGGGCGCTAGGCAGGAAGAAGCCAGACATCACATACCCGCCAGTGTCCTGGGCTTTCAGTTCGTGCTAGAGCCAAAGCTGAAGGCACTTTAAGTGCCCTGGTGTTCCTCCAGGCCCAGAGCTGGTGGGCATACAGCATCACACCCTGCCAGCGGGGAGCAGCTGACCCCGCCTGAGCCCGTCATCCTGCCGCCAACTGGCAGCCTGCAGCTGAGGAGAGGCACCCCCTGATTTGGTTCTGAGATGCTCAGTTCTCACCAGACACCTGGGAAGATGGTTTGGGGTCCTGAAGAGGGGATTTAAGGCTCTGAGACAAATGTCACTTAAAGGGGCCAGATAAGCAAAGAGCTACACTGTGCCCTGTGGCCTCTTCTCAGTCCCTGCCATCCTCTTTCTTCCTCCCAACTCGAGTCCCCATCTCACTCTAAAAATCTGCAAATCTGGCTCAAGTGGGAAAAACACGTCGAGAGCAGGTTCTGAGGACCAAAAGTGGAATTCTAAGTTTATAACCCAACTCAAATCAACCCCCTTCTGTGGGTCTTCATTAGATGCTGTGTGTACCACTGGGCACGTCCTAGTTTTCTTGGCCACATCACTGCCTTTAGGATTGAGCATGGTCTCACAGAGCTGCCCTCCACAAAACACACATCGAAATTTCTTCTCATCCAAACTCACCAAGTGGAGCGTCTCTGATCAGTCTGTCTGCCCGTCCATCATATGGGGTTAGTTTAATCCTATTACATGTCAGGTCAGGCATTCTGCTGGTCAGAAAAAGCATACAAGCCTTGCCTGCATGTAACCCGTGTATCAGTGCTCCAGAACATTCTTGTCCCAAGTTCTAGTTCAGGGACCTTGGTCCATCATAGGCATCTCTGTATATGGAAGCATTTCTCTTATATTTGATGTCTTTTTGTGGTCCTTATGAAAACTGCACAAGTTAATAAACATAGAAGGTGTTTAGAACACAGGTGTCTGGTCCATAATAAGAACTGCAACCCAACAAATGAAAGCCTTTACTATGATTAACAAACAAGGAAGCTTGCCTCTGCTTGAGGCCCCATCCCTCTGGGTGGACATCAGTTCTACCTTCTAGGGGTTCATGTTGTATTGGTGTAACACCCACACCCTTGAACATATGATACACGTTCAATGATCATTTTCTAGCCAATGGCCACTTATTACAGACAAAGAATAACAGGATTCCAACGGAAACATGCCAAGAGAATTGACTCTATGAAGATGTCTGTCTACCCATCTCTCTCACTTGTTAATTTATTGTTTGAAACCTCTACTTTGCACTTCAGTAAATGTGATCCTCTTTGCAGGCACTCTCAAAATGCACCGCCCCCCGCCCAACCAGCTGTTGATTGTGTGACTTCAGAAGTAATTATGAAATATTGTAAAAGATCAAACTTAAGCAGAGTCCAGTGGCATTTTGAACAAAGAACTGTTTCATCTTGGGACTACCAAGTCCTCCTCCAACAGCTGTTCTAGAGCTGTGGGCTTGCACCATGGAATCCTGCAAGGGGCAAAAACACCTGACCTCCTTCTAAAAGGAGACAGCAGGCAGAATTGGCCACAGGATTTATTGTCATGATTTGTTGCAAAAAAAAGGAGGCAAAATGCAGGCGATGAGCTTGACTAAGCAAATGATTCCAGGAGACAATGAACTCAGGTAACTAATGTGATAAAAGGTTTTGCTTAATTTGCAAAGTCACTGTAATCTGATGGCACCGAAGGAGAAAAAAACCATTGATCCTGCCACAGGTTAAATCCATTAGAGAAATGTATTTACTGTGCACAAAAAAACTAGGAGATCTGAGTAAAACCCAATCATGACACCAGAAAGAGAATGGATTTTTTTTTTTTTTTTCAAAAGATAAAGCAAAAACAATGGTTTTAACATCTCTAAGGTAAGTGAGAGAGGCCAGGAACAAGAAATCAATGTTGAGAACTGATTTGGCAATTGCTGGGGGAGGGGTGGATGGGGTGGAGACTGCTCTTGAACAGCCTGATACACTTTAGAATCAGTGCCTGTCTTCCTGGAGAATTTACACTTGAGAAATGAGGAGAATGCTATTAATAAACATGCTAGGTGCTTATCAGGAGATTTTTTAAAAAAGAAAGAAGACTCCAAATACAGAGTGTGATGTGAGCAATTGCCGACTCTAACTTTGGAGGGATCCAGTTTCAAACAAGGCAATATCCTGGGTGCCTCTGTCTTTTACCAGTGGTCACTGACACCTAATAAGAAGCTCCCAGGCTTGGGAAAAAAAAAAAAAAGCTTTCTGGAAGCTGTCAGCCCATCTGCGTGAAGACCAGAGAGGAATGCTTTCAGCTGTTGGAGACAAATCAAAGGCAGAGGAGAAAAAAGGAAATAGACAGCTCCCCATTTATAGGGGAGCAGACACAGGTCTTTTTGCAGAGCCAGATACAACATGCAGTCTCATGTGGCCTTTCTCATACATGGAGAAAGATTCTCCAATTTTAAGAGACCTCTGGTGTTGACTTAAATGATTTTTATTCTAATATTATTCAAACGTATACAAGGAAAAAACACGGTACTAAAGTTTGCTTATAGCACTCAACCCACCCAAGACAGATGTACACACAGAATACTAACCAAACTGCTCACCCGAAAACACTCATGTGAACAACATTAATCCAAAACCTAGAATAATGTGGTTTCCTTGAAACAAAATTTCTTCCATTGAATTAAAAAAAAACAAAGTGACCCCTTTTCTGGTTCTACATTGAATGTTTCTATACTTGATTTTTTAACATTAAACTTTTTATTTTGTATTGGGGTATAGCTGATTAACAATGTTGACAGGTGACAGGCAAAGGGACTCAGCCACACATAGACAGGTACCCATTCTCCCCCAAACTCCCCTCCCATCCAGGCTGCCACATGACACTGAGCAGGGTTCCCTGTGCTATTCCATACGTCTTTGTTGGTTATTCCTTTTAAATATAGCATTCTATGTGATTTTAATAATATTCTTCCACATAATGGCTGCTCACATGCTTACGGAATACAGAATGGACACAAATCTTTAGAGCTTCATCTGTCTGACTAGGGTAATCAGACCTCCCGTGACTTTGAAATTCTGCCAGTAAGTAGTCCTTGCCTATGTCTGTCAGTGAGGTAGAATCTGATCACCTTGTTATTTGAAGCCAAGGCAATGTGATTATAGGATAAAAAAATCTTCATTAATTCTGTACCTGTCTTAAATATTGTTGGACTCCTGGGAAACGTTTTTCATTTTATTTTTACTAATATCTTATTTATAAATAATAAACCCTTGGGAATTGGAATCTAAAAGATGAGGGTCCATGAAATTGTTAAGAAAATGGTCTAAAACGAGAGAAAGGCAGACAGCTACCTATGTGTGTTTTCCAAGTCAAACCTAACAAGTCAAACTTAACAAGTCTGCCTGGGCTTCATCTGGCTATAACTGGGGCAGGGGTCAGCACACTGCCACTGGAAGCCTGGTTTTTGTAAATAAAGTGGTATATAAATACAGTCATGTTCAAGCTACCTATAGAAGCCTTGCACTACTACAGTATTGCTGAGTAATTGTGACAGAGACTGTGGCCTGTAAAACCTAAGATATTTACTCTCTGGCTCATTGCAGAAAAAGCTTGCTGACCCTTAATCTTGTTGCTGTTGTTCAGTTGCTAAGTTGTGTCCAACTCTTTGTGACCCCATGGACTGTAGCACATGGCACTCCCCTGCCCTTCACTACCTCCCAGAGTTTGCCCAAACTCATGTCCGTTGAGTTGGTGATGCCATCCAACCATCTCATCCTCTGGCGTCCCCTTGTCTTCCTGCCTTCAATCTTTCCCAGAATCAGGGTTTTTTTCCATGAGTTGGCTCTTCACATCAGGTGGCCAAAGTATTGAAGCTTTAGCTTCAGCTTCAGTCCTTCCAATGAATATTCAGGGTTGATTTCCTTTAGGAAAAAGGTTTGATCTTCCTGCAGTCCAAGGGACTCTCAAGAGTCTTCTTGAATTGAGGTGCTGGAGAAGACCCTTAATCTAGAGGATACTATTTGGATTGATTTTCTGTTTCCCTGGTGGCTCAGATGGTAAAGCGTCTGCCTGCAACGCTGGAGACCCAGGTTCGATTCCTAGGTCAGGAAGATCCCCTGGAGAAGGAGATGGCAACCCACTCCAGTACTCTTGCTTGGAAAATTCCATGGACAGAGGAGCCTGGTAGGCTACAGTCCATGGGGTCGCAAAGAGTCGGACACGACTGAGCGACTTCACTTCACTGGTTAGGGAACCAGATTCTGTAAAGTTAGATGCTAACTTGTAGAAGATTGATAAATTGCAAGTGATTTCTGTTGGGTAGAAGAGATAACTGCTAAGTTACGATTTTAGTGCCCTGAATGGCATTAACCAGTTTAATAGCTAAGTGTGCACTCTTACCTCACCTTCCTCGTATTCCCCTTTGAGCCACTTTGTTGTCCTGTTGGTCCCCTCCTTAGTGGGGGTGGGGAACAAAGTCAAGGAGGGGAATGACTTCGACACCAGGTGCTCACCACATATTTGTACTTGAGTTGTGCTGTTAACTTTCTGAAATGTGTACTGTAACTTACCTTATTTATGTGGGCCTCCCTGGGGGCTCAGTGGTAAAGAATCCACCTGCCAATGTAGGAGACACCGGTTTGATCCCTGGTCCGGGAAGATCCCCAACACCAAGAAGCAGCTAAGCCCATGAGCCACAACTATTCAGCCTGCATTCTAGAGACAGGGAGTCACAATTACCGAGCCCGTGTGCCCTAGAGCCTGCGCTCCACAACAAGAGAGGCCACCTCAGGAGAAGCCTGTGCACCACAGCTACAGAGGAGCCCCTGCTCGCCCCAGTAGAGAAAAGCCCGGATAGTGACGAAGACCCAGCACAGCCAAAAAGAAAAACGCCTGGTCTGCTGAACCTCCCAGGACACAGGAAGGGTTGGCATGAAGAGAGCCGTGGCATTCATTCATCCCTGGTGCCCGATAAATGCTCCATCAATGAACATGGATATTTGCTCATTTATTTAAAAGACAGCTGTTGAGCATCTCCTATGTCCTGGGAGTGTTTCTGGGCCAGAGGATGCAGCAGGGGACACAAGAATGAGGTCATCATGCTCACCGAGCATCCACTGCAGCTGGAGAGATAGACAATCATATAAAGAGTCTGCAGTAAATCAAAGGCAGTCAGTGTCAGGGAGGAAAAGAAAGCTGCGGGGCAAGGGGAGCCTTGGCCGCACTGTCTGAGTTGCTCTTTTAACCAGTGGGATTAGGGATGGTCTCTCCATCAGAGTGACTCTGGCCAAGGACAAAGGGATAAGCTATGTGGCTGTCGACAAAACTAGAGGTTTACACTGAGTGATGTAGAGCGTCATGGCAGAGCTGAGAGCAGAGGCCGGAAGAAGTGACTCATTTCTCAGGGTCATGCTGGCTGCGGTGCTGGGCAGAGTCTGGGGGGTCTGGCCGGAGAACATTCCTGATCCAGGTGAGAGAGGATGGTGGCTTGGACCAGGGAGGGTGTGAGGCCACTGGCGAGATGGCTTCAGACCCTGGATATAGACATTTAAGATCAGACTGATGCAATTCAGTGCTGCTGAACCGTCCATGGGGTGTGAAAGGAACACACGCAAGTCAAGAATGCTTCTAAAATGCTGGCTTTGGTAACTAGATAAAGAAAATTGCTTTTTACTGAGATGGAAAAGAAGTAAGAAAAGAAGAATTCCATCTTGGACACATAGAGTTAGAAATGCATTTTACTGGTACAAGTGGGAATGCCCAGTGGGCCAGTGGACTTGTCAACCTGAGAGTCAGGTTTATAGCTGAAGGTATGGGCTGCAACTGAATGAGGAGGAAGCATATGAACCAAGGAGAACAGGCCTGGGGACTGAGCTCTGGGGTGCCCCAACACGAGGTGGGGTCTAGGAGATCAGGAAGAATGAATGGGGGTCTGAGAAGGAGTGCCCAGGGAGGCAGGCAGCGAAGCAAGAGGCCAAGTGGATCAAGTTTCTGAACCACGGTTGTTACAGCAGGACTGAGCTTCCTAAGGTCAGGACTGAGCTGTGGATTTAGGAACTCAGACGTCATGGGTGACCTAGTAAGAGCTGCTTAGGTCATCTTACTGACCTAGTAAGGTGGGCGCAAAAAGAGAACAGGAAGAAAGGAGCTGGCAACGTCAAGTGAAAATGAGTGTTAGTTGCTCAGTCGTGGGAGACTCATTTCGACCCCCTGGACTATAGTCCACCAGGCTCCTGTGTCCATGGAATTCTCCAGCCAAGAATACTGGAGTGGGTAGCCCTCCCTTCTCCAGCTGATCTTCCCAATCCAGGGATCAAACCTGGGTTTCCCGCATTGTAGGCAGATTCTTTACCATCTGAGCCGTTGAAATAGAGTTGATTTACAGTGTCTCAGGTATATCTATGCTTTGTCAGATCCCTGTCCATTATAGGTTATTACAAGATACTGAATATAGTTAGTTCGCTCTGCTATGCTATGTCCTTGTTGCAGGAACATTTCGTCTCTCTCTCTAATTTAGCTGAGCTGGGTCTTAGTTGCGGTACTCAGGATCCTTAATTGCAGCATGTGGGATCTAGTTCCCTGGCCAGGGATCGAACCCAGGCCCCCTGCATTGGGAGCATGGGGTCTTAGTCACTAAACCACCAGGGAAGTCCTGAGGTTTCATCTCAAGATGAGGAATTTCAGGGCCTTATGGACTCAGAGTTTCCCAGGACAGAAAGTTGACGATACTGGGGAGGGGAGATTCTAGCTCAGGTGAGAGAGGACAGGGTTGGTGGCATAGACCAAGGCGGCAGAGTGTCTGGATACAGACACAGGCAGGGCTTCCCATGTGGCTCAGCGGTAAAGAAGCTGCCTGCCGAGGCAGGAGATGCTGGCTTGATCCTTGGGTCGGGAAGATCCCCTGGGGAAGGACATGGCAACAAAGCTCCAGTATTTTTGCCTTGGAAATGCCACGGACAGAGGAGCCTGGCGGGCTACAGTTCACGGGGACTTAGAGACTTGAACACGACTGAGCTCACGGAGGACGCGGAAGACCAGCAGCCAGACGTGTGCAAGTCTGAGCCAGGAGGAGTGGGACAGGAGCCGGGAGACGCAGCAGTCGCCAGGTGGCCCTAGGGTTCACCTGAAATGGGTGGTTAGGGCAATGCAGACGATGAGCAGCCTAGGGTGGGCAGCTTCCAGAGAGGGGACAGGCTCCAGGGGTGGGGGTGGCGTAAGGGAAGGGGTGCAGGGACAGGTTCTGTCTCCTGGCGTAAGGGAAGGGGTGACACCCGCACATTTGCAGGCAGACGGGGGAGAGGCTTCAGGCGGCAGACGTTGCAGAGCGAGGCCGCATGGTGGGAACGTCTGCTAAGGTAGGAGGGATGCAAGCAGAGGAAGAGCTTCCTGAGCCTGAGCGCCAGGAGCAGGGTGGGCACCAGGAAGGCCCCCAAGTTCTCTGTCCTGCATCAGGTGATGTCACCTTCCATGAGGCGATGAAGGAGGGGCTGGGGGCTCAACATAGAGTTCAGTCTCAGCACACCACAGGGTCACATCTGACATCACTGATTCACAAGCAGTGTGAAGATGCAGACAGAGCATCCCCACACAGGATGGGTGGCCCGATGGCCGTGAAGGGAAACGTGTCTCCTGAGATGGGTCTGCAGCCTCCCGGGCGAGTTCCCTGCTCATAGAAGGTGCAAACGGGGTCAGGAGAGGGTTGTGTCTCTGCTGTAGATGCCACATCATGTCCAGGGACAAGAGACACGTCTCAAAGATTTAATCGCCACCCCCATCCTGCCACAGCAGAGAAGTCACACCTTCTGGAGAGAGGTCCAATGACATGTCAGATGACAGAATTTATCTGAACAGGAGAAGGACCAGAAGGGTCCCAGTGAGTTCTGTGTCCCACAGGCTGGTCTGTTTCCAGGCCCTGAGAGGGAGCCATCATGAGGAGCCTGATGTTCTGGGTCTCACTGGTTCCTACAGGGAAATATCTGCCACCTAGACAAACCTAGACAGCATACTGAAAAGTAGAGACATCACTTTGCCAATAAAGGTCCATATACTCAAAGCTATGGATTTTCTAGTAGTCATGCACGGATGTGAAGGTTGGACCATAAAGATGGCCAAGCACTGAAAAACTGATGCTTTCGAATTGTGCTGGAGAAGACTCTTGAGAGTCTTTTGGACCGCAAGGAGATCAAACCAGTCAATCTTAAAGGAAATCAACCCAGACTATACACTGGATGGGTTCATGCTGAACCTGAAGCTCCAATACTTTGGCCACATGATGCAAAGAGCCAACTCACTGGAAAAGACCCTGATGCTGGGAAAGATTGAAGGCAGGAGGAGAAGGGGACGACAGAGGATGAGATGGTTGGATGGCATCATTGACTCAACAGACATGAGTGTGAGTAAACTCTGGGAGATGGTGGAGGACAGAGGAGCCTGGCATGCTGGAGTCGCAAAGAGTTGCACATGGCTTAGCGACTGAGCACAAACAACTGTGGACGTGAACTGTGCAACCGGAGCCCAGCTTCTTTGCTGAATGTTAGCCCTGCGACTTCTGTTTCGGGGCCTGAGACCGCAAACACACCACCCCGAGGTTGCGAGTACCCATGTCTCTTAGGGCTGAGCGTCTGGCATCCGTCCTTGCAAAGCAAATGAACAACCTTAAGAAACAAACTCATCTTTCGTCTCAAGGTACGTCTGGGCTGAAACCTGACAATGTGCTCTTTCAATTCTATTTTTCTCCAAACCCCACCAAATTTCATGTGTATTTATGAATATCCCATTACTGCCAAATTCCTGGTGATTTATTCACATTTGAAACTCCCAGCTGTGGTGAGAAAAGAGGAGCACATTTTTCAAGAGGTGAAGAAATGGCTTTTCTCAATTGGCCAAAAAGATGTCCCATTTTATGACCACATATCTGATATCAAAGGGCAAAGGGGGAGGCTTGGGGAGAAGGTCTCTAGACTTATCCTGAAGGGGAGCCTGCCCCTCTTCATGGTGAGCTCTCAAAACTTCCTGCTCCAGGGAGATGGGGTGTTATGCAGTCTCACTTGTAAAACCCCTTCCTGGCTTGATGGCCCTCAGGAACTCAGACTAACCATACAGAGGCTTGGTTTGGGGTATTTATCTGGACGATTCATTAATGAAAGAAAAAGTGATTTCAGGGTCTTGGATGACGTTGGGGAGGCGAGGCAGGCAATCCAGTGACACTGGTAAAGTCGAGCTCTCACCACGGCCATTGAGAAAAGGAGAGGAAACTGGGCTGCTGAAATGACCCAGGTCAGAGTCGCGGCAGCATCAGATGCACTCTGCCTGAATTGTTGTAGGTATGAGAGTGGCCAGTCAGCCCTTAATGACCACCCAGGGCATGCTGAACCGCCCGGTTAACAGCCCTCTCCAGCTTCCAGTGAGTAAGGCAGTACACTGCCAGCATTTCTCTGGTGCCCACCAGATGTCAGGGAGGGTCCACTTAAGTCCTGCCCACACTCCATTCCCACCGCCCACCAAAGAAAATCTTTCTTCTGGGGAAAGGGGGAGGGATAATGTGGGCGCTTGAGATGAACATACATGGGCTTCCCCAGTGGCTCAGCAGTAAAGAACCCACCTTCCAAAGCAGGAGTTGTGGGTTTGATCCCTGGTTTGGGAAGATCCCCTGGAGTAGGAAATGGCAACCCATTATAGTATTCTTGCCTGGGAAATCCCATGGACAGAGGAGCCTGGTGGGCTACAGTCCATGAGATGGCAGAGTCAGCTACAACTTAGCGACTGAATAGAAACAACATATATAAAATAGATAATCAACAAGGACCTACAGCACGAGGAACTATACTCAAAGTTTTGTAAAAACCTGCTGGGAAAAAGAATTTGAAAAGAATATATATATTCCATAGTTCAGTTCAGTTCAGTTCATTTACTCAGTCATGTCTGACTGCGACCCCATGGACTGCAACATGCCAGGCCTCCCTGTCCATCACCAACTCCCAGAGCTTCCCCAAACTCATGTCCATTGAGTTGGTGATGCTATCCAATCATCTCATCCTCTGTTGTCCCCTTCTCCTCCCGCCTTCAATCTTTCCAGCATCAGGGTCTTTTCCAATGAGTCAGTTCTTTGCATTAGGTGGCCAAAGTATTGGAGTTTCACCTTCAGCATCAGTCCTTCCAAAGAATATTCAAGACTGATTTCTTTTAGGATGGACTGGTTGGATCTGTTTGATCTCCTTGTAGTTCAAGGGACTCTCTAGAGTCTACCCCAACACCACAGCTCAAAAACATCAATTCTTTAGCACTCAGCTTTCTTTATAGTCCAACTCTCACATCCATATATGACTACTGGAAAAACCATAGCTTTGACTAGATGGACCTTTGTTGGCAAAATAATGTCTTTGTTTTTTAATATGCTGTTTAGGTTGGTCGTAGCTTTTCTTCCAGGGAGCAAGCATCTTTTAATTTCATGGCTGCAATCACCATCTTCAGTGATTTTGGAGCCCCGCAAAATAAAGTCTCTCACTGTTCCATTGTTTCCCCATCTATATACTTTGGCCACATGATGCAAAGAGCCAACTCACTGGAAAAGACCCTGATGCTGGGAAAGATTGAAGGCAGGAGGAGAAGGGGACGACAGAGGATGAGATGGTTGGATGGCATCATTGACTCAACAGACATGAGTGTGAGTAAACTCTGGGAGATGGTGGAGGACAGAGGAGCCTGGCATGCTGGAGTCGCAAAGAGTTGCACATGGCTTAGCGACTGAGCACAAACAACTGTGGACGTGAACTGTGCAACCGGAGCCCAGCTTCTTTGCTGAATGTTAGCCCTGCGACTTCTGTTTCGGGGCCTGAGACCGCAAACACACCACCCCGAGGTTGCGAGTACCCATGTCTCTTAGGGCTGAGCGTCTGGCATCCGTCCTTGCAAAGCAAATGAACAACCTTAAGAAACAAACTCATCTTTCGTCTCAAGGTACGTCTGGGCTGAAACCTGACAATGTGCTCTTTCAATTCTATTTTTCTCCAAACCCCACCAAATTTCATGTGTATTTATGAATATCCCATTACTGCCAAATTCCTGGTGATTTATTCACATTTGAAACTCCCAGCTGTGGTGAGAAAAGAGGAGCACATTTTTCAAGAGGTGAAGAAATGGCTTTTCTCAATTGGCCAAAAAGATGTCCCATTTTATGACCACATATCTGATATCAAAGGGCAAAGGGGGAGGCTTGGGGAGAAGGTCTCTAGACTTATCCTGAAGGGGAGCCTGCCCCTCTTCATGGTGAGCTCTCAAAACTTCCTGCTCCAGGGAGATGGGGTGTTATGCAGTCTCACTTGTAAAACCCCTTCCTGGCTTGATGGCCCTCAGGAACTCAGACTAACCATACAGAGGCTTGGTTTGGGGTATTTATCTGGACGATTCATTAATGAAAGAAAAAGTGATTTCAGGGTCTTGGATGACGTTGGGGAGGCGAGGCAGGCAATCCAGTGACACTGGTAAAGCCGAGCTCTCACCACGGCCATTGAGAAAAGGAGAGGAAACTGGGCTGCTGAAATGACCCAGGTCAGAGTCGCGGCAGCATCAGATGCACTCTGCCTGAATTGTTGTAGGTATGAGAGTGGCCAGTCAGCCCTTAATGACCACCCAGGGCATGCTGAACCGCCCGGTTAACAGCCCTCTCCAGCTTCCAGTGAGTAAGGCAGTACACTGCCAGCATTTCTCTGGTGCCCACCAGATGTCAGGGAGGGTCCACTTAAGTCCTGCCCACACTCCATTCCCACCGCCCACCAAAGAAAATCTTTCTTCTGGGGAAAGGGGGAGGGATAATGTGGGCGCTTGAGATGAACATACATGGGCTTCCCCAGTGGCTCAGCAGTAAAGAACCCACCTTCCAAAGCAGGAGTTGTGGGTTTGATCCCTGGTTTGGGAAGATCCCCTGGAGTAGGAAATGGCAACCCATTATAGTATTCTTGCCTGGGAAATCCCATGGACAGAGGAGCCTGGTGGGCTACAGTCCATGAGATGGCAGAGTCAGCTACAACTTAGCGACTGAATAGAAACAACATATATAAAATAGATAATCAACAAGGACCTACAGCACGAGGAACTATACTCAAAGTTTTGTAAAAACCTGCTGGGAAAAAGAATTTGAAAAGAATATATATATTCCATAGTTCAGTTCAGTTCAGTTCATTTACTCAGTCATGTCTGACTGCGACCCCATGGACTGCAACATGCCAGGCCTCCCTGTCCATCACCAACTCCCAGAGCTTCCCCAAACTCATGTCCATTGAGTTGGTGATGCTATCCAATCATCTCATCCTCTGTTGTCCCCTTCTCCTCCCGCCTTCAATCTTTCCAGCATCAGGGTCTTTTCCAATGAGTCAGTTCTTTGCATCAGGTGGCCAAAGTATTGGAGTTTCATCTTCAGCATCAGTCCTTCCAAAGAATATTCAAGACTGATTTCTTTTAGGATGGACTGGTTGGATCTGTTTGATCTCCTTGTAGTTCAAGGGACTCTCTAGAGTCTACCCCAACACCACAGCTCAAAAACATCAATTCTTTAGCACTCAGCTTTCTTTATAGTCCAACTCTCACATCCATATATGACTACTGGAAAAACCATAGCTTTGACTAGATGGACCTTTGTTGGCAAAATAATGTCTTTGTTTTTTAATATGCTGTTTAGGTTGGTCGTAGCTTTTCTTCCAGGGAGCAAGCATCTTTTAATTTCATGGCTGCAATCACCATCTTCAGTGATTTTGGAGCCCCGCAAAATAAAGTCTCTCACTGTTCCATTGTTTCCCCATCTATTTGCCATGAAGTGATGGGACCAGATGCCATGATCTTAGTTTTCTGAATGCTGAGTTTTAATCCAACTTTTTCACTCTCCTCTTTCACTTTCATCAAGAGGCTCTTTAGTTCTTCATTTTCTGCCATAATGGTGGTGCCATCTGCATATCTGAGGTTTTGATATTTCTCCCAAAAATCTTGATTCCAGCTTGTGCTTCATCCAGCCCAGCATAAAGATGTTATGAAAAAACCCAAACAAACTTTTTGTCCAACCCAATACATATATAACTGAATCACTTTGCTGTGCACCTGAAACTAACACAGCATTGTAAAGTCACTATACTTCGATTTTAAAAAGAAAGAAAGAAAACCTCCGTTCAAGGCTGTTACCAGAAAACTGTATCTTGCGTATTATCTACCTTTTGCTGATATGCAGCTTCACAAGTGTAGTAAGGCCTTTTCATGTGGTCAATGCATTTAAACAAAATCAACTGCTTATTTTTAGACTTCAGAGAGGTATTTTTTTCATTAAATAAAAAAATTATTATTTTAAATTATAAATAAAATTGTTTAAAAAGCACATTAAGTTTCCCTGAGAGTCCCTTGGACTGCAAGGAGATCCAACCAGTCCATTCTGAAGGAGATCAACCCTGGGATTTCTTTGGAAGGAATGATGCTAAAGCTGAAACTCCAGTACTTTGGCCACCTCATGTGAAGAGTTGACTCATTGGAAAAGACTCTGATGCTGGGAGGGATTGGGGGCAGGAGGAGAAAGGGACGACCGAGGATGAGATGGCTGGATGGCATCATGGACTCGATGGATGTGAGTCTGAGTGAACTCCGGGAGATGGTGATGGACGGGGAGGCCTGGCATGCTGCGATTCATGGGGTCGCAAAGAGTCGGACACAACTGAGCGACTGAACTGACTGACTGACTGACATGTTAGTGATATTTCGTGATAACAGAACCCAGTAAGAATGCATTCTTGGGACACCTCTGGTGGTCCAGTGGCTAAGAATCTGCCTTCCAATGCATGGGACTTGGGTTCGTCCTAGGTCTGGAACTAAGATCCCACATGCCGTGGGGCAACATGCACTTCAAGGAAAGATCCTGAGTGCCACAACTAAGATCTTGCAGTCAAAAATTAAAATAAAACAAAAAAGAATGCATTCTTTTACAATAAGTCATATCCCTCTCACAGTAGCTAATTGAGATTGTACATGATCATAAAACAAGAACCAGGGTTTGTTCTGCTAACAAATGTAGGCAGTGACTGATCAAATAACACTTTTTGGCCCAATAACTGGCTAATAAATACAGAAGATTCTCTAGCCAATCTTAGCACTAAATGCAGGAACTTGATGGGACCATCCATGCTACACGGCTGGGCTCTTCCACACACGCTATGACCTACACAATCCATCTACAGCAGGAGGGGTAGTGGTAGCAGTTAACTCAGGCTAAAGAGACGCTGTGAGCAGAAGCAGCTACTGCAAATGCACATGGAATGTTCTAGAGACAATAAGTAGATGGGTCTGGGCGGGGCACAGGGCTCTGAAATGTGGGTTGATGGGGAGGCAAGACTAGAAAGGTAGGCGTGGCCAGCCTGGGAAAGAATATGAGCATCCGACTAGAGTGGTCAGAATTTCTCCCACAGAAGAGAAGGTTTCCGAGCAATGGGATGATGGGAAACAGGAATTTTGAGAAAGAACCACATGATGTTGTAGGTGGAATTGTGTCCCACCGTCCCCCAAAAAAGATGTATTCAAGTCCTAATTCTCAGTACTGGAACTTGTGATATTGTTTAGAACAGGGTGTTTGTAGTCCTATTTGAGAGTCCCTGGAGAGCAAGGAGATCAAACCAGTCAATCTTAAAGGAAATCAACAGTGAATACCCTTTTGAAGGACTGATGCTAAAGCCGAAGGTCCAATATTTGGCTACCTGATTTGAACAGCTGACTCACTAGAAAAGACCTGAAGTTGGGAAAGATTGAAGGCAGAAGGAGAAGAGGTGACAGAGGATGAGATGACTGGATGGCTTCACTGATTCAATGGCATGAACTTGGCGAACTCTGGGAGGTGGTGAAGGACAGGGAAGCCTGGTGTGCTGCAGCCCATGGCGTCCCGAAGAGTTGGACATGACTTGGCGACTGAACAACAACTTGGCAGGTGTAATCAAGTTAGAATGAGGTCACACGGAGGAGGGGTGCCCAGTCCAGTGACTGGTATCTTTACACGGAGAGGGAGGTTCGGGTGCAGCAGACACAGACAAGAATCACGTGAAGAAACGGAGACACAGGGAACAAAGCTGTGTGCCGACGGAGCAGACAGGAGGGCCGTGTCTACAAGCCAAGGAACATGAAGGGTTACCAGCAACCCCCAGAATCAGGAAGAGCTTGGCAAGGATTCTTCCTTGCAGCCTTCAGAGGAGCACGGCCTCCCGGAAATCAGAAGACCTTGATTGTAGACTGCTGGCCTCCTGAACGTTCAGAGAATAAATTTCTGTTATTTTTAGCAAAGTACCAATTTTGTGGTACTTTGTCATGCCAGCCCTGGGAAAGGAATAATTGTGGGGCTGTGCATGGTGGAGCAGAACAGGGAACTGGACATAATAACCCGAGATGATGGTGGCAGTGACCGAGGGCAGAGCTGAAACACCCTGCTCACGGCAAATCAACCAGGAGGCTTAGCAGCTGGTGTGCAGAAAACGAGAGGGAAACAGAAAAGTCACAGAGGGCCCAGGGCTTCCACTGATGTAAAGACAGGAGGGAAGATATGTCTGGGGACTGGGCCGGGGCCCTGGGTAGACAAGGTACAGAAGCAGTGTGTCGGTTTAGCGATTACGTAATTAACACATAGGCTGTCCAGGAGGAGAAGGGTGGCCGTCTGTATTGTAAGGACAGAACTGGTCCAGTGGAGAAGTGAACGAGTGACCAGGCCTCCCAGACTCCTCAGTTCCTTGCCCTCTCATGAAACATGCCAGTGTAAATCCCAGCTTCCAAACGGCTTGGCTGGACCCTTCTTTCACTGCGGCTAGAGATCTACCCCAAGGGGAGAAATTAGGCTCCAAAATGCATTCACATGGGTTTACAGCTATTAGTACCTGTGGAGAACTTGTGCTTTGTTTCAAGATCTTTAGAAAAATAACCAAGGCAAGCCATAATTGTTGGTTAATTTGTTTTCAGTTGACTGATTCCAGATTTTGGGCTTTCTGATTATTTCCACTTTTGCCTCATTGGGTCCACCCTTAAGCTCACTGAACTGTAATTTGGTATAAATTTAATGACTATCCAATGACATTACAAAGTCTGAAAAATCTTCCTTTTTCCTTTTGAGGTGTCCCACCCCATAATCCGAGGGCCTGAAAAACCCCAAAGTCATCTATTTCTTCTTCTCTCTTTCTCTCTCTTTTTTAACCAGAAGGGAATAAAGGTCACTCTCCTGTCAGAATAATTGCTGGAGAGGAGAGAAGATATTTTTTAAAACTTTCTCACAAAATTACAGATTTAAGATGACAATGAAAGTAAAATTGCAGTTGAACTCGAAGGCAAAACCTTCAACTAAAAATACAGGCCGCTCACAACGTGCAATTTGGCTGTGGCCAAGGGGCAGAAAGCACTTTGCTTCAGCTGAATTCTCATCAGCTCTGAGCGTCCACAGAATTCAAGCGGCTTCGTAAGGTTCCCAAATTACTGGAGGTTGGCATACAGAGATGTCTCTGAAATGCTGTTCTGATATTCTTCTTGAGGGTCAAATTGAGACTGAATCCTCAAACCACTGAAATGAAAAACATATCTCCATTCAAGACATTGTTCTTTGATTTCACGTGGTTGCAGATGACAGAATATAGGGGGATTGTGTATAAACTTTTGCACTGCTTCCTTTAAAATGTGCCACAGAAAATTACAACTTCCAAACATCTTAGTTGAACTATTTTTTTTTTAACTGTGACATCTTCGAGTAGACATTTTCTGTGACAGTTTCGATGTTCAACAGCACATAATTTCAATCAAGGGAGGCGTTCACAAGGAGAGCAGAAGTATGGAGATATTTACAAGTGGGTTGTTATTCTGGTAAAAAAAAATCATGTAGAACATCCACTTCTAAATTTGAAGTTTCTCATCTTAATGCCTAATAAGTACATGAATTTTATTTAATCTGAGGGAATCACAGTAGTGATTATCTATAAGGAATTAGAAAGCATTCTTTCTGTGATAAGTATATTAATGTCGTATGTCATCTTACCAACCTCTATTTGAAGGAATTACAAGTTGAGGGGGAAAAAAACAACTCGGTCCAATTGTAACTATACTTAAGGTATATAAAATCATACTTAAGGTAAATACCGCAACAGACGTTTTAACTTTATTTTATAAAAAGCAAGTATAGTGGAATTCCTGTATGGAATGTAGGTGATTCAGCCAAGAAAAATTATGTTTTACAGATTTCAGACGTTCTTTTTTGAACAAATATAGAAACATAAACATGTGGAAACATGGAAGTCAGTGAGAAAAATGATTTAGGCATCAACTCTAGCAAAGCATTATATACTATTTCATTGAAGAGCCATTCAACCTTTAGACAAGAAATCATGTCTCACAAATGTACCCCGAAGACTGTTTACGGATCTGGCAGGATTGGACCAAGCATCTTTCTAGGTTTCCCCACCTACACGCACAGATTCTGCAGAAATGGCTCAGCAGCCCTGAAAGAAAGGAATTGCGTAACTCTGGGCAACAGAAGGGCGGTGCCAGCTGAGCCCTGCCCTGCCCCTCTCTCGGGAGCCTCGCTGCTCCTGATGGACCTTCCTTTCTGTGGCAGATGAGTTCTTAGAAAAAGTGAGTAAACCAGATCTCTTGATGAAACAACTTATCTTTTCAACGCCCCAAGGGGTTTACCCGGGAGGTGAAGAAATTCTCCGAAGAGATTTATTTTTTGCAAGAAAAGTAACCGCCGTGAGGCAGCTGGTGATGGCCGGCTTGGCTGCTCAGCCTCTAGCTGTCCCAGCCCATCTGGCGACTTCTGGTCATGAGGCTGGATGTGGCCAGTCGTCCTGCCCTTGTGACCTAAGCCTGGTCAGTGGGTCTTCTGGGGAGCTTCCTGGAAAGGTTTTCATCCCTAATGGAAAGAACAACACAGGGGAGAAATCTTACCCCCCGCCCCCACCCCTTAAAGAATCATCTTCAGCTGCGTCTTCAGTGCCGCGTGGGCTTCTCTCTCGTTGTGACGAGCAGGGCTGCGCTCTGCTTGCAGTGAGTGGGCTTCTCCGTCGGTGGCTTGTCTTGTTGCAGAGCACAGGCTCTAAGGGCCTCGGGTTTCATTAGCCGCGGTTCCCGGGCCCTAGAGCACAGGTTCAGTAGTGGCGGCACACGCGTTTAGTTGCTCCGTGGCACGTGGGATCCTCCCAGAGCAGGGATCGAACCTGTGCTTCCCGGCTTGGCAGGCAGACTCTCACCACGGAGCCACCAGGAAAGCCCCAAACTGGTTTTTGAAGACACTGTTGGGTGAAGACGGGATGCTCCAGTGTGTGCAGTATCCCCTGTGACCACTGGGGGAGCCCCGGAGCACCGGCGGTCAGGCGCCGCGGGAACAAAGCCTGGAGAGCCGTCTCTGCACGACTGTTCACCTGATCCTCACTGTCCAGGCCACGTCGCGTTGGGCACTGTATTATTCACACTGGAAAGCACATAACTGCTTCATGTTCTGTCTTCACGGGGCAGGACTGTCTGGAAAATTCCTCTCACTCCTCAAGGCTGAGGAGGGAGGCTCACCGGACCCCCCGCCCAGGCCAGTCACTCCTTCCCTGGCATCCTGTGCCAACATGAATTTTGCTTCCTGGCAGGACCAGCTATGTGTGGTTCCCAGGGCAAAGGAAAAGATGGTGCCCCGTGTTCACAAATTATTAAGTTTCTAGACAGTGACATCAGAGCATTAAACCAGGGTCGGGCCTATGTGACCCATCGGTTGGCACACCCAGAAGTTAGCCCTGCTGACAAGTTATCTCATCTGTAAGAACAGATCTCAGTAAATCTTTTCTGTAAATGGCCAGATAGCCAGGATGTGAGGCTTTGCGGGTCACAGAGTCTTTGTCACGACTGTGCCACTTGCCCTGAGCAGTGTCAGAGCAGTCAGTCAGTATAGAAGCGAATGGACATGGCTGGATTTCAATAAAACAGTAAGGATTCCTTAAAGAACTAAAAACAGAGTTACCACATGATCCTCCAGTCCTGGGCGTATATCAGGATAAACTCTAATTCGAAAAGACTCATGCACCCCAACGTTCATAGCAGCACTATTTGCAAGAGCAAAGATATGGAAGCAACCAAATGTCCATCAACAGACAAATGGATAAAGAAGATGCAGTACATATATACAATGGAATATTACTCATCCATAAAAAGAATGAAATAATGCCAGTTGCAGCAACATGGATGGACCTAGAGATTACCATATTAAGTGAGGTAAGTCAGAGAAAGACAAATACCATATAATATACTTACATATGGAATCTAAAAAAAGTGATGCAAATAAACCCTATTTTCAAAAGAGAAACAGACTCACAGACATAGAAAACAAACATATGATTACCAAAGGGGAGAGAGTGGGGGGAGGGAGAGATTAGGAGTTTTGGAGTAACATATAAATACTACTATATCACCCTGCTTATTTAACTTATATGCAGAGTACATCATGAGAAACACTGGGCTGGAAGAAGCACAAGCTGAAATCAAGATTGCTGGGAGAAATATCAATAACCTCAGATATGCAGATGACACCACCCTTATGGAAGAAAGTGAAGAGGAGCTAAAAAGCCTCTTGATGAAAGTGAGAGAGGAGAGCGAAAAAGTTGGCTTAAAGCTCAACATTCAGAAAACGAAGATCATGGCATCCNGCAGATGACACCACCCTTATGGCAGAAAATGAAGCACTAAAGAGCCTCTTGATGAAAGTGAAAGAGGAGAGTGGAAAAGTTGGCTTAAAGCTCAACATTCAGAAAACGAAGATCATGGTATCCGGTCCCATCACTTCATGGCAGATAGATGGGGAAACAGTGGAAACAGTGGGTGACTATTTTTCTGGGCTGCAAAATCACTGCAGATGGTGACTGCAGCCATGAAATTAAAAGACGTTTACTCCTTGGAAGGAAAGTTATGACCAACCTAGACAGCATATTAAAAAGCAGAGACATTACTTTGCCAACAAAGGTCCATCTAGTCAAGGCTATGGTTTTTCCAGTGGTCATGTATGGATGTGAGAGTTGGACTATAAAGAAAGCTGAGCACCGAAGAATTGATGCTTTTGACCTGTGGTGTTGGAGAAGACTCTTGAGAGTCCCTTGGACTACAAGGAGATCCAACCAGTCCATCCTAAGGGAGATCAGTCCTTGGTGTTCATTGGAAGCATTGATGTTGAAGCTGAAACTCCAATACTTTGGCTCCCTGATGTGAAGAACTGACTCACTGGAAAAGATCTTGATGCTGGGTAAGATTGAGGGTAGGAGGAGAAGGGGACGACAGAGGATAAGATGGTTGGATGGCATCATCAACTCAATGGACATGGGTTTGGGTGGACTCCGGGATTTGGTGATGGACAGGGAGGCCTGGTGTGCTGCAGTTTATGGGGTCACAAAGAATCGGACACAACTGAGAGACTGAACTGAACGCACAAAGGCAAATGGAAAGTAAACACTGACATTGGGGGAAGTGATATAGAGTTCTCGGTGCAAATGACAAAATGTCACTTAACTACAAATCGGATGAAGAGCTCTACAGTGTGACAGATTTTAGACCACCCCATGTTGTCACGGTCTTTGTAGACCGGGACCTGGGCACTAGAGTCAACGAGAAGAGGGATGCAGGGGACCCAAGTCTCGAGTGAAACAAGGGTGCTTTATTTGCAGAAATGCATGTTTATATATCTTCATACAAGGCAGCTTCAGGCAGTAAAAAAAAATGAGCAAAAACAAAGCCAAGCAAATAGCAATCTTCAAAGGGCCAGAAAGCATTGAATATCTTGAGTAAGAGGGGCATAACTGAATAGATTACATTAAATTAAGGTCACTGAAGGGATCCAAGCAGGTGCCCGCTCTCATGATCTCAGTCATGAGAACTGTGTGCAGCTCTGCTCACTCCTGTTTTCCAGGAACTAATAAACAATAGAAAATCCTTGAGAAACGGCACACAAAAGAAAAGAATAACATATTGGATCCCTTAAAGCTGAACGTCCCCCGACACCAAGTGAGATTGTTTAGCTGCAGACAGAGCCAGAGCAGGGCAGCAGGCTCCTAGGCAGAGTGTTAACCTAAAGGGCTAGTGGCCAGCCTTGCTAAATCTAAGAATCTATTTACCTGTCTGTTTATATTTTTCCCTCTCTATGGAGGTTATCGGATTCTGAGGATAGAGTCCTATTAACTCACACTGAAAAGAGACTGGGGTACAGACTGGACAGCCACTTCATTCATGTGTGAGAGGTCAGCTGTTATCTGGAAACTACTAGATGTTAGTCATTTGGACAGGGCGCCAGGTTCGCATAAGAGATGAGATCAGAAGTGAGCTGAGAATTAAAGGAAGGGAAGAGGTCATCTCAGGGAAATTCTATCCAGTGCCCATAGCTGGATCTATGAATTTTGCCCCACACAGGAAAGGCTAAATAATGCCTATTTGTCCAGGCATTGTTAGAAATATGTTAGACCATCCAATTATCACAACAAGCCACTGGAATAGATATGATCATCATTTCCATATAACTGGGGAGAAACCTGAGGTGAGGAAGGTCATAGAGCCAGTGCAGACTGAAGCTGGGACATCACCCCAGGCAGTCCTGCCCCTGTGTCCACTGTCTCAAGCCCTGGGTCCAGCCCTCCCCTCTGACAACGTGCTTCCTATCTTAGAGAAATACTTCGCAAGTTCTTACTTTCCAATTCCCATTCTTCTCTGTCACAAAAGTGCCATTCACCCATTCCAAAGACATTACAATCATTGCAACAATACAACTGAAGAGGATACAGTTCCCCTTACACTTGCTTACTTCCAGTCTTGTCTTTTAGATGGTGTTTAGGAGCTCTGGATGTAGCAGATCCTGGTTTGATTCCGAGGTGGGGAACACCTGCTGGAGAAGGGCTAGGCTACCCATTCCAGCATGCGTGGGCTTCCCTGGTGGCTCAGCTGGTAAAGAATCTGCCCGCAATGCGGGAGACCTGGGTTTGATCCCTGGGCTGGAAGGATCCAGGGGCATAACTGAATAGATTACATTAAATTAAGGTCACTGAAGGGATCCAAGCAGGTGCCCGCTCTCATGATCTCAGTCGTGAGAACTGTGTGCAGCTCTGCTCACTCCTGTTTTCCAGGAACTAATAAGCAATAGAGAATCCTTGAGAAACGGCACACAAAAGAAAAGAATAACATATTGGATCCCTTAAAGCTGAACGTTCCCTGACACCAAGTGAGATTGTTTAGCTGCAGACAGAGCCAGAGCAGGGCAGCAGGCTCCGAGGCAGAGTGTTAACCTAAAAGACTAGTGGCCAGCCTTGCTAAATCTAAGAATCTATTTACTTGTCTGTTTACATTTTTCACCCTCTATGGAGGTTATCGGATTCTGAGGATAGAGTCCTATTAACTCACACTGGAAAGAGACTGGGGTACAGACTGGACAGCCACTTCATTCATGTGTGAGAGGTCAGCTGTTATCTGGAAACTACTAGACGTTAGTTATTTGGACAGGGCGCCAGGTTCGCATAAAAGACAAGATCAGAAGTGAGCTGAGAATTAAAGGAAGGGAAGAGGTCATCTCAGGGAAATTCTATCCAGTGCCCATACCTGGATGTATGAATTTTGCCCCACACAGGAACGGCTAAATAATGCCTATTTGTCCAGGCATTTTTAGAAATGTTAGACCATCCAATCACCACAACAAGCCACTGGAATAGATATGATCATCATTTCCATATAACTGGGGAGAAACCTGAGGTGTGGAAGGTCATAGAGCCAGTGCAGACTGAAGCTGGGACATCACCCCAGGCAGTCCTGCCCCTGTGTCCACTGTCTCAAGTTCTTGGCAAGTTCTTACTTTGGCAAGTTCTTACTTTCCAATTCCCATTCTTCTTTGTCACAAAAGTGCCATTCACCCATTCCAAAGACATTACAATCAGTGCAACAATACAATTGAAGAGGATACAGTAACTGTGGCAAGTTCTTGGCAAGTTCTTACTTTGGCAAGTTCTTACTTTCCAATTCCCATTCTTCTTTGTCACAAAAGTGCCATTCACCCATTCCAAAGACATTACAATCAGTGCAACAATACAATTGAAGAGGATACAGTTCCCCTTACACTTGCTTACTTCCAGTCTTGTCTTTTAGATGTTTTGTTGAGCTCTACAGAATTTGTAGAGCTCCTGGTTTGTAGGAGCTCTGGATGTAGGAGATCCTGGTTTGATTCCGAGGTCGGGAACACCTGCTGGAGAAGGGCTAGGCTACCCATTCCAGTATTCTTGGCCTTCCCTGGTGGCTCAGCTGGTAAAGAATCTGCCCGCAATGCGGGAGACCTGGGTTTGATCCCTGGGCTGGAAGGATCCCCTGGAGAAGGGAAAGGCTACCCACTCCAGTATCTAGCCTGGAGAATTCCATGGACTGTATACATAGTACATGGGGTCCCAAACAGTAAGACGCAACTGAGCAGTTTTCACCTTCACTTAAACTGGACCTTTGGTCAATTTCACTGGATCTGTTCCCATCCGAGACAATATTTTTAGAAATTATCCTGAAGGATAAAGCATCCATTTAAAATTTACTCTTACTACCTTTGTTTTCAGAAGATAATCATTTTCTGACACAGTCTTCAAATCCTACATCTACTCACTCTTAGAACTGGCTCTGGGACAGAGCAAGGACTTCTCTGGAGGCTCAGTGATAAAGAATCCTCCTGCCAATGCAGGAGACATGGCTTTGATCCCTGATTTCGGAAGATCCTCTGCAGAAGGAAATGGCAACCTACTCCAGTATTCTTGCCTGGAAATTCCCATGGACAGAGGAGCCTAGTAGGCTACATACAGTCCATGGGGTCGCAAAGAGTTGGACATGACTTAGTGACCGAACAACAACAACTTGCTGGACACTCCAGATGCGGCATTACTGCCTTATAGTCTGTCAGGGCAATCAGATGTTACATAATTAGATAAGTTACTTAATTCCATCCTACAGAGTATAGCTAAAGGAGATGCTTAAGATTAATGAGAAGTAACAAGGACACAGAACAGTATAGTGGTAAAATACCACTTATATAATTAATCATGACTTAGCAAATTAAGTAACCTCTCTGAGTTTTCAGTTTCCTTATTTGCAAGTAAGTTGATCAGTTGTATCCAACTCTTTGCAACCCCATGTACTGTCTGTCTCCTGACAGGCTCCTTGGTCCATGGAATTCTCCAGGCAAGAATACTGGAGTGGGTAGCCATTTCCTTCTCCAGGGTATCTTCCCAACTCAGGGATTGAACTCGGGTCTCTTGCATCGCAGGCAGATTATTTACCATCTGAGCCACTAGGGAAGCCCTCCTTATTAATCATATAAATAATTATAGGAATTATCTCAAAGGGAAGTTGTAGAGATTAAATGAAGTGTTTGTAAAACACTTCCCTGAGAGGTTGTATATAATTAAAGGTTGCTACCATTAATATTATTAAAAATAATCTGCATCTTACCGATTCAATAAAGATGTATCATTACAAGGTTTGAAAATCATTGCAGCCTCATTCTCCCTGAATATGTGGTAGGATATCACCTCTCAGTGAATATATAAGGAGATGAGATTGTCTTGCACAATGACGGAGGCAACTGTAGTTGGTAGAGAAGAGTGAGACTCACATACACAGGCAAACTCAAAAATTTTAGGGAAACCAGCACCTAAATGAGTGGCCAGAAGATTACAGGTGCACCATGCTTTCCTTTTAACAGATCATCTCAGTGATATTGTTCTCCAACAATGTCTTCAGTGAACTTTAGAACAATTCAGTTGATATTTTTAAGGTATATACATAAGTAAAATTTTTAAAGCAGGGAGAAAAGGGTCAATAAGGAAAAATAAGAAAATCAAAGTCTTTTATATTGAATATTTCCTTCTGACCCAGAACATCCACCATATATTGTACGAATGTTTCTCCCTTCTCTGACTTTAACTAGACTCTCCTCTCCAGGAACAACACAGGAGGTGGGAGAAAAGTGTTATACTGCTGTGTAGATATCTCAGGGGCACACGTGATTTGGAGTCCCCCACATAGGCACTCATGGCAGTAAATGCACATTTTTAATTGGCTTCATAAAAAAAGACTAGAAAAGGGGAAAAAATGGCAAAACACAGAAAATTAAAGTTTCAATACTCGATGTTTGAAATGCACCCATCTCCCAAAGTCCTCAGAACTTGCTGATACCTCTCCTTCAAGCAATCCTACAGAGCCCCCCAACTTCTCAATGGTCCTCCCAGTTTCTGTGCTTTAATTTATAGAACGTGCTCAGAATGGTACCAGACACTTCCTAAGTGCTCCTTATGTATTAGCTCTTTTATTTGAATCTGGTTAGAAGATTATTTTCCGATGTTTTTGAAGATTATTTTCTGATGCGGTCAGGAAGATGAGGCAGTTCCCAGAGAGCTATTCAGACACAGCTTCATGCCAGTTACCCGCCACACAGTGAGAGGAGAAATAGCCATTCACTGGGATGAGGAGGCCAAGCCTGTTGCAACAATACTGAGTTCTAGATGGAAACATTCCTGCGTGGCACACAGGCCAGCTGTCTACAAGACTCACCCCCACCCTCACTGGATTCTTGGTTCTCCTGGAGTTTAGGAGCTCAGAGTTTCAGCCAGGAAGACACTGGCGTCTGGCAGGCAGTCAGGAGGATCCTCTGCTCTGAGCACTCAATTCAGCCAGGAGGCCAGGCCAGAGGGGATTCCTAGGCTGGATCCTGAAATCCCTTTTGGCAGCTTGCATTTAGTTTCCTTTTCACTTGTTGCATCAACTTCCTTGCTATTTTTGCCTTCTGGGGTTCATTACCCAACCTCTGATGATGTAACAAAATTCAAGTCACTTGTCGGTTTTAAAGTATGTAGAGGGCTTTGCTTTGGGCGATTTCACTTTAAAGAATATTTGGAAACTGTCTCAGAGACAGGAGACTCACCCAGAACCCACACCGTGAGACCTGCCCTCATGTCAGCAGGGTGGGGCAGGGGCCCAAGGAGGCTTGTTCAGCAGCTGCAGCCAATGTGTTGTCTTTTTAACTCTCTTCTCAACCTTAGGTTGGCCCGATTCAATGCAGCCCTGACAATGACGGTGAGAATTAAATGAGTCCAGCTCATAGGACGGCCTGGGATCTGAAGGGAAAAGTAAACGCAGGCTTGATGCAGACGGGCAGGTTGTGAAAGGGCCAGTCTGAATGTCCAGCAGCAGCGGGTCTGGCAGCAAATAGTGAGAGACAGAGTGTGGGCTACTCCTGCCAGTCCCTGGCCGTCGACCCTCTGATGGGAGCATTCTGAGGGTGACGGGATGCAGAGTGTAGGATCCTCTGGTTGGTTATGTTCTGGAGGAGTTAGAAGAGCGAGGCAGAGAGGACCCCCCCGGCAAAGTACCTAGTTTCCCCTTGATTCTGAAGTGAGAAGGACAAACACTGGGCAAAGAGTCTAGTCCAAGGCATGTGAAAGACGTGCAGAGCGTGAGTAAAGGGAAAAGAGAAAGTGAAAGTCACTCAGTTGTGTCCTACTCTTTGTGACCCCATGGACTATCCAGTCCATGGAATTCTCCAGACCAGAATACTGGAGGGGGTAGCTGTTCCCTTCTCCAGGGAATCTTCCCAACCCAGGGATCGAACCCAGGTCTCCCACATTGCAGGTGGATTCTTTACCAGCTGAGCCACCAGGGAAGCCCAAAGGGAAGAGAGAAGAAGCTGCAACCAGAGGCACTTAGATCTCTCTGCACATTGTCCCTCTCCACAGCAGGTGGGAGGCCTGAGGAGGGGCTCTGGGCCCACCAGCTGTTGGCTGTGAGCAGGGGGCAACCCACGCCTGGGCAGAGTCAGCCTCAGGTGCTGAGAGAGGGCGAGAGCGAGGCCACAGCTGGAAGGTGGGAAGACACGCTCTTTCCTCAAGCTGGAGACAGACTTTCCATTGTGGTCCGGAAGCTTCACAGGAGCTCTCTAGGTTGCCAGGCAAAATGTCTCCAGTTCAGTTTGGCCTATTTTTAAATTTGTATAAATGGTATATGTTTTTTTCTTTTGAGTTGAGGTTCTTTTACTCACTACTATGTGTGTGCATTTAGTTGTGTTTCTTACATTTTATTGTTACTAACAACTGTAGTGTAAGCATAGGTAACATATTTATTCATGCAATTTTAAGGGATATTTGGGTTGTTTCTAGTTTGCCACTGTTATGAATATTGTTGGCCTGAATATTCTTTACTTATATCCTGATGCAGATTTACATGATTCTTTTTAGGTTAATTAAGAGTGGATTTACTGGGTCATAGGCCATGAATATTTTCAGCTTTCCTAGATAATGTTTTTGAAAGTAGTTGTACAAATTAACACACCAAGCAGCAGTTGCTCCATAGTCATTACACTTGATATTTTAGGTCCTTTAACTTTTTTATTTATAGGCAATGTATTTGTTTATCTAAAAATTTGAAAAATCAACCCAAAATGTTTATATAGTGTTTGTAAAACTGGCCAGAGGAAAAAAAAACAAAATTAGTTATTTTCATGTGTGTGTGTGTATGAAAATGCAAGGAAAACTTAATAGCAAAGTTTTCTATCTCTACTTTCTATTTAAAGTTGCTATTTAAAAAGTAGCAAATGTCATGAAAAAATTTCATTAATACTTGCAACAATAATAAAGCATAAATATATTGGAATAAACCTCAGAAAGAGTGCAAGACATATAATCAAACTAGCAACAAAACTTTATTGAGAGACAGTTTTAAAATAGTTCAAGAAAATGGAAATATTTGTTTTTCTTTATGACATGGTTAAGAAATGTTTGCTAAGTAAAATTTGTTCACTAAATAACTGTGTGTTTCTCAGGAGGAGGTGGCCTTGGCAGTCTCCTATTGCACGCTCTGATTTCCCTCCTCACTGAGGGAAGATATGAATAAATAGCTCCTTTCCACCTCATCACATGCTTACATGCCCCTTGCTCCCTTACAAAAAGAGAAGTTGCTTAATCCTCATTAGTGATCAAGATTTAAAACATACTGTCTCAATGTAAGTGGAAAAACTGTTATATTTTTCGCTGGCTTCTGGCCATCTGAATCAAAAATGAAATTATAGACTTGCCAGTTCAGTTGCTCACTCATGTCCTATTCTTTGTGACCCCATGGACTGCAGCACACAGGCTTCCCTGTCCATCATCAACTCCCAGAGCTTGCTCAAACTCATGTCCATCAAGTCGGTGATGCCATCCTCTGTTGTCCCCTTCTCCTCCTGCCTTCAATCTTTCCCAGCATCAGGGTGTTTCCAATGAGTCAGTTCTTTGCATCAAGTGGCCAAAGGATTGGAATTTCACCTGAGGTTAAATGTGAAGATAAAGTGACCTGTCAAATCTACTTTTAAAAAAAAAACCTGAAACCTACACTTTATTCAGATTTCCTTATTCCATCACCTACCCATTCACTCCCGTTGGTTGGAGTAACTTCATTTTTATTTATTTATTTATTTATCTAAGGCTATGAGAACTGTGGGATCTTATTAAATAGATTCTCAACCAGAGATCCAACCTGGGTGCCCTGCAGTGAAAGCATGGAGTTCCAGCCGCTGAACCTCAAGGGAATTCCAGATCGCCTTAGTTTCTACCCAAAATTGTTTTTCTGTTCTGGGATGCTATTTAGAATGGCACATTTTATTAATTTCCATGTTTCCTTAGGCACCTCCAGGCTGTGACAATTTCTCAGTAATAGACTTTTTATGTTCTTATCAGTGGTATCATTTTGAAATGTCAATTTCCAATTTTTTATTGCTAGTGTAAAAAGACGTGATTGATTTTAAAGTTGAACTTCTTTTTGGTGACTTGTTAAATTTATTTTAAAATTCTAATAGTTTATATATTCTTTTGTATTTTTGTATGTACACAATTATGTCATCTTTAGATAGAAAAAAATTACCTGTTCAAGGTATTTGAACAGCCCTCTCACAAAGAAAATATCCAAAATGGTCAATAAGCATATGAAAATTGTACGGAACCTTAGAAACAATTAGGCAATATGAGTTACAACTGTAATAAGACATCACTATGCTTCACTAGAATGGCTAAAATTAAGAAGACAGGCAACACCAAGTGTTGAAAAGAAAGTAATGCAACTAACATCCCATTCTCAGATAGTGAGACTATAAATTGGTGCAAACATTTGGAAAATATGTTTGTTATTATCTACTAAATCTGAACATATGCACATTCTATTACCCAGTTACTGCATCCTAGGCCATATATCCAACAGAAGGCTATAAAAATGTGCACCAAAGGATAGAAACAAGGATTTTCACAGCAAAATTAATTATACTGACAAAAATCAATATAAACTCCATGAAGGCAATTAAAAGGTGGTATAAACTCCATAAAGGCAATTGAAAGAGACTGATTAAGAAGNAAGGCTATAAAAATGTGCACCAAAGGATAGAAACAAGGATTTTCACAGCAAAATTAATTATACTGACAAAAATCAATATAAACTCCATGAAGGCAATTAAAAGGTGGTATAAACTCCATAAAGGCAATTGAAAGAGACTGATTAAGAAGCAGTTCATAAACACAATAGCAGGGCATGCGAGGAGGACAAAGGGAAGAAAGCAGAAAAGAGAATTCTTGTTTACAGTTCTGCACCCATCCCCTTCTTCCAGTTCCTCACTCTGGTCTTTATTTCCAGTCTCTGAGAGATGAGAGCACCTGGGCAGGATTTCTCCCTGCTTCCGTTCCCAACAACATCTGTGCCCATTTTTCTGTCCAGGGCACAAGCTAGCAGCCTCTCTGCCTGAAGACTTCTTGAATTAACTACAAAGTCACACTCTAGCATTCATGACTGTCCCGAATACATTCTGAGCTGATTTTCCACCATTGATCCCCTTGATTCTTAGCACATAACTCGCCCACAACTTGAAGCTCCTTCTGTGTGGTCCCGGCAAACTCGAGAATTCTCCTGGCTCTCTGATCAAGCTGCTCTCTCCATCTTGAGCTGGGCTGGCCACCATGACATCAACCACAAGAGGCCAACTGACCACTTGACTAGTCCAATCTCAGCTGTACTATGAATGTAAAAGTATATGCTGTATTTTGAAGGAACTATGAAAAAGATGAATGTAGCTATCACATTAGTGATTTATATTGGTATGTGTTGAAATGATAACATTTGGATATTTCATGTCAATAAAATACACTGTTAAAATTAACCTCACTTGTTTCTTTTTCCTCTTTTCATGTGGCTACTAGAAAATTTTAAATTAAGAAATTTAAAATTTCTTTAAAATTTTAAGAAATTATATTTCTTCTGAGCAGTGCTGAATACATTCTCTGGTAGCATATGGGAAAATGACATAAAGGATAAAAATAATGTTATCCTTAGTTTCACAAGTCAAACTTAATTACTATTAAAATGTTAGTATATTTCCTTTAGTTTATTTTTTTCCTATATACTTTTATATAGTTGCATTGTATCTACAATTTTATG